>CM031863.1:5442845-5610345 GCA_018697195.1 Certhia americana
GGCCAAAGTATTTTCTCACGTTGAAGGGAATGATTATGCGGACTTGAGAAGTATTTTCGTTAGTGTCAGACAACTCTTAATTAGCTAGTAATGAAATCTGCAGAGCATGAAGGAAAATACCAAGTTAAGGTACAGAATTCCGCATGACACAGAATTAATGACTGTTAGGCAGTGACCTCCTAAGACAGGCAGAGGTTTACCGGACTTCACACCTGTGTAGTGGACAGAACCCAGGCCATGCTGTCATCCCCTCTGCACCTCATGAGACCCAGCTCATAATTTAAAGCATTTTGTTGTTTGTTCTAATGGATTAGTAGGACAAAAAGGTTTAGATTACATAAAGCTTTAGATAATTTTCTATTGAGAATTACCTCTGAGGATTACATAAAAAACCCGCGATTGCTCACTTCTTAATAACGGCAGTAGTGAATCCACAGATGGTATACTATTAACTACACAGGTTTATGTAAAGTTTGTGACAAAAATAAGTTTTTCAAAAGCCAGTTGTTGTTAAGAATTTGTCTTAAGAAGGGTATTAAACTTGTAAGAGGAATATCATGTAATCATAATGTCGCATCTAAAGGATCCAAGGATACAAATTGAGAAAACTGCAGGCAGCGTCACTGTTTAAAAGAAAGATGAAATTTAGGGTACGCAATCATTTGCAACACTTTGAGATTAAGTCTTTTCATCATAAAAAATAACTGTCCTCAAAACATTTAAATACTGAGAGAACACCTAAAAGCAATTTGATTGCAGCTTATCATACCATTCATGCAAAAGTGTTGACATGAACAATCCCTGGCGCTATCACAGTTGAATATCTATGAATTAGGAAGCAGGCTAAGAGGGCAATTCAGGGAAAAAGAAATTAGTCTATGAGCCACAAATTAAGTAGTAAATCTAATAAAAATTCTATAGAGCATTTCAAAATCATCACATTGGCGAAACTCCCGTGCACTTTGGGGATGCGGGACTAGAACACAAACATAACAAAAATCGCTGAGTAATTACCAGGAATTAAATGCTTCCTCTTTGATCGGGTACAAGGGAGGCAAACAATTTTCTCTGGGGCTTTACAGATTTTTATTTTCCTGATTCATGAAGGTTTTGTTAATTCATTATTAACTTGGCAAACAAGAACTGCCTCTAGCACTCGCAATTTTTATTCCAGCATTTTAAATAGCCTTTTCGTGTATACTTTCCAGTGAGACAAGGGCAATTCAAGCTTCCTAGTACTAGTAAGGGAAACGTCTGAAATACAACAATGGGTTAATGTGCAGAACAGAACAATAAAATTTTGACATTGTTTAGCTATAGGGGCATCAGGAGAGTAGAATTCACTTTGCTATGGAAACCTGTATTTAACACTATTTCCTAATCAGAAATGAGGACCTTCAAGAGACTCTTATTCATCATCTCATAAACCCTGAAAGACTATATAAGAGACAGAATTAGAATAGGCCTCAACCTTTTGGGTCATGTTATAGCACAAAACCATCTGATGCGCTTGCAGTAACCTTCCTAATTTTCCCACCTGCAGCCATTCAGTAGATTGTTCAGTCTTCACTGCAAAACACAGCACACTGGAGGTAAACCCACCACAAATTGCGCTTTCTTACCCTGACTTTAGCTTTGCTCGCAATCTCTTGGAATCAATTTGTAAAACACTCTCGGGATTCAATTTCAGTCAGTTTATATTTGTTTTTATATAATCTGGAGAATTAAATCAGGCTGTTCACTTTTACATACATGTCAAAACTTGGTTGCTTGCCCCAATCAATAAACTTTAATTACATACTTAGTCTCAGCTGCTAGTAGGTAAAACTATGTTCCACTCCTGTAAATATGTAGCAGGTAAGCGTTCCATTTCTTTAAAAACCCCACAACAGAAAAATTTATTTGCAAATTATGTAATTCAGTTTCTGTTATTCCAGTCCCTGACATGAACCCCAAGTAACAGTAGGAAGGGGAGGAAAAGGTGTGAGGAGCCAGAAGGAAAAAGAATAACAAATGCAGAGGAAGAGTCTCCTTGGAATAGAGAAACTGAAAAGATCTTTTCAGGGGACTACAGGATTAGCGGGGTGGATTTAATTAGAGATTTGTAACACTACACTTTATCCTCCCAAAAACACCAGTTTAGTGAGGGTGTGGGGTTAATAAATGATTGAGAATATTAAACATCTTTCAACAGTACATGGACTGTAACCATTTTTTCTATCTTCATCTGATACTCCTAGTCATGGACTGCAGTCGTGAGAAGAATCGGCGTCACAACGGTAGAAGTATACGTAGTCCATTATCCAGTGGACAACAACAAACCATGTTTTGTGTATCCCAGTTGACATCCATTGCAATATTTGTCTTGTTTAAAGATCAGGAGTTCCATGTGGCGAATCTTCCAGTACATGTGTCACAGGGCCTATCACAGGGCGTATCTAAAAATCACACGTTTTGGAAACGTAGTCTGCTCAAACACCGGTGTCTAAATTTCCCTGGCATATACTGGAGCAAGTTAGAAAGTATCATCTCTATTATATTCCAGTGCTAGGCAAGCAAATATTTGCTCTTTAAGTGGGAACTTTCCTCTGCTTTAGGGACAGTGATTCACAGTGTGCCGTCAATGCAGCTGTTGTGTCATGAGCAGCTCAGCTCCTCTCATGTTTCCAAATGCTCAAGGCAGGAGCTGCTTCACACACACGTTTCACATAAGGAAACGTGCTATCGATAGGATACTAAAAAGATAAATATTGCTAACACAACTTTTCCACACAGCCCAACTGCTGGAGAAAAAAGAAGCTGGAAGACACAAAAAGGGAGAGATTCTCACGCACAGTTGAGAGATGACTGAATGAAAATGCTGAAAGCTCCACATTTATAAAGCCTCTGTGCAAGGATGGTAACTGATTATAATATTGTGGCTACCAGTCTGACACACAGTGGTTATTCATTACATTCTCTTGTTGTTTTGTATACACTGTTCATTAGGGGTTAGTGTTCATTGTTACCGTTCTGTACGTAGTAATTTATAGCCTGAAATCAAAACTGCCAGGTCACAGGTAAAAGCATCAGAAAAGTCAAAGGGTCAGGGCACACAGAACCCAATAATCATAAGTTCTGCTAAACACTGAGCCCAGCAAACCAGCCTCAAAACTTCTAGATCCCACAACTCTAAGATGTCTTGTTTCTAAAACAGAAACATCCAATTTTATTGTCACTTAGTGGAATAATCTTGTAAACAGTTCACAGTCACACTTTCATCCCTAAAACCAATCAGGTAAAATTACATAGGGAAAACCATCTGATTCTCATTTCAAGTGAGTCACATACGGACAAGCCTATTTTATGCATAATTTACTTCCTGTGTGAGGAAATCTTACTCAAAAACCATCACAGGTTGTCAGAAGACTTTATTCCCCTCAGCACACAATCATCTCTGGAAGATTTTATTTCAGAAGGACGAGAGCAGAACACAACTGATGTCCCATAACTATTAATCAAGAGAGGACGCCATTCTGGACAGGCCAGGAAGGCAGGACTTAAACATTGCACTCCTCCTCCTCTGCGCATTTCACTATAAATAGACCTTGGAGACAGTCTTGGCTACAAATAACTGACAAACAGCTAATGTGTGCAAATCACCTTTGTAAAAAAAAATAGTACTAATAGAGGTACTGAACAAAGGGAGGAGAGTTTATATAACACATCATTACAAGGAAACAAACATTTCAATTTAAAGCTTTTCCTTGTCACACCCATACCCCGTATTTTTTCACTCTGAAAAGCACTGTTTTATGAGTGGCCTTGCTATTTTCATGATTCGAAATGTCTATTTGGAAAGAATAACTCTTAAAACCTCAGTCAGAACAGAGGAGCGAGGTTTCATATCAAATGAACTATAAATTTAGATTAGGTGACTCAAAGATCAAAGGCCTTTTTAAACTCTGGCGTAGATGATTTTGTAGGCTACAAAATCATTTACAGAACAGATACCAACAAGACACCAGGGATCTTCATGAGAAATTTACTATTTCTCCTTTGGAAACAGCACCTCACAAGAATCATCAAGTCCCAATCCTGGCATGACAGGGACCACCCCAAAAAAATCTATTAATCAGGTAATAGTATGACAGTGTTTTCCAAAACTGTCCTGAACTCTTAACCTGGATCGCTGTTCCACTGCCCAACACTCTGGGGAGCGGAACTTTTTCATGATATCTCAGGCATAAACAGCCTCCCCGACACAACTTGACACCTCCCAGGGGTACCTGCCGCCGAGCCCTGTCCAGTCAGGAAGAGTCTCCGGGCAGCAACCAGAACTGCTTCCTCGGCAATGGGACTTGATGCCACACTACCTCACCTGCTCCCCAAACACAAACTCCTAATGGTGTGTCCAGGAGGCCTCTACATGTCACCTTGTATTTCAAACCAGTTTCCTAGGGCAGACCGCCTACCTCTGACTCTTGGGGGAATGGAGCAATCCCTTGCAACTGCAGCTTCCCAGGGTTCAACGAGATCTTAATACCCTTACACCATCCTGGCACCAGGAAGGTTTTTAAAAAACCAGCACTGGGATTATGGCTGCAAGCCAAAACGCCGTCAGGAGAAACTGCCTCAGCAATTACACACAAAGGCCAATTCCATTTTTAGAAAATAAAATGCGTTATCCTTGCTTGGCTTAAGAGAACATTCGGAAGAAAAAGAATAACACTTCTTCATTTTCGGAGAAAATCGACAAAGTGAAGTGCAGAGGGGAGGGAGAGAGGGACAGGGAGCCAGATGGTGGCAGACACCAAACCACAGAGGGACATAGCAGAACTCCTGATTTTTGATCAACTGTTCATAATAGCTACCTCCCCAATGGCTGCACCAAAAGTAGTTAACTTACACTTTCAATTCTCTCATATTTTTTCTTGTTAATTTTTACATAAGACTTTATTGATGAAGATGTCCAGAACCAAGCACTGCTGAAAGAATGTTCTCCATGGGCTTTCAAATGCCGATGCTCCAGTGGGGAAGTGGTGGAGGGTCAAGGGCTCAACGTGACCACCACTGCAAGTTGAACAACTGTTTTACCCAAACCAACCACCACTGTCTGCTAACCAAAACCGACTTCTTACTTCAGTACTTCAACTCATTGACACCACAGCGTTACACAACATGAAGAAAGTCTTGGGCTGCCCAAACTGCCTTTCCAAAGCACATGCATACAGAGCGTCATGATCGCTCTGCCACGGGTCAGCTGCCCTGATCCCACGTGACAGGGTGCACCAGATGTCAGCAGAACTTCAAATTCCATTCCACAGATGTGCAGGGTGAAGGACACTCTCCTTTTCCAGCACAAACAAAAAAAATCCTCACAGCACGAACAATGACGAAAACTAGGTAACAGCTCTGCAACCATAATTTATCTCCCTGTATATCTAATTTCTACACCCCACTAGTCAAAATCCGCATTCACACCGGCCCCATTTTGAGAACAATTTTTGTTTCATAAAAAAAAATTATTGCACAAAGGTTCCACAATGCATCTGCACCACTGACTATATCGGATCAAGTGGAAACTTCCAGAGGCCACCAAAGGCCTTTGTCAATTCACTCCTCAGAGGGGCAGGGGGCAGACGATAATGGAAGGCCATGGGCAGAGAAAGGGCAGGGAGGATCACCTTCTTCTTTGCAGGGCAACACAGATTGACTTTGGGGCAAACATTTATTTAACCTTATACTAATCAAAAAATCAGAGCAGGATCTGAGAAATAAAAGCAAATATCTACCACCCCTTTCCTGCAGTCAGTTCTCACACATGGTCTCCTCTGCCTTCCCCTCAGGGGTGGGAATCACACTCTTCCAGCCTGGTGTCCTCCCAAATTCTACATGTGCCTCGTTCCCAAGGGCTGGGTTCTTCATGAACGGCTCCACCCATCCCTTACTACAACACCAAAACAGCCAATCTGTGTCTGACAAGACCTTGAGGTTTCAGATGACTATCCACGCAGGAACGTGCTGTTCCAAATACATGGAGAATGCTGTCAGAAAAGGAGTTTACTGACTTTTCGTTCACATTTCCCTTTGGGGCATTGTGAACTTCTTTGAAGTACGTGAGTACCAGTGCCAATAGTCTTAAGGAAACAACCTTAAGTCACACGTTTCACGTTGTTGTTTCACGAGGCACCAGGAAAACCAAATTCAAAGCCCCGCGCACTTAAGGGAACAGTACAAATCTTAAGAAACAACACAGACATACCGAAAAGCTCAAAAATTACAAATACAGAATATCAACAGTTTCCGTTGTGTGAAAAATAGCAGACCATCGAGGCCAATCTACGACCAAAACCACCTTGTCAAGGACCATGGCACTGCGTGCCAGTCGCATAAACCCTCTCAGGGACATCAGCACCCTCCTGGAGCAAGCCACATTGCAATGTTTAATAAATGTTTGGAAGAAATTCCTCCCATGGTCCCAATTAAACCTCCGCGGGCGCAGCTCAAGACTGCGTCATCGTCCCCATTTGTTTTTCCATAGAGAAAGGCAGCGTCACAAGACAGATGTGAATTCCGACAGGTTCCAACATACAGCGTTATGAAACACGAACACGTCGGTACGCGGAAGGGAACCAAACAAAACAAACCAGCCCGGAGAGGCACGGGAGAGGAGGCAGCGCAGAAGAGCAGAACGGAGGGGAGGCGAAACAGCAGGCAGGGGCGCGCCGCTTTACACACGGCGGGCGGCGGGGCCGCGCAAACAGCCACGGCGGGCTGGGGCTGAACAGCACAAATCCCGCTGGGCGGCACCAAAGCGGGAAGGCGCAGCCGGGGCCACGGGGGTGGGCGGCCCCGGGACGTACCGTACCTGCACGAAAGACGAAGGACGGAGTGCGTCTGGAGGCGGCCGATGGCGGGCTAGGACGGAGCCGCCGCAAACACATGCTGGGGAGAGCCGGGACCGCCGCCCCGCAGCCACCAGCGCCACCGCACTGCGCCGGCCGACCGCCGCAGCCAAACGGACCCACGCGCGCACTGCGCGCAAAGCCCATGATTGGCGGCCGCGCAGGCGCGCAGCCCGCCTGCCCCGCCCCTCCCCATCGCGCGCGGGGCGGCGGGGCTGCCATCCCCTCCCTCAGCCCGGCGCCATTCTTGGCGCTTTAACAGCGGTTTGGGTTCTTCGGGTACGGGCGTGCCGTGGGAACAACGGGCTGGGGCAGGCGGAGAGGCGTTGGGAGCTGCCCGTGCTTAGCTAGGGGAGAGAAGGCTGAGAGGAGATCTGTTTGCTTCCTGTGAGGAGCGGCTGAGGGGGTCTCAGCCTGGCGAAAAGGAGGCTGAGGGGGGACCTTACTGTTCTCTACAACTTCCGGACAGAGAATGGAGCCGGGGTGTCACGCGGGTCTTCGCCCAAGGAACAGCGACAAGTCCAGAACGATAGGACCATAGCCTCAAATTGCGCAAGGGCAGGTTTGGTTGGGCAGCAGGAAAAACCTCTTCACAAAAGGGTGGTAGTTATTGGAACAGGCTGCCCCAGGAGGCTGGGGGAGTCACCGTTCGCTCGGTTTTAAGCAAAAAGGGAGGGCACCTCAGTGGTTGCACGTGGTGTTCTGGTCCGCTCTGAACTCCGATGACCAGGTCTTTTCTAAACCAGTTGAATCTGCGATCTGTAATGCAGAATAAATACCTCAAATAGAGTATAAGGTCTCAAAGTCAGGTGCCAAGGGGATGGTGCCAGATTCCTTTCAGTAGAGCCCAGTGACAAGATGAGGAGCAATGGGCATAGGCTGAAGTACAAGAACTTTCACTCCAACACGAGGAAAAACTTCTTTACATTGTGGATGGCAGAGCCCTGGCACAGCTGTCCAGGGAGGGTGTGAGTCTCCTGCTCTGGAGACATTCCAAACCCACCCGGACAGGTTCCTGTGTCACTGCTCCAGGTGACCCTGCCTTGGCAGGGGCCGTGGACAGGGTGACCTCCAGAGATCCCTTCCAACCCTGACAATTCCAGGATTGTGTCATTTCTGTCAGAAAAAGGGACACCTACTGCTCCTGGGGCTGTGAGGGCTGATGGCCACAGCCATCCCTGCCCTAGTGCCCACCCTGGGGGAGACAAGGGCATGACTGGGGGGGAAGAGTGATGGAGGAAATGACAGAAATCCGTGTTAAATAAAACAAAAATAGGGTGTAGTGTGCAGAGATCCTCCACGACAGGCATGAGGCAAAGCCAGGGCATCCTCCGTGCTCGCAGGCTTTGTGAGGGACAAAGCAGAGCACAGCCAGCAAGGCAGAAGGACTCCTTGACAGACATTTCACAGCAACGAGGACAGGATAGTTGATGTCAAGTGCTCTGATGGTAACATTTTGGACAGAACACTGCACTTGAGCTTTTCTAAAACACCATTAGGACTGTGACTGTGTGTATTGGGTAACTTGCTGGGGCAGGCAGTCAAACAATGAAAGGACAAAAAAGTCTCTCAGTCTGGAAAGCTTTCACTTTGTACCATGTGTAACTGGATAATAATAAACTTGCAAGGAAAAGGAAGCAAATCAGTGTTGACAACAGTATACAAAATCTTTTACCTCTCCCAAGATGCAGCATGTGGAAATTGTGTTGCAGAAATCTTGCTCACTGGGTAAGCTTTGCATGTGTGTTAATATGGAAGAACATGGTTCTGAGATTTTTTTTTTTTTTAATTTTATATATTTTTGTATTTTCTTTTTTCATTATACAAAACAGATTTAAGGACAATGCCAAAGGTTGGATAGAATCACACTGTACATTTGTTTTTGGAGATGAACAAAGAGATGTCTGTGTTACACAAGTGCATGTAGAGGAGGAGGTTTGGTTGTAAAGTGTATCTTGAATTCTCTGATAGACTTGGATGTGTTGCACTAATTCTGTTGGCATTTCCAGCAACTGTAGCTTGCATTTACTGCATCTGATTTGGAACTCTAAGTTGGAAGCCGAGTTTCACAAGAAGGGTGAGTGAAAGGTTGAACACTATATTTGAAAATGATGTTGCAAATATGGTTTTCAAACTCATTGACACCACTTGAAACAAGGAAGGAAAAGAAGGGCTTACTATTGACTGGATATGTAATTTTTGTAAAGGTGTAAATCTTTTTCATCCTCTGGAACTATTTGTATTACATTCTCAAATAATTACAATTTTAGAAGTGGAATTCTCCAACTGTAGGGTCACTGACTTGCTGCTGTTGGATGTGCCTTTCCTGTTCATCTGAGAGCCTTTAGCACAGATGTGTCTGGAAACAACAGAGGTCTGCAGTTTGTAGGCCTAGGAAGAGGGAGGGTAACTAACTAGTAAATAGTGTTTTACTGAGAAATAAGAAAAAAAGAGTTTGACAGCTGGAGCATTATCTGGGATTCAGTTCTTTGAAGGGGGATGTCTTGTGTGTTTTCAGTCATTGGCATGGGAAACAAATGTAATTTGCATTCTACAAGAACACAAGAAAGAATAATTTTTTCTCCCCAATACCAGGACACATCCATCTGGATTAAAATGGAAAGTGCCTTTATTAGTGAATTCCTGTTTTAAATTTCACTGTTGCTTCACCCTAAATCAACAGTTAATTAACAAATCAAAGTTACCAGTTTAAGCCAAGTAAAAAGTCAACAAATTTGAGCAACTGTGGAGTCAAGGTCTCATGTATTTCCCAGATTGTATTAAATCAGTTTGATGGACTATCAGAGCACACTTAATAATGATGTTTCTTAGTAACTACATTGGAAAACCAAGTAAGTGCAAAGCTAATTAACCTAAACCTAGGGCTGAAGTTAGGATATTAGAAAAAAGCAGAATGCTGGTGTCTCCCTCTCAAGTTCAAACTGAGGCCAGGCCACTGTAATTCGAGCATGATGTGCAATATTGCTTGTAAATATTCTTTTAAAACTGTTGAGTGATTTTGGGAGATGAAGTGTAACAGATCCCTTGGTGCTGCAGTCACTCCATACTCCAGCCAGTGTGGAGCGTGCCTTCCACCTCTGCTCACCTGTCTGAAACATTCCACTGCTGTCAGCACCGGGGATCGTCATCAATCCCCAGCTAATTCAGATTCCCACTTAACTGGGACACAGCAGCTTGAATTAAGAATAAACCTCACTGTTAAGCATTATCCACAGCAACACAGTTTATTTTTATAGCTTATTCCAGTTTTTAAAAGCATACAAGTGCCAGTGACACACAGGTTGTCCTCTACAGCTCTTTGGTTTACAGCACCAGGCTCATCTGACATTCCGGTTTCTCTTCCCAAGTGCAGGCACAGTGCATTACAGCTGCATGCATCCCATATAATGACTCAGTGCATGAGCTCTACCAGTGAGACTGGAAGATGAAAAAATAGCAGCAAACACTGAAGTGTTTGTGTCCTGGACCAAATTTTAATGCTTTATCATGTCTTCAGCAAGATCCACTTTTAACCCAACGAATTTTGACAAACACCGCAGAACATCAAGTAGTTGCAAGCAGGATGAAAAATAAATCTTGCAGTGAGGGCTGCTGAGCTGAGTCAGGGCCAAACTCTGGCCCCACGAGTCTGAGGACCCAAGGCAGACACTAAAGTAAGAGGAGGCTCATACACGTCATGGTAAGAACATAATTGCACACATTTTCAAGTAGTCCAAGAGGTAACTTTATTTACACTGAAGGTTTCGGATGTGAATGGTGACTTTGGTCTTAGGTTCCAGAATAAGATAACTTACAGGGACTTAATTTTCAGAATATTCTGGAAATCAGGCCCTTTTAAGGGTTCTGGTCTACACCCAAGAAATGAAGCTTCCAAAATGAAGTCACATTAATATTGTGCACTTTAATTTTATACTGACTGACATCAACAGCCAGAATACCCAAAACATTTTAAATGTGAGTAGGACATTGAGAAGAGGCAGTGCATGAACCTTCAAGAGAACCAAGCTGTAGAAACATTGAAGGGAACGGAATAATTCCTTTTATAGTTAGAAATATATAAAAACTCCAGCTACAATAATTCTTCATGACCTGTAACTTAAAAGTGTTTTGCTCAGTTTTCTTCAAAGCTTCATCTAAACATTCTTTGCTTCAGGACTAAATACAGGAACTTGAAGCCTGCACCAATTTTATGTGGAAAAGATATAACATGGAGCTAAATAGTATTTATAGAAAGAAAGTTGTAATTTTGACTCCCTTTCAGGCATCCAAGCTAGTACAAGGTTAACTCAAAACAACAAACAAGTCAAGTGTGAAGTTTTAAGGCACAAATGAGTGTCATAGGATGAGAATATAACTATTCATTCCACCTTGAGAGTGAACTGGCTTGCAAAAAGATAGGAAATAGGTAAAAAGTTCTCTCTGTGAAAGGTGTGTTGTGTACCCAAGTACCTTATTGGATTCATTGAGCCACACAGTTCTTCTGGTGCTTTGATAAAACCCCATCTGCAAACATCTGCCCTGTACCACCCTCACAGGATCTTGAAAACCACGTGTCCTACAAAAGGGTTAGGGCTGTTTGCAGGTGGAGACACCCGATCACTACAGTCTGTGTACACCACAGCACAGAGTTTCTTTCTTCACAGACACACTGCTCCTTTTCAGGTCATTTTTCTAAGCATTTGTGTGTGAGTGAAAACTATTTCATATTAGAACAGGTCACATGTGCTCAGGGAAGGTGTAAGATGCTTGTTCCCAACCAACCCAGCCCTTCCAAAACACACCAGCCACGGCCTGGCAGGCACACGTGGGTTGTGAGGATGTTGTAGGGTGTGCTGGAATGATCCACCCAATTTCAGCATCAGGCCCGTGTGGTTTTGGGAGTCCTCAAAGTAAGGGGCTTAAATTTATTAAGATTTAATTATCTTTTTGATTGTAATATTGGAATTTATAGGAAGTGTTCATAGTTCAGGGAGGATATAAGTGTGTTAATTAAAAATTAAAATCAAGAAAGAGTAGCTTTTGGTGGAGCAGGTAAGGGCTGCATTTGTTCTGCTTTTCTGCTTATCCTTCCAGTGCTTTGCCTTAGTTCTAAAAGTTAAGACATGTTCTCAGTAAAACAAAACATACTATATTGCTGCAATGGAAGTCCCCACTTAATTCCTTTCGCCACTACTTGCTTTAAAAATAGCTTTAATGGTAAATGAGAGGAAGCTCAAATACACTGGAGTACTACAAGATTTGTTGAGAACATGAGAATGCATTTTACATGCATCTATTTCATGCATAAAGTGCTTTTATTTGCTTTCTAGACCATGATCCAAATGCAGTTCCAGGGGTTTTGCACATAGTGCCTGGGCTTATGTGGTTTAAGGAACCGAAAGGGGCAGAAGGGTATAAAGGCCAGGAGGATACAAACTGTCTTGGTTAGATGAGTTTGCATCCCGGTTGCTTTTCTCTTACTAGAGAAAGTATGAAATAGCACAAACCCAGGAGTAAACACAACCATGAAGTAGAAATACGGTAATACTTTGCCCACTGTAGACATCAGAAGTCTCTGACAATGCCAAAGTCCTGTGAATTGTACCTGTATGGCTCATATGGGCACATCCAGATAAAAAATTAATGTAACTGTGTCCCTGTTTAACAGAGTAAATCATACTCAGGATGGCAGACGTGTAGTAACTGCAAAGGATCAGTTTCTGGATTAGAATACAACTGGCTTCTTATATGTTTTAATTTTTTTCTTCTAGGGCAACTTGCATTCAAGTTTACATCTTCCTTGATAAAAAATCAGTATTTTCTGTGCCTTGTTCCTACCCACTGCATCCCTCACTTCCTGTTGTTTGGGCTGCATTCTCCACGCTTACCTCACATTACCTTTTCTTCTCTGTTTATTATGAGGACAGTTTATGAAATGCAGCAAGCCACGCGACATCCTTTGGATGAGGGTTTATTTGATGAAAGATTTAATGCAGGGGTCATTCAGAATAGATGGAAGCTCTGCCTGCCCTTCTACACCTCAGAAGATTCTTGTGGAATGAGTTCATGATGGGAGGCAGCTGCCTTGCTGGGCTGAGACACCTGTCCCTACAGCCCTTTAATCTTTTAGCTACTTTTACAGGATTAAACCATAATCCTAAACGAGCATGGGAATCAGCAAGAGGCAGTAGTCATCTTCAGAGTGTTCACGTGCTGTTAGAGGAGAGGATAACTGATAAACTGGGGCTTTTACCAACTCTGGCTTTGGGTGCAGTAAACTGCAGCAGTCCAGCCCAAGGAGCAGCAAGAAACAGCCTCAGTCAAGCACAACTTGAATGCCAAGAACCATCCCTTTAGAAAAGCAGACTGGAATGAGTAATTTGTCTTTTATCTGGGGACTTGAAGCTGAACATCCTCCCCTTTGTTTTAGGGGAGCATCTAAGTTTACCTTCAGTAAATAGCTGTTGCTACAGCATTTCACGGAATCAAGTCCCATAAAATTAATTTATTAGGCTACCTTATTCCCAGACAGGTCAGTTTTCCACCAAGTACTTCATCACTGTTTGGGTGTTCAGGGATAGAATAATTTGTATAAACAATGAAAATTAATGCTGGTTTAGGCATGTTAATTCTTCACCTTTAGCCTCTGTAAAAATTTTTTAAACATGAAGTTTACCTTGAATTTCCTCTTTCAGAAATCACAAGTTCACAAAATGGGTAGCCTTATTGAGTGACCAAGCAGTTGCTTGTCTACAAATCTGTTCCTGAGCTAAAAATAAAAACATCAGGAGGAATCCCTTACAGCATCTGATTAATTTCTCTTTTTTTACTTATATAGAGAAATTTAAATATTATGAAGGGCTGGATAAAAAATGCCAGAGGAAGAACAGCAGGTGGTTTTTTAAGAGCTTCTTACACTTGTGGGTTTAAGTTCTTTTCTCACATTTGAAAGGAACTCATTAATATGAGTTCATCCAGGTTTCAGAAGACTCCTAGAAGCTTAAACAAGTGCACTGAAAAAGATTGTGTTTGTAAACATTTATTCTTTTGAACTGAAAAAGGCTTGCATCAGCACACATTGTACAGACTTGCAAATTACACAAGTTGAAAAAAGTTTTGTTTCATTTATGTGCAATGAATCTTTATGTCCAGTGAGCATCTGCAAATGATGAAAACTTAAACCATTAAAAAGGTTTCCAGCACTTATCAAACACAATTATCTTAGCGTGAAAAGGAAGAGAAAGAGACCCATACTGGTGGAAACACAATTAAAGTGCAAACATTTTGTCACTTGTATGAAGATAAGTTTCTTCACACTTTTGTTAAAAAGAAATATTAAAATGTGATTCAGTGAACATTCTTTGTAACCTATTCATAATCCCCTTCTAGTAATTATTAAACTTGCTGGATCAGAAGCAAATTCTTCAAGGGTACAAACTTGTAGTTTTTCTTTTGACATTGTTTGAATGTATTGCAAAAGTCAAGGACCACCTAAGGAGTTAGTTACTAAAATGATATTCTTTAAAAAGAAACAAACCAACAAACAGAAAAAGAAGGAAAAGAAAAAAAAAAAAAAGAAGAGGAGAAAAAGAAAAAAAAGAGGAAAAAAAACCCAAAAAACAAGGGACAAAGAATAGGTTAACTTGGAGATCTTGGGTAGTTTGCTGGAAAATGAATACAATTCCTTGAGAATGGTTCTCTTTTCCCCTCCACCAATCCTCAGGTTCCTGCCTTGGAATGGACAGCTGTGTGCTGGCTGTGAAAAGGGATTATAAAATACAAATCTGCATATGGATTTTTATGAACATCTGCTGTACAATAGAACTTTGGATCTGATACAAGATTTCAAAAATATAAAACAAAACTACTATAAAAGTAGGGGGCATTTCAGCAGCAGTCCTTACAGAAAGCTGCCTGTCGCAAAGATCATTCCTTGCTATTGTCTGGGATTAACTCTGTAAATTTTTTTCTTCATCTCGCTGGATTCACTGGGTTATTTATTCTTCAATGGCAAACGTCATGTGACAAAACATCCCAGGAGTCTCTATGAAGAGAACAGAAACCCCATGACATCAAACCAATCGAGGTGGGAGGACACGGAAGTCGTAAAGGCCGAGTGTCCAGCGGTGGAGCTGCTACTGCGAGCTGGCCCTCTCCAGGACGTGGAAGTCGTAGTGCTTCTTGCTGGTTCTCAGGCGGAACTTGCTGAGCGAGGTACTGCCCTGTCTCTTGAGCGCGCTCTGCGCAGCCGCCATGCTGGGGAAGGTGGCCAGCACCGTGTAGGTGGATGCCAAGTCCCCGGCGCGGGAGGGCTCCGTGCCGCCGTCCCCGCAGAACCGCCGCTGCTGCTGCTGCTGCTGCTGTGCCTGCAGGCACTGCGAATCCCTCAGCCACCGGATCTTGGCACCCACCTTCAACAGTTCTCCAAAGAGTTTCTCTGCTTCCATACGAGTGATGCCTTCCGGCAGCTCAGTAATTTCTAGAACTTTCCCCACAACTGAAAGAAGAAAAACAATGAATCTAAATTGGTTATTGTACTTAATGATACAACACCCTAAATGAAAAATGACTTATTTAATACTTGTATCTCCAGTTGGCTGATAACCAAATCCACAGGCTTTGCCTTCCTGATATCCTAGAGAGCCTTTGGTCTCACATTTAGCACTGCTTACAAATACATTTTGCTTATTTGTACAAATGTGCAAATACATTGAGGGTCCTCAGAACAAAGAGGGGAAAATAATACAATCATCAACAACTTATTTTGCAGCAGATTTCAGAACTCACTACAGCATCTCACTGGCCTTGCCTGGTAATGCTTCACACTTCACCATGCCAAAAAAAAAAATAGTCTGTTTTATCTCAAAAAAAATCCTTTCCACTAAATTGTTATAAAAACCTGATTAATCTGTAACTTTCTGTGAAAAGTTGACAGTAGGTAGCGAAAATTCTTCCCACTAAAGGTATTAAGATAGATGCCATCAGATTTTATTTGGATGACATCTTTACCAATTCCAATGAGCTAACCTGTAGATCTCCTAGAATGTCTCCCACATCCATGTTCTTATAGATATTAGAATGGGAAAAAAACCCCAAAAACCCAAAACCCAACAAAAAACCAAAAAGCACAAAATAATTTATGGTTTATGTCTGATTTCACTTGTTACACCAGTAAAAGGAAGCAGGAGTGTGTACAATTAATGTAACAATACCATAGAACTTAGGGCCAGTAAACTGACATACTTGCTCTTTCTTTTAATACCTGCACTCCTGAACTTTTCTGGTCTTTTCTCCAGCCTTCAAAACTACACTTTTCCCATTTAACTTCCCTCTTTCCCTCTCTCCATGTCTTCCTCTTCATCGTTATGTTTCCAATGTTTGCCATGTCCATTTCTGTCCAATGACTCTTCACTCTGGCCCTTCTCACGTGTGCTTTTCTTGTACATTCCCAGCCCATCACCATAATTCATTTTTCTAGAGAACTGTGTCAGTCAGCAATTCTATACCTGGTTCTCCTGCACCAAGATCTGCTGAAGCAGCCTTCTTTGCTGGTTTCTTTCCCCTGTTTCCATGTCTGTTTCCAGGCTGACACTGGAAAGATTGACATAAAGGGTGTACTTTAATGACAATCCATCAAGTATCTTAAAATTTCTAGTCAGCTCAGTGAAAAACAGTGCAGAAGAATGTCTGGAAAATAACCTGCACTACCATGGGACAGAGAAGATTTTCACATCCAATTTTAGATACCGAGTTTGATAATCCTACAGCCAGGCATATTCAATCTTTCACTAGAGAAGAAAGGGAGGGCAATGATGGGGGAAAAAAATCACCTAAAATCATCTTGGAAGAACATCCCCCTGCCCCAGCCACCACAATCTCTAGCTGGCATTGGGTAGAACTGAACAAGGTAAAGGCAGGGGGTTTGTGTGTCCCAAAAATTAAGTGGAGGGAAAGACTTTTCAGCTTTGCTAACAGCAATATTTTGAGTTTGTTTTTCTTATAAGGAACAAACTCACTCTTTGTTTAAAAATTACCACAAGTATTTTTTGTATTTTTTTGGTATTTTTTTTTTACTGGTTACTTGAATAAAATAAAATAGTTTTAGCAAAGGATCCCCTTTTTAGATTTTTGAATTAGCTAGTGATTTGCTTAAAATCAAAAAATCTGCCTTCTACATTGTGCCTAAAAGCCAAAGTTCAGATAAATGTTTCTTACTTTTTTAATAAAACAAACAAGAACAAGTTATTGCAAAGCAAGCACCTTCCACTCAATTACTCTCCAAGTGCAATAGCACATTCAAGGTGGCTGTAATGGGAGTCCTGAATTGTTTTTTTTTTTCATTGTTGCCATGAGATTGTTCTCTTTTAATACCTGTTGGCTTGTTACTTGTCCACGTAATAAAGATGGATTGTATTGCAGGGGTTGGCCAAGCAATGGGTATCTGGCATCTCCTTAAAGAGAAAGGTAATTAGAAGAATTTTTCTGTTACAGGAAATCTTCCTCCAAGTCCCTCTCACACTGAATATGTAACACAGAAAAGAAAAGCAGAACTGGTGTGCACAAAGCTGAGTGTCTGGCTGGGCTAACAAACTCAGAGCTGTCCTGACTCCATCAGTGGCAGCCATCCTGATCCCAAGGTTAAAAGGTACAAACTATCTGGTATTTAGGGATTACACTCAAAGATTTTCTTCACTGCAGTCTCAGATAACTCCTTTCATTTCAAAATGAGCTCAATAAGTCTAAAGCTCCTCTCAGCATGCTAATTTAGTCATTTTCACGGTAATAGCCCTGATTAGAGCCAGGTCCATCTTCACATTCCTATTTGTTGCAAGAATGCACAAAGACAATGCCCCAGAAGTTTTCAGTAATCACAGCAGATTAAGGGAGCTAAGAGGTGTGCTTCAAACAGCCACCTAGAAATTTTACAGCATCAGAATACAAAGCAATGACAAAGATTATGCAACAAATAAGACAAAGACGAGAAAATAAGGTTTTCTTTATCAGTAAGAGATACATAGAGAATTTTCTCTAAGATTTGCTTTGAAGTAAATCTTTCTGTAAAATGGACCTACTAATTTTGAGTTTGGGAATTTTACCAGGATACTTTTGGTTCACTGAAAAAAGAGATTTACATCATTGTATTTTAAACATTATCAACTATCCCATCTCAGTGATAACTCTATTTTCTGTTTTTCTGACATGGCAAAGGACTAAAATTCTCCAAGGAATTTTTTGTGTCCTTGGGTGGGTCCTATCTGAAATACTAATTGAGGTACAGTCCTGGCTAGAGGCTCCATTCCATCATGCTTGTTGTTCTACAGAGGAATGAAGAATACATAGGCAGTGCTGCAATTCAATGCATCAACTACTGATTTATGGTTAAGACTTGAAGCTAAATTCTAGCAGACATTTTATTAATATTTGCAATGCTGAAATGGGAAATTTCACAATATGAGAAAGCAAATGTGCTAGAGAAACATTAATGAGGAGATGAAAAGCCTTTGAAGATACAGGGGACAGTATCAGTGCAGAGTGATAAGGTGAAATTTTAAGTAATGTTTGAGTGAGTAATTTAGGTGATTCTGCTTCAACAGCCATACTACTAATGTGAGCCACAACCCATCAGAAAATCCTCATATAACTTGTATTTTAAAACATTCAAATAGAAATCACACACGTATTTTACTTAACTAAAAAATATACCTTGTCCAGGGACAAAAGGTCTAGAAAACTGGGACACAATAGAAAGAGGTGTCAGCGTGGGACGGACGTTCTTCATGTTTGACAGCTGGGCTGGTGCTGGTGATTGGGCCGGTGAGGTGACAGGGCTGCCCAGCTGAGGACTGTGCTGCAGCTGGAATAAACAACACGTTAGTGCTTCAAAAAGCATTACCTGAACGAGCTGAACAGCACTCACAGCCTTCAAAGATTTGAATGATGTTAAAATAGCTATATTAAGTATAATCAGAGTAAGATTTTTATTAAAAAAAAAAAAACCACACCAAAAAACCCCCAAAACAAAACCTCTGTGAAAGATCGAATGTATGCATATTTGAAGTCATCCTGGAGAAGCAATCCAATCCAGCACCCGTACCTGTGCAGCACCGTCTAAAGTGCTGAGTTCCGTGGCCTTGTGCCCGCGGGGATGCTCACAGTAGTATTTGCCGGGTTTCCTCTGCGGCGGGGCCGGGTTCCGCGGCGCGGCGCTGCCGGGCACGTTCAGCTGCATCATTACCACTCCCCCGGCGGGCGGCGGAGCCACGGCTGAAACACAAGGAGGCACCGTCAGCACGGCCGGCACACAGCGGGAAGGCTCCGGGAAAAGGGGAAATAACACACCGAGTACGTTTTGCTAAAGAAGCTGCTGATTCTAGAAAGCTGGAGCAGTGTCTTCTGCACAATTACATTTCCACTATCAGCTACGCCTGCAATAGTTAACTTAGCAGAAAAAGAGATAGGGGAGCCACTGAAACTCATTGCTGACAATATTTTTGAAAGAAATTACTCTATTTTAGTAGTTGACAGTATTCAACATTCACTGCAGGGTCTATTATAGCACTGTGTTGCAGAATGTGATATTAAGCAAAAAAATGCTTTATTTAAAAATAGAAGTTTCCTAGTTAGTTTTACATGATGCACAGCAATGCAGACTCAAAATGTTTTCTCTGATAAGATGGCATATGTCAGAAAGACCTGGGATCAACCTTTAGTCTAGGCAAGCTTACCCTCACTCACAAGCCCTCCCTAGGAATGCTTTCCTGGGCAGATACTGCAAACTGATCCCCACACTCTGTCCCACTTGGGTACCATGATAGCCACAGAAACTCCAGAGCCAGGGGAGAACACTGAACATCCAGCACTGTTCCACAAGGCTTCACCCAGGAGCTGTAAGAAGAGGCTGCTCAACAGACAAACCATCTCCCCCCTCTTCCCCAGGTAATTTATATAATACCCTTTTTATTTTTGTAAACAGTTGTTTGCAATTTCCCTCTCTGCTGTTCCCACTGTTTACAGCATTTCTCAGAAACCACGATTAAAACACTCAGTTTAAACATCATTTAATCATCCATCTTTAAAGCAGGATTCTGCACTCTTCTCAATTTACTGCCACATAGTATCAAGATACAGAACATAAAATGCATTCATCTGCTGTTCTTTAAGCATTGTTTTCACATCTGTACTTTCATTTTAATGGCAAGAAGTTTTACCCAGATGTTACAGTTGCAATTGAAGCATCAGGTATCTGGCCAGCTTTAGCAGAGGCCATAAATTAAGGATTCCCTGCAAAAGCCCCATTGCGAATATTTCTGTTTTGTTGCACAGCAGAATAAAATACACTGTTTATGAGTGCTACATAATCAGAATAATATACAACACAACAGTTTTCCACTGGTAAAGCCATAAACTTATCTAGTCCCTATATGTAAACCTGAGATATACCAAACACCTATAGACACACAAAAATGAGTTGCATTTTAATATTATATGCATGTATTCATATATTTTAGAAATTATAATAATTTACATATTTTACTCTGCAACACTCTAGCATACCCTTTTTGACTTATCTCTGTTTTGTGAGGATGGAACATCCAATAAAAACATGCTTGTCTTTCAGAAACATCTACAGCACCATCTCTAAACAATGTCAATTTAAAATGTAATTTAAACTGCAAAAGAAAATTTTATACATTCAGAAAACTGTGGGTTTTCTTTTGCTTCTAATTCCCCAGCATTTCAGAAACTGAAACTTCCTTAAACCCCAGATTACAGGTCTGAACCAGGCCATCAATACTGCACAAACCCAGCACTTCCAGGGTAGACAGGAGGGCAGAAAAATAAATTCGTGCAAGGCCCACTTTAGACATTCTGAAATGACAATCTTCCAGAATTAAAGCCAAACAAACATAAAGCAAAATGGAAACCAAACCAAACCTACCCATGAACTAACACTTAACTGCATGTTATCTATGTACTAATAAACAAGTTCAAAAAATACCTTAAAGATCTTTGTAAGAAACACTACATCGAGGTCATTGATCTAGGGTTGTTTAATCCAGTGCTTGCTTGCAAAATCCTGAGATAGCAGAATTTGAGATTATCCCCTTTTTTTTAGCAACCAAGCCTCTAATGTATCAAACTCCCAAATAGTAAATAAAGGCAGTGCCATTGTGGCCACAGGATTTTTCTGTAATCTCTTATTTGGTGGCTAACCCCCAGTGCTCTTATTTTCCTGACTAGTCCATCAATTTTATGGTCAGACCTTCAGAGTTTTAAGTGTTTGGATATTAACATTTATAAAGGTTTCATGGGTTGACAAGATCTATGTCAACACTGCTTTCAAACACATTGAGGCTTCTGTTTACACACCTTCTAAAAATTACCCAAGTATTTTTTAGAGCAAAACCTTCTGAACCTGACTTAAATGTTTCTGCTGAGTAACATTTACCTGCTGAGGGTGGCCTCCAGGCTGCGCCCATGCAGCCACCCTTTCACTTAAATTCCAAGTTAGCATTTTAAAAGATACAATAATAGCAATACAGATGAAGATTTAAAAAAAAAAATCAGAGATGGCACTCAAGTTGCAGTTGTTCTAGCAGCTAGCCATGAAACCAATCTGAAAATGTACAACAGGTTCTAGACAGAATGGCTTAGATGAAAATCCCAATAAAATATACCTTTTTTTGGCTGCATGATGGAAAGACCAGTGGGTGAACTTTTACAGGATGAGGGTGGAGACACTACGCTGTAGTGCACAATGGAAGCAGCCTGCTGTGGCTTTGACTTGGATGAAGGTGGCAATAATGTAGGAGGTGATGGCTTCTGACTTGAATGGTTGCTATAAACTATGAAAGTAAAAGCAGTAAATAAGGCTGCCATAAAAACAAAACACCCCACACAGCTTTGAAGTACTTTCAGCTTTCCAGCAAGTCAAAGAACTATCCCACAACACTCAGTTTTCAAACTCCTCTCAAGATCTCTTAGGAAAATCACTGCTCCTACTCTGTTAACTGGAATCTACAACAGTTCTCGAATAGGAGAGCCAAATATGCTGCTTCCAAAATGTACCTCACTCCTTCTGTCAAATAGAAACCCAAATCTCAAAGTTTTCAGACCCATCTGGCTATTCAGAAAAGGATGGAAGTGATTCTGCTGCCAATGTATGGTTCCCACGTCTGTCTTAACTCACAGTGGACGTGCAAGGCATTATGATGTACGGCATTGGATTTTAAGAAAGTAACTTGAGATAGTTCAAAGATAAAATTTGAGATTTCAAATTAATCTGCCTCAGGGTTAAAAATGTAAAATACATTCAAATATGGAACAAAAGAGGAAATAGAATACAGCAGAATTTAGAATTTAATTCTAAATCAAACCCTTAACAGTAAATAACCAATCACCTAGCTAAATGATTAGGCATTTTTTAAGCTTATCAATAAAAACTTTGTTCTCCCAACCTGCACACTGCTGTCCTTGAAGCTGCTGTGAGTTGCACGGTGATGATGTTCTAGGAAACTGTATCTGCTCTGATCCAGGAGGCTGCAAATATCCTACAGATGAACTGCAATAACAAAAAAAGAATATGACTAACAGGCATTTATGTTACACTCATTTAATCACGACTTCTTCATTTACTGTCTACATGTACTGCAAATCACCGAACTTTTGTTAATTTTAAATCAGTAATATTCCCACCTACCCCTGAATTCATTCATTCTTCAGAAGACTGAAGCTTCCCACCTCTTCCTTAGCAAAAACACGTGCCCTGCCTACACTGAGAAACTGCATTAATTCACCTATTCTGATATTCTATTTTCGTGTCCATAGCTCTCTATCAGCATAAAGACATGCAGAATAACAACAATAAAAAGACAGTTTGTTGTCTTGCTCACTTAAGCAGAACGAGGTCTCGGTTACGTGATGCCCACAGCCCCTGCCATGAGGATTTGGGATGCAGTCCCTCAGCTGGGGGCTGGCCCTGGGCAGCTGGGGCAGCACACCAAAGACACGGCTCTGCTCCAGGGTCCACTGACACAGCCCAGAGAGGAGATGGCTTTTCCAAAGGGGGGTGGGAAACGGAACAGGACTCCGGGGGATAAACAACCCTTCAGCTGTTTGCAAAATGTGGGAAAAGGAGAACTTTAAAAGTTTATTTATGCCAGGTAGTTTTTCAGGATAATCAGGGGAAAATCAGGTAACAGACATAGATTCTATTATACCACTAATGCTCAGCCAGAACATCAGGTTGGTGGACCATAATCAGAACAGTGCCAATAGAATCCTGTACTAACAGACAAACATTCTGAGAATAAAACAATTCCTTCAAATTGTGGGAAAAAAAAAGTAGGGTTAATCCTCTTGGACCTACTATTTTTACCTATGCTGTCAAAAGTTTGTTCCATCCTTTGTCCCATAGGTCACTTACATAATTTTAATTTAAAGATTCCTGTCCATTAAAGCAGACAAAACCAAGTGAAAACTAACACAAATGCTCTCACACAGCTTCTGATCTGCCTAGTGATTCTAGCTTTCAGCAGTGACCTGTAGGTTTGACACACAGCTCCTGCAGAACAGCGTTCTGCTTTCCTTGTTCAAGTGCTGCAGCATAACTATTCTGATGAAAGCAAGATGCTGTCATTTGTTGCTAGCTTGCTCTGAATTCCTAATAAATGAGAGGGACATTCTACATTACACAAAAGATCAAGCAACCAAACTTAATTCAAGAAAAATGTGGAATTATGCCTACCTGTGACTTCACTGAATCGCAAATATAATAACTACAGAAAAGGATTAAAAACCCCTCAGATACAAAGAACAGGAATTCAGATTTAAGTAGACGAAACCATGCGGTGGTGACACAAATACTACTGAAATCTGCACTCTCAAAAGGATGAACAAGCTTCAAACTGTTGCTGCTTGTTTAAAAGCTCCCAGATATTTTTAAATGCTGCACATTTGTAAGTTCAAAAAAACTCGAGAAAGAGTAATTTGTAACAAGCATTAATCCTAATGCATTCTCCTAGGTACTTGCCTATCTGTTCTCAAATAGACTGCTTTGGGGACACAGATGTATATTCAGGGAGGGCTGTACATGCAGACCAATTTGCTGCTACCAAGGTAGGTAAAAAAAAAAAAAAAAAAAAGAAAAGAAAAAAGGTTATTTATCAAACAAAAGCCAAGTTTCTATACTTGTTTCACAGCCAGCTTGGTGCCAGCAGGTGTCATCAACAATACAAAGTAAGCTAAACTTTTTCCATACAAAGTTCCAAAAAAGAAGTCAGTCTTTTTCTGGGATTCAAATTATTTTTCCTCTACACATTATTAATGTAATATCTTTGACAAAACCGGTGACCATGGATAGTCATCTTAAATAATACTGCAGAAAGGCTGAGCTGCTGAGCACACTGGTGTTTCATGGGTAAGAAATGGAATGCAGAAAATTTAAGAGGTAGAACTGCAGTAAAGCATTTCTGAAAGTGCTATGGAGACAATGTTTTTCTGTCCAACAAGTATGTCACAGTTAAAGCAGTGCTGCTTGTTTCACTTAATTGTGTAAGAGTGAAAATTAAAATAGAGCGCCTGCAAGTCTGCCTTTAAAATAATAGTTTTAATATCTGCAGTACTAAAAGCAGATCGTGTCAGTTCTTACAAAGACACTAAGCCCAGCTGCTGAGAAATCAACTATCAGTTAAACTTACCTTAGATTGTTCTGTTGACCTGATGGAATGACACTGTAGTAGACTGGCATTCCTGTGGTGGGCAGTCCTTGGCTGGACTGACTGGGAATTATAACAGGCTGCTGATATGTCTGCTGGGGCACTGCTTGGGAACCTTGAGGCACCGAAACCTGCAATGGGCCACACAGTAAGGTTTTGTCCTGCAGACAATGTTTCTGTCTCTTGACCATCACCCAGATGATAAGAATTCAAAAATAACCCCAGAAACAAAGATCTCCTGGAGTTCTCTAAATCCAGAAGAATGGTGATAACAGTAGCTAGACAATGCTGTATTAAAAAAACTCTTTAAATCTTCTTCCCCCCAAATGGAAATGTTGGCTCCAAGGGATTCCATGAATTAACAAAATATTTTCTTTATAACAGAAAGTGGGGTGGTGGGAAGGAAACCTGCCAAGCTTTTCTTCCCCAACCTCTGAACTGCAACTGATGCAGCACTTGACTTTCAACAGGACTAAAACTTGTGACACTTTCTTCTCACTTCAGTTGTGAGTTTGTATCTTTAACTTCTGTCCTCAAAGTCACCTCTGACACCTGCTTGCAGCTTTCCACCATTTCTACCATAAAGCAAAGGACTTAAAGAAAACCCCAACACTCAAACCCAAAGAAGAGTCATTGGAAAGTTATGAATACATTACCCACCTGATAAGATGGCACTGAGGGATATGGAACAATCACACCTTGAATTTGATTCCCAATGTTGTTGTGTTGGCCACTGACTAGATTTTGATTCTGAGACTGCTGAACTCCAACTAAACCCTGGTAGTTTTGCTGCTGGTTGGGCAAAATCTGGTAACCTGAAATTATACATTTAAATCTTATGTTGAAATAATGAACACATTTTAAGCATAGTTGCCTATGCAAAAATACACGTGTAGCATTTTCCAATGGCTTGTTTAATCTGGCAGCTTCACAACAGTTGAACTTATCATGCATATGAAAAGATGCCAACATTACAATTAATAGATTTACTCATTTGGATTCAGCATGAAATATTATCCATACTGTTTGCAAAGCTGCTCCCACATGCGTGCACTATCCATTTCACTCTGGCTTACATGCATTAACACCTTGCCTTGACAGATGAAAGCTGGCAGCACTTGAACAAAGCATGCTAGACAGGATCAAACCCAATTTATTGGTTGGTATTGTGAACAAGGCCATTCCAGGAACTTTGGTTTGAAAATTCTACATATGAATTCTACTGAAAATTCAGCTTGGACCTCAGGTGCCCCAGGGGTCAGAGCATCTTGATTGCAATTCAAAACTAAATCAGACTTCCGGAAAATTTGCATAAGGCATGTGTGCAAATCCTTCCCAAAGGGGCAATTTCTTCTGAAATCTGTGGTGCTAAAACCAGCTGGGCACTGAGAAAAATCTTCCAAGTTCAAGCCATGTTGGTACATAGTGGAAGATGCTTTATATTTAAAGTTATCTTAGGGATACAAAGGAAGATTTTCATATTCACCCCCCTACAGCGTTCTCTAAAACAATTTATTATTGCTTAAACTGGCATCCTCTCCTAGCTTTCAAAAACTGCCTAAAAACCCCCACCCCAAAACCCAGACCAAAACACCCCAAGCACAAGTGCCAAACAGGAAATCTGTGCATTTATAAAGTCCAACCTAAACTCCCCCTTTCCTTTTTTTAAAAAAAGGCACTTAGCAGGTAACTGCTACCATGATCCAAACACATGCAGAACACAAGTTCTTTTTCTCATGTTCTATCATACAGGTGTGCACTACTTACCATGTCAGCAAAACCCCAGCACAGTCAGTGTTTCTGAGACAAAGCCAGTTATCCCTCCAGAATAACAAAACTGGGCTTGTCAAGATGCACTGACAGCAAGAAGAGTCTGTGTTTGAGTTGGACACATTCACAGCTCACTGACCTTGACATTCCCCATGCTCCCTACCTTGGCAAGGAACTATAATAGAGCAAATTTAGCTGCAAAAACTCACTTGGGTTTTCTTTAAACTGTGCTAAAAAAAGGCTTGGTCTATTCTGAAACTAATCCAGTTAACATAAAACACCTTTTTGTGAGCAGCACCCACCGATGTTCATTGATTTCATCCACACAGGGTACAATGAACATTGTGCACTAACAGCCTCAGCAGGCTCTCTATAGAAATTGCAACAATGAACACTAAAAGACGACTGTTAATATAATCAAATATTGCTTCAGAAAATTAAAGGGAAGAAGGTCCACTTTGTTAAAACCAAGACAGCTATTCATTAGAAACACACAACACTATAAATATTTTCAGAGGACAAGATAAAACTTCAGAACAACACATGCTTGAAGTAGGATTAGTACTTAGAATCTTTAAGAACTTAAGTTTAACTGTGCACAAAATGCCCTTCATATCTGTAATATACAAAATGCTTTACCATACTTTGTTATAAAATGATCTATGGCCCCTAAAAAGCAGCAGAATGGGAAGTTGTGGTGTGACAGACCCAATCAGTGCACCTGCAATCTGAACCCCTCATGCCCCAGAAATTGCAATGGACCCATGAGTAGTTCTGCAGCCTTTTCTGGCACTTGCAGAGACAGACACAATCAATTCTGCAAGCAGAGGGAACTGGAACAATACAAATTGGCTGCCACAAAGGTTCCCCAGAGCGTTCCAAAGAATGCTCTATTTTTAGCTGCAGTTTCACCTCTGCATAGAGTGGGTTGACAGAAATGCAGCACTCAGCACAAACCCCACACCTGCCACAGCAGATTATCCTATTACACAGAAATACTCTGAAGCCGGAGGTAAAAAAAGGAGCAGGTTTCTTAATATTTACATAATTTAAAAAAAATCATAGTTAATACAAGAAAAGTTAACTCACAGAATATAGAAATACATTTTCTGAATAAAGCATTAGGAATGAGAAGCAGTGTTTACTGAAGAACAGAAAAGCAAGTACAAGAAGTTAACGAGCTGAGAGTTGATGAGCTTGGTTATGACTATTACAACTACAGCTATGGTTACAAATAAAGTAGTTTTATCCCTGACTTGTGAAGCAAAAGCCAGTTGAACTGCAGCTGATGTTCCTACAGGAACTGTAGTTCAGACTGGATTTTAAACAACCTGTAGTTAGGTCTCATGGTAACTGGGCTCACATTAACATGGCAATCAGAAATGCTTCTTTTCTTAAGGAGAGTTTTCTTCTCTCAACATCTTTTGGGCAACAAATGCATTTTTATTAAAAGTGAACCTCCCAAAATATTCACCTGAAACCCCTTTAAAAAGGAAGCCAGGAAGCAGCTGAAAAAGAGACCGGTTCACTGTGAGAAATGTAAACCTCTCAGACAGTGTTACGGCCCCGAATCCAACAGCTCATCAATACAGTCAGGCCACTCCTCAACATTAGACCACAAGTGGCTCCAGTTGCCATGCTCTCAGAAGTTGCCATCTTTTATCTGAATTTGTGTTTGCAAAGTCATTTCATAGTTTGTACCACTTCCTGAGATGAACAAACCCCATGGCTTTTACATAATGCAAGATTTGTAACTCTCATTTTTGCCCAGGCATTTTGCTGTATGAGCCAAGTAACGTGGTGCCTTTGGCTCAAAACCACACATTACTAATAAGCACAACCACTTCAGGTGTAGCTTTATGTCAAATTAGTACAAATAGCAATGGTTTAAAATAAGTTACAAGGGAGAGAATTTCAAAATTATGAGGTCTTTTCAGAACAGATAACAAGACATGGAACCATCAGTTTCTAAAATGCTGATTCAGATTTGCCTATAAGGCATTAAATGAGAACCAGCAATGGCTGGAGAGCAGTTTGGTGACTTTCAGTTAAACACTAACTATGCAGTTTCTGATAAGATCCTTCTTTCTCCCATTAGTGCTGGTAAACATCAAGTAACCAAACACTGAATAGAATTATTGGCTGGACCATCCCCATACTACCTAAACATGATCCCTTGGTGTCAGAGTGCAGGCACAGGGCACATAACCAAAGCAGTAATGCAGCTGTCTGCACAGCTTGCTTGCTTTATTTCTTCCAGGACAGAGAGGGAGTTTATCTGCTGACACTTTTCACCCACAGGCAGTGAAATTCAGTTAAAATATAAAGAGCTAAAAACATACAAGAAAGAAACTTACCAAATAGCAACCACTTCATCCTTTTGCACCTTATTATTTGCACCATGCTTTCCAATTCAGATGGGTATGTCTGGGTACAAATGTACACTGAGCACTCTGAGTTGGGGAGTTTGTGCATTACTCACGCAGGGTGACCCCACAGTGGGAAGTAATCTCCCTTGAGCCTCAGACTTTTTGCTATTAAGTAGTCTAGGTATTAAAAATTCTGAGGAAGGAAAGCAGGTTGTGTAATACAGTTGGGTAATACATCTCTAACACCAGTGAATAACACAAGTTGCAAAACCAAGTTATTTGTTTTTCTTTGAAAAAAATCTTTGTGAACTGAACCCTGAATAACTCCATCAAGTGTTGCTACTGTTGGAGCACTTCCTGGAAGAAGTGCAGAAGAGGAGCCATCTCTCTTACATGCTGCATCATAGGACATAAATAAATCCAGTTAATATTTGTAAAAGCTGATTTTCCATCCTATTTCTGTAGAGTAACACATTGTTGGTGCAGGGGAAGGAATTAAAAAGACCCTCCTGAAGGAAACTCAAAAGGATGTTACATTTCAACCAAGAGCTGGTATAAAAGCCTGGTCTTTAAGGATCTCTGCCTCCAAACATCACTAGTTACTTCTGAAAGTTTTGACCACCAGTCAAGATATTACTGAGAAGTAAATTTGTTTCAGGAATACAAATCTTATTGAATAAGTCATAACAATATTGTTTAGAAGTACAGATTGTCAGAATAATGGTAGTCTACAGTTAAAATCTGTAAGGAAAAAAAAGACAACAAGAAAGGAAGATGATAGAAATGAGGCTTGCTAACATTCATAGAAGGGTAACTCAGACAGCTGAGAAATCTTTACTGAAATAGGTAACCATAAGTCTCATTATACATTCCATCCAATACCCTGATGCCTTTATTCATAGGACAGAAAGATGGAGTAAAACAGTATCACCAGTATCTCCTGTGTGGCACTCTTTTCATGCCACAGCATCTAAGATTAGGATCTTTAGCTTAGAATTTTCAGTCGAGGTACATCTCTTTAATGTTACATCATTTAAAGTACTAATTTTATCTTACTTTGCAAGTTAATCAAGTTTTTAGCTACTAAGTTACAAATTTTAAAAATTATTAACTTTTAAATTTTAAAACCCCTGTAATTAAAGTTACAGCATGAGCCACTCAAAGGAACGGCTTAAATCCCAAGTTTCATGCACAAGTGCATCAAATTTTTCCACCTTAGGTTCCACCACTTTGTATTCCACATTTGCTCCTCTACTTTATTGGAAATTTTATAGCAAAGTAAGTTTAGAATGAAAAAGCAGGAGAAAAACCCCCAAAAAGCTGGAAGAGTTGAACAAACCTGTCTGCTGTCCAGGCTGTGGCAGGGCCTGGTTCTGCTGGGTGCTGTAGTGGACAGAAACAGGGCGGTACTGCTGGCTGGAGTGTGGGTACTGGCTGGGGGTACAGTAACAGGGTGGCATCTGCAAAGGAACAATCAGAGGGTCACTGCCTGCATGCAGCTTTACAGAAGGCAGACACCTAAACGCAAAATCCATAAAACAAAGATGCAAAATTTATTAAAAGGTGCAATGGATGTTAAATAGTTCCGTGATTCAAAAACCCCTTATACTACATAAATTCCCACTTTAACAGCCGATTTCTCTGCTTTCCTTGTCAAAGCAACAATCTCCAATTTCCACCAAGAGGCATTTGAGAGACAAGAAAACTACGCAGAACATGAGTTTTACCAGCTGCAAGTAAACAGGAAAACCTGTGTGATTGTTGCTTCTCGAGTAAACAAACAGAAGTCATTCATTTCAGAATACACACTGAGAAAAGACCCCAACCCCCGAACAAAAGCAGAGCTGCAGTTCTGCAGGGAGCCCCCAGCCCGTATGAAAAGGCTCTGAGCAGAAGAGCAGGGTCAGTTTTTCCCTCCGGCTTTGGGGATGCCGTAGGAGCCGCGGTACCTGTGGCACGGGCTGCTGCACGTATCCCTGCTGCGGGAGCACGGGCTGGCCCACGGGGCCCGAGAAGGCCGGGGCAGGTGCGGGCTGTGCTGCGGGCTGTGCTGCGGTGGGCGCGGCTGTCAGGATGTAGCCGGGCTGCTGCGGGGGCTGCAGCACCACGCCGGGCTGGAACAGCGCCGGGCCCGGCTCCGAGCCTTCGGCCGGCGGCTGCCGCGCCAGGCTCAGGTGGCTGAACTGCGACCCCAGGTTGTCTTGCTGCAGGCGTGGGAAAAAAAGCAGAAAAAACTACATTTGCAAATGCACGTTCGAGGAGAAAGAAATGAAACAGCCAAATACCTCAGTAAGTTTCAGACAGCACGTCTCGCTTTACTGGGCAGCAGCAACAGCAGCCAAAGAACAACAGCAAAGAACATGGAGCAGTAGCAAATGATCTTCAGGGCTCACAAGCAGGAGAGAACATTCACGTTCAGACTTCACTCTTTTCACTGCAAGTATTTTTCCTTTTGGATTACGTCTGTCTTTATCTACTTATTGTGAGAATTCATTTGTCAAAAAGAAAGTTCAGAATTTGTGTCACTAACATTTTCTGATTGGACTTCAAAATTGAGTGAAAACATCTAACCCCAGTTAAAATAGCAGGGCATTAGGATTGCTGAAGTAAATTTTTGGTTTTAAGGGTTTAACATAATGAGGTTCTAATCCCGAGTTAAAAGGTACGTTCCTCTTAGTTACCATCCTACATGCAAAGATTAATTACCTTTTCATCTGAAATCAAGTAACAACATCGAGATATGTGTTCCAGTGGTTACTCTCTATCTGGGTTTTTTAACATCTGAAAGGATGCCACTGATTGTACTGAGCACTGCAGGGGTCCTGTGGAATCTGAAACTTCTGTTTCTGTAATCCCAAACTCCTTTTCTTATCAAGGAATTAGCAATATCCTGAACATCAGAAGTGATCACTAACTAGTATTGCCTTTTTTTTTGTTAAACAGGAAGATTTGGTACATACTTCGAAAGTAGACTCTCCAAACATACAGCAAAACATTAAAACTATTTCAAGACCACTTAGTCTTACATCATCCAGAAGATAGGAATTAATCAAGAAAAAGTAAGTGCAAGCTCCATCTTTTACTGATTAGCTACATTCACATTTTATGATGTTATGATTTTTTTAGTTTCCAGGCTAAAGATATTTTTTAATTACTGCTGGAAATATGAATTTGCACCTAAAACTTAATTTAGTACACCTTTAGTATGTATTTAGTACATCTTAAAAAGCCTTATTTTCATTAGATAATAATCTGACTTTCATTCCTTAATGGTGCCTATTAAATGCAGCTATAATGCTTTTCTACATTGGATTTTACATTCTGCTTTTCCAAATCCTGAGTTTGAAGCAGAGACACTGGGTGTGAGTTAATCTTAGCTCTAAATACATCTGAAGGATAAACCCAAGCCACACCACTTTCTTTTTTCTGCTTCTTTTCCTGTTACCCTACCACTGTAGGTAAAGTCTGATCTGGTGTTTTTGTCCTGCAATGACAGGTATGGTACAAGCAGGATTCAGCCCTGGAACATGGCATTCCCAATAAATGGAGAAAGCACTCTCCTGTGTAACTACAGAGGTGTTACACTTGAAATAGAATCCAAGACTAGCAATCCTTTTCATTATGTTACATAAGTTACCATCAGCAGGACTAAACTTTGAAACTGCCACGGCACTTAGTATTGGAACCCATTTCCTGAATGTAAAATGCTTTGAAATTACTAAAACAGGAAGGAGTTTCCTTCTCTGCTTTAGCACCTATTCAAACTCACAACTTCAGAAGCAACATTGCTATTGAATTCAGCTAAAGCTGCATTTGTTAGAAGACATTTCTGATTAATGTTGAAAATTAGCTATTGTACAACGCAATGTGTGGTGAGTTAACCTTGGCTGGCTCCTAAGTGCCTCCCAAATCACTCCATCCTTCCTTCATCCTTATCAATTCAGGGGGAGAAAGTGTGATGAAAGGCTTATGGGTCAAGAAAGGACAGGAAAATCATTCACCAATGACCACCACAGGAAGATTAAATTTATTTATGCCAATTAATAACAGAGTAGGATAGTAAGAAATAAAAATGGGACTAAAACCAGCTTCCCTCAACCCCACTGCTTCTTCCCAGACTCAACTTCTACCTCCTCCTCCAAGTATCACAAGGGATGGAAAATGGGGCTTGTGACTGGTTCCCAGTCATGTCTCTAGTGCTTCTTCCTCCTCACTTCTGCTCCAGTGTGGGGTCCAACCCACGGGACACCATCCTTCACAACACTTCAATCTGAGTTCTTCCCAAAGGCTGAAATCCTTCAGGAATGGAGTGCCCTAGTGTGGTTCCTACCAGAAAACCTGCTCCTGGAAGGCTCCAGCTTCCTTCAGAGCACCTGTGGGATGCTCCAAGGGCTGCATTGTGGATATCTACTCCACCATGGTCCTTCATGGGCTTCAAGGGGAGAATCTACTTCACAAGAGTCTCCTCCCCAGGCACCTCCCTGGGGCACCTGAGGTCTGGAGCACCTCCCTGCTTTCCTCCCTCTGGCCTTGATATCTGCGGAGTTGTTTCTGCCTCACACCCTTTTCCAAGCACACTCAAGAGGTGCCACCAGTGTGAATGGCTGAGTCAGCCTGGCTGTGCAGTGTCTGAAATGGGCTCTGGCCAGCATGGGGCAGCTCCCAGTCTCTTCTCCCAGAAGCCATCCCTGCAGCTCCCTACTCCAAAACCTTGCCACACAGGCTCAACACAAACATGCACTCAGTAGTCTCTGAGCAGACTTTGACCCGGACTCAGATTCGCTTCTGGATCTCCTTTACTAAGTTTCAGTTTCACTTTGTGTGGCTTTTCTTCTTTTTTCCTGTTTTTAGATAGACTAAGATATTGTATTTCCAGCTTCTACTTATTAATGGATACTAGAGAAGTGGGAGTGTTGAAAGTTCTACCAAAGAGGCTACAAAAAGGTAACCGGAAAAGATCAGAGCAGCTGATCCCTCAATATTAAGGTTCAGCAGAAGAGTAAGCAGACAAGGAAACAATAAGAAACAATAGAAAGAGGTTAATCCAGAAACATAAAAAGGTACTGACTGGCTAATGAAACAGCACTGAAAAAGTTCCATTACAAAGCGAATGAATGTATCTCAAACTATAGAGATATATTCCTGCTGAAGGTGAAATGTTCCCATCTGGAGCACTCAGGTGCTGTGTCAGTGTGATTGAGAGCCAGTCACTACCCTGGTATCACACAGCACTCAAACAGCCAAGCAAAGGCCAGCAGCCACCAGAGATGAGGAGTGCAGGGAGCAGAGAAGAGAAGGTGTAATACCACAGAGTATTGCTGTGCAGAGGAGGCTGGCAGGAGCGGGGGTGGGTACGACACTGCAGAGTACTGGACAGGCTGGGAGGAAGGCTGCAGAGCCCGCAGAGGCTGCAGAAATAACAGGGTTATGAACAAGGTTAACACCAGAGTAAGAGAAGTGAAAACAAGTCTATTGTAACAGAGAAAAGCAACTGTGCTCCAGTAGAGCAACTCACTCCACTCTCAGAAACACAATGGGTACTTCTTTTTTCTTAAGCTTAAGACTGTTTAAGACTAGAATGAAAACAGAAGTAACTCTGAGTATCTCAGTCTCCCAAAAGACATCCATTGCTGTATTTGTTACACACTATATTAGATATGTCAGCGAATTGCTTCTGTTTAACATTTACTGTTTCCTTCAGATCAACTCAAAACTCCACATGTGTTGTAAACAGAAGCTCTTTCAAAGCATCTAAAGGCAGAATGAATTTACTACTAACCATGGATTCAAACATACTACTTTCATTTATTCAACAGTACTAAAATTTTTTCCCTAGATAGTTATCATTGCTCATAATATTTTAGGCAGGTTTAATTCCAGCATCCATTGAGAAGATTAGTACAGAATTTGTGAAGAAATGACAAATACTACATACACTCTTCTGTGAACTAGGAGTACAAATGAGACCTGCTGTTTCAAAACAGACCAGCTCTACTGTGGCATACCCAGCTATTTGAACAGGTTTAAACAGGGAAAACAAACAAGCAAATGTAAAAGGTTTAGATGAAGTTCTAGAAATGACTTTTTGATAAAATTTAGGAACCATCTGAAAATACCACAGGAGACAACAGCCAGTACTTTGGTGCCTGAAATTGCTGTGGAGAGGGAGAATCCTCCCTTCTCCTGCCCATACATTTTGCTTTTCTTCTCCTTCTAGGGCTGGGGCAGTCTAATCTGGCCTATTTGACTAAACTCTTGTACAAGACAAGGATAAAATACATCCTGTACTCATGTGTGTGGTTTTGTGAGCAGCATAGGCTGAAATGCTACTCATGAGATGTTCATGCTGTACCAGTCCTGAGCTACTCCTCCTGTGCCATGACTCCTGTGCTGTACAGCCCAGGAATTCACCTGGCTGAGAAACAACCCTAAAACAAGAAACCCAAGGTTCCAGCTGGATTAACTATCTTCCCAGCTGCAAACTATATTGCTCTAAATGCCTGGGTAACTCCACAGTGCAATTAGGGATGAAAGCAGAACCTCTTGTTTTTGGTAACAGAACATTTTCATATTAAAATTCCTCAGTCTGCCTACCATGCTCAGGTATGAGCAGAGCTGACAGTTCTGAGGACCGGGAGGCAAAAAGCCCGGTTACCCTTATCTGTGTGCAGAAGAATAAATTAATAACCCCCTGCCCCTGTTCTGAGAGCTGAGAGAGAGCCCCCGTGTCCCTGAGCATGTGTTTGACAAGTGCACCTGTGAGAGGATGGGGTTTGCTCCGGGTTGGTGCTGGGCAGGGCTGGGCAGGGCTGGCTGAGGGGCAGCTCCAGGCACTTGGGTCCTACCAGGCTGCTGAGGCAGGGGAGGGTTGTACACAACCGGAGTGCCGTCAGGATTGAGGAACGGCTGACCTGCCCAGGGGAAAGAAAACAAACACAACCAGCTGCATCATCTCAGCTGGGAGAAAAAACACAAATACTTACAGCAGGCAAAATGAATACAATAACAAAATTGAAAAATAGGTGAAGTCATACTGGTTTATATGACAGATTCATGCCAAATGCCCACAACTGTAACAGCAATGACTACATGCAGCTAAAACCCAAAACATTTAAGCTAAACAAAGGTATCCCAGTCTTTACATAGTGAACACACATAAAAATTTCTTATATCCTACTCATCTTGAAACTTGATTTTTTTATCAAGTAGGTTGAATATGACGGGAGTAATAAAGGAAAACCCTACTAAAATACTGTTTTAAGGATCTTTTAAAAATTAATCTTCTTTAATCAATTTGAAAACCAGTCAGAACACAGGACAGCTTAAAGGCAAATATTTTTTGAACACTATATAAAGCAATAGCTGCCCTGGTATTCCCATGACTGCTAAATGACATTACTGATAAAGGACTCCCTTCCCCTCTTCTTAGATTAATTGGCTTTTAGCTTTCAAAATCAGCAACACAGAATTATTCTGCTGTTTAATAATTTGCAGCCTCAATATTACAGCAATTGGCCAATGAAAAAGAATAGAAAAACAAACTCCATAAAAATAAATTATACAAAACCCTCCAGTGCTTTCTTTTTGTACCTGGGCTGGAAAAAACCAAAACAAATCAAAGGAACAGCAGTCTGGCTGGCAAGGACCTGTGCCTACCTGCTTAGGGTCACGTGTTCTGCATTGGCTTATTCTGATGCTTAAAGGGCTCAACACTGACATGAATTTTTCTGTCCTCTGATTTAAAGATATTCTTGTCCTTTCCAGAAAGGTTTAAACTGAGCCTAAAGCCTTTGCACCCTGTCAAAGCAGACTAATGCTCCTCCAGACTTCTTGGTCCTATCATACTTAAATGCAACTGCCCAACATAAAGAGTGGGACAGTTACTGTAGAAAGGACTGAGGAATTCATGGCAGACACAGAGGGAGAATGAACAAACTTAAAAATAAGCTACAGGAGGACTGCAGCTCATCAGGTGATCCTCAGCTGAGCTTAACAGATTTCTCTTTAACACTCAAGAATTGGGAATGTTCACATCAATAGGGACTCAGATTTTCTTATTTCCTTCTACTACTTCCTGCTAATCACCAGAGCTTCACTTATTTCTTGTAATGGCTGGATAAGAACTGTCTCTTCCTGATTACCAAAGCACAGAATCCTTTGTCAGAAACTCTAAGGAACCAATCTCTGCTTTGGCTGGCATTGGAACAATAAAGCCAGAGGAACAATTACAGAATGTGATGATTCCAGTACATCAGAAATTAAAGTTTATCTGCACCTAAATGTTCCTTGTTCTCAAAATTTTGTTTGTCTTCTACTAGAAGCTCATTAGACATTAACATAATTACGAAAGCCTCCTAATGAACTTAGCTCTAAGATGACAAATACATTCTCCTCCAAATCCAATGGCTATCTATGAAAATTAAGTCCTACAGCAACTCATTTGTAACCGAATTTTTAGGAATTGATTCATATTAAGGAAAAAGAGGAATTTATCTATTTCAATGTTATACCTTCTATTTAAAGAAATTATTTACTACATGTTCATTTTAACAACCTCAATGAGAAACAGGTTGCTTCAAACATCATGTGCAGTTATATTCAACACTAATCAAGTTCATCTACAGAATGGTAAATATATCCTGAAGTATTTTCTTTTCTACAATGAAAACAAATCATTATATTAAAATTAAAACAGATAATTTCCTAAAATGATGATCTTTTACATAAAAGATAAATTAAAATTATCAGGATTTCCTAATTTCTAAGTAAAAGTTTGCCCAGAGAATGCTAACTCTTTATTTAATCCAGACCTCCTTGCATCTACATTATGAAGAAACAATTTCCTTCTACTTACTAAAAATACAAGTATTAGACAATTACACCAACACTGATTTAATCCCATTTTAAAGTGACAAGGAGAAGTTTAGAAATAGCATTCTATCCTGTGCTCCTTTTTTTTCCACTTGTATTAACTCAGCCTTGATCATAGACACGTGAGTATGTTGCATCAAAGGAAAAAAAGGATGATAAATTCTTTCAAGTCAATATAAATCCTTTCGCAGGCTCTCTCCCCTCACTGAAACTGTTTTATAGTAGCACTGGAAAAGATGTTTTCTTCTCCTGAAAAAAGCTGAAATAATTAAGTTATTCTGTGTTCTGGATAGTAAACCATGATTTTCATATTTTGTGCAAGTCACTTATTAAAGTTTTACATGTAAGTTAGAACTCTTCTAGAGAAAATCACGTTGAGTTTACTCATTCCTTTGATTCTCCAGTCATTCTTCCTCGTTAAATTAAGTACAGCAAACAAACACAACCACATTAGAAAAATAAAGAGAAAAATAAAGGACAAAGGACAACACTGACATGAAGTCTTATGCAAACACACGTGCATTTTGTTCCAAGTTCCCCAGTGTAACAGAGACACCCCCAAGCATGTACCAACCTGTTTGAGGGTTGACCAGCACACTGCCAGGCGGGATGCCCGCTGCTTCCAAGGGAAGCAGAAAGAAGCTACTGCCAGCAGCAGGTGCCACTTGCCCGCTCATGCCACCATCAAAGGAAAGAGAGTTACTAGAGCTGACAGTTGGATACACGGCAGGCGTGCCAGGGGAGGGCTGGCTTAGAGCTGGCACTGGAAGAGGCTGCTGGCTGTGAGAGAGAGAACCCGTGGAGGACCCTACACTACTAGAAGACTCTGAACCTAGGAAAGGAGTAATGAGAAATTGGTTTTACCTGGAGACAGTAACATCAAGCTCACTTTAAAATACAGACTTTCAAGTGCTCACCCTGAAAGCTCAGCATTAAGCACACTATTCAACAGCAGCCTTGTCAATGGACTCCCCCTCCATTTTCCCTGGAATACCATTACCATTAAATACCTTAATTACCATTAAGGTCCCTTTTGTGAACCAAGAGTCAATTCAGCACTGCTTTGCACTGCGAAGTAAGGCTTTCATATCTAGCTTGGGTTTCTGGTCAGAAAATGCATATCTGTACCTCCAGAATTCATGGAAGTGATTGGTCATTACTCCAAAATGGTGGATTGGATGCACTGAGGCAGTAAACTCCCAGCCCCAGCAGCTGTGCAGGGAATGCAGCTGCAGGGCCCCGCTGTCATGCCCTGCACACACAGCCTCAGCCTGCATGCAAGCAAGGACCAGTTTCTTCCCAGTGCTGGAGGTCAGATCTGCTCTGACTCACCTTCTGGACAATTTGCACTACACTGAAATCTTCAACACTATTTGTTTCCTCCTCTGACAATTTGCAAGCTGACATCAAGAATACAGCTAGAAACAATGAAGTGAGGATAAGATGGTAGTTTTAGCCTGGCTTTATGCAACAATTCAAATTTCAAAGGAGTATGAAATAGCCAATTGAAATCAGTACTCATTTTACAGATATGAATTACTATAAACATTGCAAGGCAGTGGAGAATCAGACCCTGAGCTTCCTGAAAGCCAAGGCATGCAGCTAAAAGAAATATTCCAAAAGTCCAGTATGGAGAGGTCTGTGGAACTGCTGTTCCCAGGTCACTCGACAACTGGAGCTTTAGGTACACAGTTTAGCAAAGACTTCTTAAGGAGTGTATGATACTTGCAGTAATTGGAAACAGAATACAGTTTAAATTTACAAACTCCTCATTAGCAGCCTCTATACAATCTAGAAGAAAACGCAAGACTCAAAAAGCACTGATGGAATTTACGTTCTGCTTGAAGTTACTTTGCAATCCCTTTTAAAAGTTGCTAATTGTAAGCCTTCAACTTGTGTTTACAGAGAGCATAGCTTGAAGCATTAGCCTATTTTATTGCTGAATGAAAATCAGCAATATCAGAATGAAATCAAAGCCATTAATTGTAAACTGTGTGAGACAGCACATCCCAGCTCTGTAAAACCATCGTTGCCTAAGCAGAGTTACTTGGATTAATTTTCAAGTGTATTCACTTCTAGATTATGCAGAGAAGTGAGGCTGAAGCCATTATAACCAGAGCCAATTACATCCCTGAACAATGTGAACAGATCCAAACTCAACATGTGCCAAATCATCACAACCTGGAGAAGCAACAACCATCAAGGTGGGCATTCCAAGGTGGGAATGTTCTAACTCTCAGAATGCCAAAATAAAAACTCCAGCAAAACTTTAAAGAATCAATTTATGTTCTTGAAATTTAGCCAACAAAGACTTCTAAAAATGTATTTTATTGTCAGGTTGCAGTTTCTTTTCAAGCTGTGCCAAATAGCATCATTTCACTGCTAAATGGAGTAACTCTGAATGATGGCACAGTTTTACAGCAGAAGTTGAAATGTTTTGGGGTTTTTTAATATATGTATACAATGGACAAACAGGATTTGTTACTGTTTTACTGCATTAAGACATAGCAATATGGCTATTTACCTAAAAGGTACTGGTTTAAGGAAAACAAAAATAATTTAAATAGATCCTCAGTAGAAACCAGTTTTATAAATAAGATCAAAGCCAATATTAATAAGGCAAGCAATTATATTGTTCCATTTCAAATTCTGAAGCAGCCACTAGTAACCCACCCAACCATTACAAGACTGAAAATTCTCCACAGATTAGTAACTGGAACACATTATGTTGGCATTTAAAATACAACTATTTACTAAATTTCATTTTTGACCCACAGAAGATTCATTCCCATATTTTCTGAAACCCTGATTCTTATAAGTATTTTTCCTCAAAATTTTTGAATCTGAAAATTAAACAGTAAGCTTCATTCCACTGACCTCATTTCTCAGCAGTCTAAGAATTAAGTAAGCATTTTAGCCATACTCATTTTAATTTAACAGAAGAAAGACAACACAATAAAAATAACTACCAATTCACAGGCTTTAGTGTTGTTTAATCTGAGCTAGGGGGATAGCAGTGTACAGTTTCCTAAGACCAATGCAATGCAGTTTTGCCCCACTGGAAATGGAGACCTGAACTCCAAATATTTCATACAAAAATATTTCTGGTAAAAAAGCATTTTCAAACCCTTAGCCTGAGATGAAAGGCATTGAACTTCAAGCCATCTACAATGCACTTGAAAATTCTCCTTCCAAAGCCAGGAGTGTTCCCTCCATTTGCATTGTTTTTCTATTTGGCTCTTTGAGCTCTAGAGCTGGGTCTGGAGCTGTTCTGTGTGTGCAGCCCCTGCATCCTGAGGGAACGGGAGCCTCCCACCCCGAACACCAGCCATGCCCACCCGGCTCAGCCCCCAAAGCCTGCCCTGAGGCTGCTGTACCTGTCTTGGACAGCCTGCCCGTGCTCTTGCTGCTGCCAGAGCTGTCCCCACGGCTCAGCACTGAGATGCCACTGAAGCTGCTGGCCTTGGTGACGGCGGGTTTCAGGTTACGCAGGGAGCTGTCGGAGTCGGTGCTGCTCCAGGGCCGCGGCTCCGTCTCCGTGCTGCTCTGGTGGCTGTTGGCCGAGCGCCCCGATGCCTCCTTATTGATTCTGCAAGTTACAAACTGAGCTTTTAGCACAAGCAGCGCTTGCAAAATAAAGGAAAAGAAAAAAACCAAAACATATCAAACAAGATAGAAAAGGTAAAAGCATGCAGAATGCTTTGGGGTTTGTTTTTTTAAAAGAAAGCATCAAATACCTAAGTATCTGTCGTCTTTGTTGTGTACTATTAGTTTCTTCCTCCTGGATTCTGTTGATATTTTAATAAGATAGCTTAATATTTATTAAGAAAATAGGAAGATAAAACAGAATTAAACAGCAAATTTTCTTACCTTTTATCAGTGAAATAATTCTCTTGGGAACACAGGGACTGAGGGGCAAAGAAGTGCAGAAATTAATATGAATGGCATCTAGAACCCTTACTACAAAACAATCTGGAGTCTTCTGCATTATACACAGACATCTCTTTATATTAAGCTACCTGAAAAACTTTACCTCTTGGTGCATAATTTCCATGAGGAGACAAGAAAATATAAAATGGCCCATGTGCAGGAAATCAAAGTCAGCATGAGGATAGTTACAATGCTGCTCAGCTGATTCCTATCAGACTTTTTCTGAATTTACAGTTCTTCCCTTGGGCCTTTGGTGCCTTCTGTCACTTGCAGCTGGTGTGAGATTCCCAGGGCTGTCACAGCACCTGAGCTGCCTTGTCTTCTGCGGGGAAGGGGTGAGAGAGGCCACTGCTACTGCAGTAAGTAACTGCTCAAAGGGTACCAGTCTGGGGATGCTACAGAGCACACAGAACAGAATCAAAAAGGCTGCTCCTGACTCAAATTACGTTGGCCTTAACTATGACTCCCAACATCTGGCACAAAGCTTCTAAGAGTGTAATACATGGTAAAGTAAGATGCAAAAGGAAAATGTAATTTTATATCCAAAAGTCCATTCTTGTTTGTAACTAAGATGAACAAAAAAAAAAAAATTAAAAAAATTAGCCTCTCAAGAGCTCATTACTCTCTTCAGAATCTGGTTTTGGATGTGCAAGAGTAATAGATAATTATCAGAAGTGGATTATTAAAAGTAACACATATTTTTAAAAGACCTATTTGTTCTCTTTTATTCAATAGATTAATAAAATTAATGAATCACTACTTGCAGTTGAATTGTAACCTATAATGTTGTCCTGCAGGGTATCTCCAGTGAGGAGATCAGACTGCGAGATTCCTGACAGGAATTTCACATTTGGGAGCTCAAATCATTTTACTGTGACCACTCATAATGTGGTTGCTATAGATACAAGTAAGAAAAAAGTTTTCTTGTTTTTTTTTCATTTGCTTGAGGTTTTTTTTTTTTCCCTTCTAACTAATGCTCTGAGCAACTGAAGTGATTGCATTACCAAAACTCTGTAACTTAAATTGCAGTGAGGGGTGAAACAATGCAAAGGGGGAAAGGCATTACACTAGGTAATGCTAGAGAACACTCCAATAACTCTTGGGTTGTTTGAATTTCATACAGCAGCAATTAGAGAAAACAGAAGATTTCTCAGTAAATGCAGTATCATTTAAAACTCACTCAGGCCACACTCTCTTATCTCTGCTCAGTGTCATTCAGAAACAGAAAGTTTCCTGGAAAGCCACCTGTGCATGTATGTGTGAAGGGTTCATAGAAAACAGTGCCAGATTGGTTTTGATACGTACATCTTGTGCAAATATCCTTTCTCTAGCTCTCTGATATTCTTCTTCACGTTCTTCTATGGATTTACTTCTTCTGTCATCTTTTAATCGTATTCTCATCTAAATTAAGTGGTACAGTGTCAATTTACACAGGAAAACAGTAAGAATGCACAGTCACACACAGCAAGTGGAAGGAATAAGCCACGTATGCTTTACCTGGTTGTCATCCTTGTCTAAACTAGAGTTATCTCTCTTAAGGATGTACCGCTTCTGGAAGTCATCGCTCTTCTCATCTTTTATATGCTCACAAAACTTTTGGTCAGGTCTGAGAAAAGTTGTTACAAAGAAAACATTTATGGTTCTGGAAACATACTGTACACACAGTGGAATGAACTGAAATACAGTCAAGAGTAATTTAAAATATACTTAATAGTCTAACTGAAATAATAGATTTTGGCTGTCTGGGCAACGGAAAAGATGAGGTGCACCCCTGCCAAATCCTGTCCTGAGGCATAACAAACCTGCTTTTCAGAACCTCTTCCTCCTTCAAAGCTTTTGCTGCAACTCCCAATTAAGGTGGGAAGCAAACCACATGCCCTTGGGGAATCAGAAGTACTTTTGAATCCCAACTGGTGCCATGCAATGGATATTGGGCATGCATGGAAGTGAAGACAGGTGTTTGCCACTAGAGCCGCAATACCTCAGAGTTCTTTTCAAGGGAAAACAGAAGAAAGAAGGCAAAGGAGAAAGCACTGAAACTTAGAAACTTCTAAAACAAAATTAAGTAGAAATGAGTAAGAGAAGAACAGTATAATGCAGGCAAGCAAGAGCCACTCACAGTCAGAGAGTGAAGCAACAGATTATAAATATTGCTTTGGTATTTTATCTACTTCGTGAAAAGAAAAAGTGGTATTTTGCAAATCCTTGTTATTAAAGAGAGATACCAAGTACCTGAATAAAAAAAACTACTGTTACCATAAGAGAAGAGTTCAGACAATCGAGAAATATTTGTCTACTAGAGGACAGAATAAATGCTCTTCACTATTTCTGTTATTTATCACTACACCTAGGACTTCTGGATGGAGTTAGGGTGGCTATTTCTATGAAACAGCCAGCCCTGCTTATTGGGTACTGGATGCCCAAACATAATTAGCAGGCATTTCAGAGAACCTTTAGACTGTCTTACCTCTTTCTTTTAAAGGTCTCTGAATTTACTGCCCTGCAATCACCAACTCCCACTCCACTGAGACGTGCCAGTGTGCACTGGGTGGTTGATGTCAGTAACATCCCTGCTCGGCGAGGGAGCCGCGAACCTGCCTATGAGGAAAAGGTAAGTTTGGCTTTATTCCACATGGAGCAGATCTCCAAGGTTTTCTTTCTAAATTCTTATTTTATATCCAAAGTGATTTAAAATAAGAATACTGAAAACATCAAGAATCTTCATGTCTGCAGGTTAGATGAAATGCCTGCTAATTAGTAACTACACCTAGGGGCTTCCAGAGGCCACAAGCTATTTAAATATAGTCTAAAAATTTTTTTTAAATCATAAAACCAAAATAATATCTTATTAGTTCTTTCTCCACAGTTGAAGTGCTTGACTGAAACTTCAGTCTAGAGATGCTGGTAGATGGAAAGGTAACAGATTTGAAATGTTTGGCTTTCTAGGTCAATTTAGATATAGATTGCACAGCCAAAGCAAAAACACACATAAATAATACAAGTATTCAACATATATTTAGGCTCTCTATATATTTCTAAAACTTCTGAGGAGAAACTGTTTCCTTAAGAGAAATTTCAGTGTGGCATATCATTGCAGTCCTACTGACTCTAAAATAGGGTGGCTAATTAGATTTTTTCCTCCCAAAGCTATAAAGAGCTATATGAGATTAAGATGCAGGCACTGTAAACTCCTCTTTTCATGTTTAAGACCAACAAAGAATGGAATCAGGCAAATGTTCTAAGTTAAAACTAGAAACTAGGTGGCATAAATATGTCAACATGTTACACCTTTGTCTTTTTGAGAGAGAATGAGGAGACAGAGCAAGTGCAGAGGACAGAGAGAACAGCTGGGTCCCGTGAATGAACACCTCAATTCCACACACATTTCAGAGCTGCTGTGGCCCCATTGCTACCTTCTCTGCAATATGGATTTTCCTGAGGGTTTCTCCAAGAACTCCCCAGCCCTCACCAGTAAAGGAGCATACCATGGCTTGTTAACCTGGTTGATATTTGCAGTGACTGTCTTCCCTGCTATGTTTATTTGTAAGGCCAGGAGAGATCTACAAGCAACATTATTCCAACAGAACTGCAACAGCTGAATTATGCCAGTAAAATTTTACAATACAAAAGCCAAAGTTGTACAAGTCCCCTTCCTTCAGCAAATCAGAAATTATCCCGTTCTAAGATAACAGCTGGCTCTGCTATCCAAAAGAAACAAAGAATGCACTTTGTACACTTAACTGGCATAAATTTTACAACAAATAAACAGTTGCTATAAATTTGTATTTCACAGAAACAAAATTAGCAATGCATCTCTGCCAGAAAAGCAACAAAAATTCTTAAGAGATAACATCCTTCTTTCTTAAGAAAAGAAAGAGAAAACATCTTAAAAGATAACATTCTTTAGAGATAACATCCCTCTTTCCCCAAAAGAATTCAAAAATGAAACAGATTATATTATTACACAGCAAGAACATGAACAATAAAGAGCTCTCAACTACCTCTCCTTGATGTCTGCTCCCAGTGAGGAGAGACACCTCACCTGCTACAGCATCACTGCCTCACACATCCCAGGCGTTAGAGCTATGCATCAAAAGGGTTTTTCAAGGCTTTGACACTTACATTCTTGTATTGCTAGTTTTATTTACTATGACTGACTTCCCACTCTGGTCCACGTTGTGCTCTAATCCAAAGTAAGCAGCTACCCTGTGCAACAGCATTCTATGGTAAGATGTCATTGGGGGAAACTTTTTTCTTGGTACTCTGGAAGAAAGGAATAGTAGCTTTATTAAATAAACAGGAACACTCTTGAATTCTTTTTTCCTATGAGAGTACAGTACTTACTCATTATTACCAATGAAATCTAAAATTTCCTGTTCTAATTTCAGCAGCATCATTCTGTCCCTGAAAATAAAAACACAGCAACTCACATATGAGACACTCCAATAACTACAGTTGTATTCATCTTAAGAATACACAGATCAGAGCTGTGATCAAGGGATGATGGCAACTGGAAATAGGACCAGCAGGTGTCAAATGCAAAATTTTCAGGACAAAGTATTCTTTTTTTGCTATTTTGTATTGAACCTGCCTAACAAAACATACTGGTTTGCTCTTAGAGTACACATATCCTCCAAGTCCCTGCCCAGGAGGCTCAGCAGTCATGGAGAAGACAGGCTCTGGGAGGAAAAGCAGTGCTGAGGTTGTTCCTTTTTGGTGGGTGTGGGCAGGGAGTGTGCAGAGGCCTCAGCTGGCCCTTGGATTGTGAAACACAATCAGGGGATCACTGAGAAAGTGATGGGGCACATCACCAACAACCAAGGGCTTAAAGCTGGCACATGGGTCAATGTGCTGTCATATTAGAAATAAAAAAAAGCTAAAACTCAAGGTGGTAGAAAGGAACATTGTTCTTGAAACAGCTTGCACTGGTTCTAATAAACTATTAAGATGCAATGAAATCCAACGATGCACAGTTCATAATCTGTGCACATCAAGTAATTAAGGTTCCCAGTCACTGTGCATGGAAACCCATGGAGATCTTCACCTACAATTCCTTATTTCCACTGGGATGCTTTATGGCTTCAAACAGGAACCACCTAAGAGTCTCACAGAGGTCTGCTTTCTAATTTTACTCTATAGGACTATGGCTTTGGCCATATTATGGCTCATGTCACCTTTTTTTCTGAATAAAATGGAATCCAAATAAATCATCACATTGGAAGTCCTACCTATAATATCAACAAGCAACAAATAGCAGTGAAACAGCTTTTGTGGCAGAGCACAATTGCACCAAGTTAATTTCTTGCCTTGTGCCACAACCACAAAGTCAGCACAAAACCCCAGTGAGGGAAAGAACAAACAAGACAGGGACAGACTGCAAACCTCAGAGCAACAGAACCAGGTCAGCTCTGCTGCTGACAAATGATGGACTTGGATTAGGTCAGATTTGGTTTCTGATGTGCAGAATGAAAATGTCTAACTACAGTTATATGGTACAACTTAAAAAATGCCTTTATCTATAAATTCACTGTGAGACAGATTAGAGTCAAAGAAGGCAGTTTGGTCTCTAACAAGCAGGTGCTAAGACAGTACAAGGTTTAGAGACAATGTATTGAAGCCCCTTCAGGGAGAGAATTCCTAACAGACTGAACACATCATTTGCATATTAAACATTAAAGCATTTAAACAATTTCAATGTCCTGAACCTCTGCTCAAAAACCAAATCAATTACAATGGTGTTTTAGGCAGTCTGTGCAACAGAATCTCACCCTGAATAACTGACATGGAGGGTTAGACATTTAAGAGGGGGAAAAAATAAAATCACAAACAAAACAGGTAGTGTGACACTTCAGGCAACAAGAAAAAAAAAAAAAATTGACATTACTGATTCTTACCTGGGATTGTTTTTTAATGTATTTACTAAAAATTCATGAAGATCTATACCAGTGGAATCTGTGTACTCCTGGCTGGAATCTAAGGGTGAGGGGGAAGAAAGCAAAATTACACTCTGAATAAGCTGTTTTCAGCTTTCAACATACTATATAACCATTAAGTACATTTTTGCCAAAATTAAATGCTTTCCAGGAAAAAAGCCTAGAAGTCAAAACCAAAACCCCACCACCACCCACTATCCCCTAATATCAAGTGTAATACAGAAGCAGAAGTTTCAGTAACTCCACTATTAACAACTGGCTGCATATTGTGAAGCAGGTAATCACCTTGAGAGACCTGATTTCCATCAGTCTGCCACATTTTCTCACTATCCCACACTGCAGTGTGTGTGCACTTCTGTGGAACAGCAGCAGCTCATCTGCTCAACTACTGGATGTTGCTCAAAGAAATTTTGTAATTCAGAATACAACAGTTTAACCTTCACAAGGCGGTGCTTTGCATTACTAAAAATCCTTGTTCTGTTGGGCTTTGTTTGTACAACATCATGTTTGGATGTTTCCAAAAAGAAGTCTCAATCTTCCCCCTCCTTTCTGATTTCAGTGAAAGAAAATATTCAGTTACATATTAACCCCTAAAATCTGTCCCTGAAAGGAATTTTAACCCCAAATCTTCCCTTTCATGAGCACCTTCAGGTTCCAGGTACTAGGATTCAAACCAACAGATGTTGGAACAGTATTTTTAGAACTAGATGCCTTCCAAGAACTACTTATGTGTTAACCTAGTCTCAGCTTAGTTAGGCACAGCTCAGACTTATGCCCAGGTCCCAGCTCTCCCAGCTGGCCAGACAGTTTAAGTGAAACCAAGTAAGTCTGAGCATTTATGGTTCCAAATTGCTTTTGATTCTGAAAAGGAGAAGGCAAAAATACTCTATCCCTGGTAAAAACGTCAAGATTCAACAATTATTTACTTCAATTTTTCTAATTTGCAAGTGAGCAATGATTTAGTTCTAATTACTAGAACTGATGCTAAAATTCCATAATTTTCTATTTTGGCACATCCTATATCAGGAAGTAATTAACCTTCAGAGGAGAAAGTGGCTGAATTCAGAACAGCTACCTCTAGCACAGGCATTTTGTCACTTTGTTCTCACCCCCCCATCATTACCTGTTAGGTATTTGGGGATAGTGGGGGTGTTGTTTAAGGCATCATTTCAAAGACTGAGATTTATAAATGCAGGTCAAGTTCTTCATCCCAGTGGCTTTTGTTCATAAATACCTGGCTGCTAGCTGGGACAAGCTGTACTGAAATTCCACATGAGGAAAGCCTTATGGAATTGCAGGACATGAAATGGACAAGTGTCATTTGTCTCAAAAAGAATTCCAGCTCTAAAGGTATTTCCTATACTCTGTCTGATCTAAGACATTTAGGTAAACATTCTGGATATGTAAAGCAAGAGCTGTAAAATGATTTGCCATACTTCAATGCAGAAAGTCTTCCACCTTAGAAGGTAGCACAGACATAAACCAGTTTATGTCATTGATTTCACTGCTCTCTTTCAGATTAAAACCCAAACATTTTCAGCACATAGACTGTAACTTTAATCCAGAATGCAGAAATATTTAAGTGAAAACATAATACTTGTCCTTTTTATTTATGTAGTTCTACCCTCACTCCAAAACTTTACTGAAAAAATTCTAGATCCTATCAAAAGTAAAATAAACAAAGGAGAACATTGACGCCTGTTGCCCGAGGATCAGAAAAAGTACAAAAGGAGCTCTACCACTCTCACTTCTGTTTCACAAGTCCTGTAACAACAAAGCCCAGGAACAAGACAGGAGCTTCCACTGGTTTGTAAAGTCAGCTTAAAGAACACTTGGACACAAGTGAGACAACACAGCTGGTTTTTATGCTGCTCTGCACAGTAAGACAGGAGAAAAAGGAAAAACATTTGCTGGAGTGTTTGATGAAGTGTCTAAAGCTCTCTTTCCTTGGGGACCAACTCCTTCTCCACTTCAAAGGTGTCTATTTGTTTCATTTGCAAAAAAAAAAAATAATTAAAAATAAAGTAATGTTTATGCAGTGAAAACCTGGAAGCAGAACTGTATTTTCATATGTTCTTTATCTATACATTACATTGAAAAGCACAAAGAGAGATAGCAAACCTCTTGATAACATTTTTCTGGACAGTTTATCACTGGATTTTTCCTTTTCTGATTCATCTTTTGCAGGTTTTTCTTCTTTTTCAAAAGACTGTGACAACTGGATCTGAATTTTCTCCTGTCAAAAAGTAAAAATCAATCACTACAACTTATTTCAAATCATTTACCTGCAGGAGAACTGTTCTGTACTATATTACCTGCAAAATAATGAAGTAACAACAACCAAAATGTTTACATATTCTTTCTGATTCCACATGTGCTCCGTGTGGAACATAAACAAAATTATTTATCAGTAAATTAGAAAGTATAGAGAAAGCATAGAAAGGACCACAGACATTTTAGAATTTACACACACTTCCAGGCCCTGAATGCTATTGCAAAATGAACTCAAACTATCTCACTCCATACACGTAAGAAAATATTCCAGGTTTTCAGATGTATAAATTTTATACTGTCTCTGTATTTTTAAGTCATGTCTCATCCACAATGCTTTTTTCCTCCCCATTCTTCACAGTTCTTTATTGTAAAAGCTTGTTTCAAGTTTTGATTTGGTTCATACCAAGAAAAAACAAAACAAAACAAAAATTTCTATCTAAGACAGACCAGCATTTCCAGATCCACAAAAAAGGGGAAATATTTACAGTACAATATATCAAGGCAAAGTTTGCAGACCTGTCATCAAGGCTTAGTTTCATAACGTCCTGTGTGTTTAGATAGAGCAGCTTTGTGTGCAATCACCTCAAAATCCATGGTTTTATACCAGTAGGTGAACTATTATCTGTTTCTCAAACACAGCAAAAAGTTTCCCTCTGAAATTAGTGACATAATGGTGCCCTAAGTACTCTGAACAGTGCAAGACTGCAGTTTGTTTTTCATGCCCCTTTACTGTTTCAGGAGGTTGACAGGGGAGGAACGAGACATTTTCAGACAGTCAGAGCTGAGGAGTTCAGGAGCAATGGAGTGGCCGTGCCTGAGGGACTCCCACAGGAGCAGTGGCCAAGCCCTGTTAGAGCCTGACTCCCGTCATCTTTTAACTCCCTCAAACATCAGTTCTGCACCCCCAGATGCCAACTGAGTCTCTGCTGAACCTCCAAGTTCCTGAGAACATTTAATCCTTCCCAATGCAGAGAACTGCCCCTCAAACACTTTTGCCTGTCCTCTGGTGCCCTGCACCTTAATCCTTTCCCACACAAGTCCTCACTCTTCCCTCAAACCCGTTCTTACCCACATCCAGGCTCTTGCTCTAAGCTCTGCTCTTGTGTCATTGCACAGCCTTGATCTCAGCCGTGGAATGCAGCCAGAGTTAAATTTAGCAGGGATCCACCAGGCTGGAGCCTGCTCACGTGCTCAGCCCGCAGCCACTCCTGCCTGTGCTGGCACAGTGGGAGCCTCTAACAGGAGTTCCCACTGGCACCTTTGGAACAACAACTTTTTCAAATGAGGGAAAAATGGTCACTGGCAGTTTTACCAGCTTTTCCTTTCAGTATGAATTTTCCTCACTCTAAATTAAACTTCCTAATTCATGAACACACACTAAACAGAATCTCAGTGTCAATGAAGACTTCTCAGCTTTGGACAGGATCTAACCACATCTGATAACTACCGTCCCCAGTCCCTAGCAAGGAACTCTCTTATCTGAATCTTTCCTAGTCTTGAGAATTCACTTGGCTACAAACCTTAAGTAGTCCAGAACAAGTCTTGGCATACCTTGCCTCATAAATTTGTGTGCAATTCAAATGAGTCATTTATTTGTCACTACACTCACCATTTACCAAGTAGCTGTGTAACCTTTATTTAAGAAAGAAAAGTTTCTGTCCTATTAAGAAATTATTCCTGACTTGGATTCACCAATATGTTATCCTCCATGTTACAGTAACACTCTACAAAACTATCAGTAAATTAAGGAAATTTTACAGTTTGATATTTCTTCACTAGAAAATTGACTGCAACTTCTAAACTCATTCCAAGTAATGCATACAGCAATAGTTTAGTCAAAGGATCTCAGCAAGTAATCATTTTCATACTTCCTTCCCCAACAAGAGCTAAAAAAAGGAATCACCATCTGAACAGCCAGTTCTGCTACTACCACCAGCTCTACTTCAAAGTGTGATACACCAGAACTGAGTACCAAAGGGCACTTTCTTGTGATTTCATGCTATAAAAACTGTAGCATCTAATTAAATATGACCTACTTGACTGGAAAGCTGCTGAAAAATCTTCTAACTTCTCTTCCCCAATAAACTCTCTAAATCCCACCCTGTTTGCAGCAGGTCTTTGCTGGCATTTGGAGACTGAACGGACTCCTCACACACTCTGATCACCCAAGCCCTCACTGTAGAAAAGGAAATTGTCACCAAATTTTGATTAAACAAGAAAAAGCCAAACAAACAGGAAAATGCCCCAAACCATCAAAACCTGATAAACTCTGCCATCTTAACACATTTGGGGAAAAGGTAAGAATATTTCTTGAAAGCCTACATGCTAAGGCTGGCCTGTTTACTAGAAAAACCAACATAAGTCAATAGAAACTAACATAACAGCCCTTTGCCTTCTCCTCCCACTACCTCTCCATTGGGTTATTTTACTTTGCTTGAGAAAGTTCAACGTTTTGAAGGTTTATTTACTTGTTACTCATAATAACAACTGTCATTCATATGAAAACAGCTCTTCCTTAAAGAGGACTGAACTGGATCACCTTTTGCTAGTGCTTGTACTTTGTATTGGAACGTAAGAGTCAGAACAACCTGATGTTTACACAAGTGGTGGCAAGAGAATGGAGAGCTGTGCTACAAAGAGAAAAGATCAAATATATCACAGTTATGTTCTTCCTCTCACAATAAATTTGTAAGCTCATACTTTCACAACACCTTTTAGTAAAGGGCTGCCAGTGCTTTTCAACAAGGATTAAAAACATGCAAGGTTCTTATCTAGGTTTCTCAGGAAGAAGCAGCATCTTGCTTCATGCTGCAACTGAAAATAGAAACAGATCAGAAAATAAATTGATCTGCTTGAGACAATTTCTTTGGTCTGTCACCCTCTTCCATCACAGCCTTGTGAGGAGATGTCGTCAGTGGTGCCTTGCTAAGTGCCTACTGCACCAACCTGTGTCAGGAATTTCACCCTGCTGGAGCTGCTGGTGTGAAGGGGTGACTGATGAACAGTCACAGACAAGACCATGGAGTAATCCCCAAACTCCCACCACTCTCTTTTAGTATATACAGTCCAGTTCAGTATATACATTTTTCATCCTGTCAAGGCTAACGCTTTCTAATAATAGAAAATTGTGATTCTTCAAATATCACCAGCAACACTATCTTGAATTTAATTCATCCTGTCTTAAAATCCATATTAACACTAAACTGGAAGCTATTTTTAGTTGCAATCATGCGTACAAAGGAGCAGTGACTCTTCCAGGAAGGGGAAGCATCAGAGGTGATTCTCCTGCTGTCAGAGACACCCGTGCAAGGCAGGCTCTTCCTTCTCCAAGCCACTGGACCTCCCACACATCCCAAGCACAATTAGTGAATGCTTCAGAGTATGGGGCTGGAGGCATATCAGTCCCAGCTGCAGCAGCTGATTGGCACTTATGAAGAGCTCTTCCATGCTTTCCCAAAGATAGCTTGGGAAAGGAGTCAAAATGGGTGAAGAAATTGCCTGTATGAGTTGTTACAGAGGGTCATGGGAAACTTGTGCCCCACAGGATGCACACTGCAGTATCAGAACTTGTAACAGATTCCCACTTCTAACTCTCCAACACATTTCTCCACCCTCCAGGGAAGAACTAAATTTGTTCTTGCAATCATTTCTCTGCACAGCTATTGGGATTCATAAGCCGTTTCTTCTACATTACTGCTTCCAAAGAAAACTCAGCTAGCTCTAATTTTGTTCTTAAGGCAATCTGCTTTCTGGTATTCCTTTTGTACAAAGTTACATTATCACACAATTCAATTCATTCTGCAGAACCAGCCTTGACATCCCTCCTGCTGCTGCAAGGATTCCTTTCAAGAGCCACCTGGCAGCACAGAGCTAGGGATAGATTCCCAGAGGACTTGGCCACAAACGCCACCTCATAAATGTCTGACTTTAAACCATTCAACACACGGCCTTGTGTAGTGCTGGAGATTGGAAAATCCTAATGCCTCTTATGTTGGGAATATACCATGGATGATCAGTCCACCAAATTAGGCTTCTGTCTTCTTGTAATTTGCTACAGTGACTGAGAAAGATAAACACTACTGCTTCAGACTGAACAACTCAGCCTGACCAGATCTCTCAGTCTATTCTGTTATCTTATGGGAAACATTACAAAAAGACTGAAAATCATTGCAAACATCAATAACTCTTCTGTTGGTCATTGAAATAGGTTGCAGAGTAAAGGATTAAACTATGATTTAGATTTTCATCATGGTAGCAGGCCCAGTTGCTGAATTCCTCTAGTCAACACTCCAAATTATGGTATATTAGTGAAAGCCTACAAAAATACTATTTTCTTATTTTTCCAAAAGAACAAAAAAACCCAACCCCACACCTAGGTACTGTTTCAATCTCAAAAAAAAATTTAATTAGCTGTACAAAAAGCTACATGAGCTCTCAGTGTCCATCTTTCATCAGAACTGAATTATACCTCTCCAGCAAAACCCCCTCACACCCTGCTTCCTACTGCTACCTTCTTAACCAAAGTGAGACTTTTCACAAAAGCACAGTTTAGAAGCTTTTCAGTAACAGCAAAGGCCTATTTCTGTTTTGATGGGCATGAACAAAACCAGCATTTTGATGGCCCTCACTCATGCACAGAACTAAAGCCCACAGTAGGGTTTAGCTCTGAAAATACAGGCTGGTATGGAGGTAAAGTCAGGCAACTTGGATCTTGTTTAAATTCTCTAAAGTAATTTTATGTATTTTGTTCAGCGTGCAGGAACTTCTGTAAGTATGTTGTATAATTTTAATAGATCAATTCAGACATACCTCAGGCAGGTATTACAGAGCTACCAGCAATTGGGACTAATACGTAGGAATTCAGTTACAACACCAGAAATCACAACTGTTTCCATTTTCAAAATATTCAAAGCAAATAAATTAGGCTCCATATTACTCATAACGTTTCTGTCTTACTAATGGCAGACAGCACTTAAGCAGTTTAAGAGACCTTCAAGTGCACTGCTGGACTAAAACATTAAAGAACTGACAAACTCCCTCTTTCTGTCCACAGATATCAACTACTATAGTTCAGAAAAACAAAGCAGCAAAATCTGCACCTGATATTATCACCTCTATTAGATCAGTATTAAAAAAAAAAAAAGAAATTAAAACCACATGGTGTCCACATATTTAAAAGAATACCCAACAGATTTTCTTTTGAACAACAAGTTCATTAAGTTGATTTTTACCTGGAGGTCCTGTGATATTTCAGCTGTGGGAGGTGGTGGATATTCTTCACATACAGCAAGGCTCCGAACTAACTTTAACTTTGTGTTTGACTAAAGGAAAGTATGTAAAATTAAAATCTATGGCTTATAAAAGATAATATAAATATACCATAAGCCGTTATTTTTTTCATTCATTATATGAGAAACAAAATGGCTGAAAACTGCATTTTTAACGTTTTCAACAGAATAAATAATTCCCTTTAGGATGAAAATACCCAAGCAATTGCAGCTTTTGAAGGCACTACCAGCACAATAGAGCACATCTAAAGAAAAGTAAATAAAATGTTGGGAAAGTGTTTCTCTCTGTAACAATAAAAAGCCACCAAAAATATAAAGGCAAATCACAAAAGCAGACAACTAGGCAAGACAAAAATCCAACAGAATAAAACAAAGCTACAATGCCAAAAAATAAAACTAAAGGCACTTTTCACAAAGTAACGAAGCTGCACCAAGCATGAAGGGCTCCCTTGGCATGCCAGCACACCCAGCTACTGTACCTTGGACCTTTTGGCCGTCTGTCCAAAGGACTGCGCTGGCCGCTGGCAACAGGCACAACAGAGAAGGGTTACATTAACTCAGTGGCACAAGTTTGTTAATGCAAAAGTCTGTACAAGAGAAAGCTTTGACAGTTAGCACTGACACGGGCAGATCTGTGAAAGGAACAGCAGGTGCTTTGGGCTGACAGATTCAGTGCTCTCCCACTTTCATCATTTGATTTCCCTTGTGTCCTTGATTTCCCTTCTTCATTTATCGACAATAGACATCAGAGCACTTTTACAGGAACCAAGTATTATCCTTGTTCAGTGGCATCCAAGAAGTTTATTCTCTCAGCCAATTCCTACACTTTCAATTCTTGTTTCCTAATTTCCTTGGCAACATGACATGGTTTCAATAAATTTTCTTCCTATTCCTGAAACCTACCTGGAAAAATGATATTTAAAAAAGGAAAGCATTGCTTCTACCAAGGGAACAGATAACAGATGATGACCTATCATAAGCAGCTTAAAACACAGAGGGTTTCTTCTTTCATCTTGGGACCTATACAAGTATATTTTAAAATGGGCTACTGATCTTGCCTTTAGTAATTTAGTATGAATTAATATATGCTTTTTCTCCTCCTACAGCCACTTTAATAACTTCTTATGCAATAATTTGCTTTTTCCTCCCAAAGCCCTTCTACTATTACAATTGTTCCTTAAAAAAATTATCAGGCTTTTACTACAGTATGCACAGCTGAAAGGTACATTTGAATCAACAAAAGCATTTAATGATTTGTTAGCTGCATAGTTAAAAAACTAACTCAACCCTCAGTGCCAGTAGCACAAAAGAAACATTTAGAGTGGCATCACATAATTTAAGTACTGGTCTCCCTGGAGAACTAAAACTGATGAATAGACAAGCTTTTAACAGAACTGGTTTTAGTGAGCACAGGCCTAATATTTTAAAGCAGAAATTAACATCAGTAATGCAATTTCAAATGCTGTTTAATGGACAGTATTTCCTCCTTTAAAAAGGAAACTGAATAGAAACTCCACTGGAAAACTCCGTGAATGCAGCTCTCCTTGCCTTAGCTCACAGGAGATGACTATGAAGTGCCTGGACTTCTTAGCAGGACATACAACATTGCTAAAAAGAAACCTCACCTTCAGCAGAGCTCTACCATGTAAAGGCAGAGCTGATTTTTCTCTCATTTTCCTCAAGTCCCACATGTCTATTTAGGATGTTGCACCAGCTCAGCTGAGGAGCAGCAGAAGGGGAGCTCATTTAAGCTCATTTCACTGTGTAACAGAATTTTAAATAGCTGCACTGGAAACTAACTGAACTCACTACCAGCCTTTTTAAAGGAAGTTTGCTGAGATTTTGAGCAGGAAAGATGGTTCAAATGCTTCCATACCTGGAACCATTCAGACTCTGAGTTTTGCTATTTCCATACCTGGAACCACACAGAGACTTTGAGGTTTTTTTGTTACATGCAAAATATTGTTTTTCTTTCCATCATCTTCTCTGAAAGCATTCCTTGCATTCTGAAAGTCGGCACTGCACGTCCCTGACAAAATTTTTTGTTACACCAAGCTACTAAATTTCAAAAACTGGAAGATTTCCCAAGCTCCTATCAATTGCTCCACTCTCAATCAGCTTAGGTGTGTTCCAGTCAAGTAGTGCAAATTTAAAGTCACATCAGGACTGCCAGTGGAGTCCTCAGTTCACTGTCAAGAGGTAGAAGAATCTGTATTCAGGCAACTGTTTATTTTTGCAAAATTTTGCAAGCTTTGAAGCCAGTACAAAAGCCAAAAGAATATAAGGAACCAAATACCCAGATCCAGATTTGATAGGGCACATGAGGGAATTCAACCCAGTTATACAAGACATTGAGTTACTGCTTGCTAATCAGGTAAGTCACACATATTTCAGTTATTTTTAAGATTTGAAAAATATTTCTTAATTTGGAAAAAAAAAAAAAAGAAAAAGAAAAAGAAATGGTTGCCGGGACTAAACACCAAAAATATTGGGAAGAGCTGGGGGGCCACTGTAGGAGGGAGGTTTTCCCTCACAGATGAGACAAGTATAACTCCATCCATCATATTCAAACTTCTCATCTAAAAACAACAGCCCTGTCCAACACTATTGTGATAGGGGTGGACTCCTGGCTTTCCTGTGTGACTTTAAAGATGTCAAAACACAAAATCCCAGCCCCCATGACCCAGCTGTGACTGTGAGCTGTAAGCACCACACACGCCAGGTGAGAAGCATTGGAACAAAGCTGGTAGGGCTGGACTGCAGGGACAGCTCAGGTGAGCACAGCCCAATGGTGCAAGGTCTGGCCTGGAAGTACAAACCCCAAAGTCCTGTGACACCACCAGCAACTGCATTCTCAGAGCTTGAAGATGGGTGGGTACAATCCAATGACTCTTTTCTTGGACAAAACCACACAGAGGATGACACCACTTCTACTGGAATTCCAGGACAGTAGGTAGCCAATGCACATTGGAGCTGTTAATACACATTTTCTCTCTTTTCAGGCCCATGAATTTTATCTCTGTCCTAATTTCTCTGCATTTACTAAGTTTGGCTCCTACAGAACAGCTTTATGTTCCCCATTTGTGAAAAAGAATTTCTAGCTAATTTAGAATATGTAATCCTTGGTGAGTGCAAATTAGGCAATTTCTTTATATTTGCAGCTCTCAAAGACTTTTACTGCCTTAAGAAAACACTGTTAATGAAAACCCTATTTATAGTCATTATGGGCAGGATTTCAAGACAGCATTTAAAAGCAAGTATTCCAAATAATCGCATAATGAAAGTAATGATTAGGTTCTTGCCTTTGATAAAACCCTACCAACACAACTTTTAAGACCAACTACTATGGTACATTTCTAACTGCAAAATAAAAAGGGAAGTAAGACAGCATTTATCAAAAACATATAAATAACCAGGTTTTCAGTAGGAGTATTTGCCTACTTTATATTTTCCCAAGTACCTCACCAGCTCACATATACTAAATTCAAAGTAAAGATCTGGAGCTGTTACATGCCTTCCTCTATCATCACTGTGCTGTCTAAACAAGCTGAATAAAAACAGGTCAGGCACAAGATGGCAAACTCAGACGTGTGAAAGGTTTTGTGAGAATGGGCTCTATTTCTGAAGCACCATTTGGGCATTTCTGAGGATAGGCACAACATGACAAACCTGAACAAAGAGCGTTCTAAGGACATTCAATTTTTTACCTTTCTGCAAAATTAAGTCTCAATTTAAATCCAGTCAAATGCTGGAATCTCAAGAACCATGGATAGCTTTGTAATGCTGAGGGAAAGAACAGTGTGGTTCATGGTTACTTGCTGTCCTGCATTAGTGAGCTGTGACAGCAATTTTCCATGACACAGTAGAGGATGACTGATGGAAAAACAGTTTTACCCTTGGACATGGAGGCAGCTCAAGAATAAGGGAACCTGCCCAATCATTTTCTATTCAAAAGTATTACATCACATGTTTTGCAGAGAAAGACAGGTAAATTCTGACAAGATCAAAACAGCTGGGGAGGAGGCAAAAAAAGGCCTCAGAGAAATTCAGTTGTGAAAAGAGAAAGAAGCTCAAAGTTTGGGCTGGTATGGAAAGAGGATACTTGTAGGAAGAGAGATGTCAAGTTGCTAAGTAAAAAATATCCGATGCTGCAAAGGACAAGGATATCTGCATAACTAGCACAAAACCAAATCAGAATTTACTTATTTAACACAACGTTTGCCTTGCCTTTATAATACAGTAGATGTGTACAACCCTGCACTCATACCATGAGGCTTCTTTGGGTTTTAAAAAAGACATCTTCCTAATAATAAACATAAGGGACTATCTTTGCAGGATAAATCCAGGATTTGTTGTATTTCCTGCAGCTTGTCCTTACAGTGGATGATACCACCTGTCTCATCACCCAGAGACAAAGGCAACATAGACCCTGTACTCCAGCTAACTCTGAGTTCATTTGTTGTCACCTGGCCTGGACAAGATGAACATGTGAGAGACAGTAGTGACTGGTGAACCAAAACCCTTTTGATCATAAAACCCACCACAGTGCTGACATACACTATGACTTATGTCGAAGTACTTTTCATAACAGTGCCTCTTGTCTCCAGTGCCATTTAAATGACACTTGAACCTCACTGCAAATATGCCAATTTAGAAATGTTTTCTATATCAATAACACAACTTTGGCACTGCTTAAAGAAATTGGGAGCGCTGGCCATGTACTCTAATTAGATGTTTTCCTCACTCACATTGTACCTCCAATAGCAGACACAGCAACCAATCAGTTATTAATGCACAACCTCCAAATAACCTGAGAATTACAACCACAGTCATTTCAAAATACAACCATCAGTTTCCGAACTGTGCAGTTCCAGAAACATGCCTGAATTTAACCCTTGTCAAGTTCAGACAGAGGCAAAATCACAGCCTGTTTCTTCCTTGGCTGTAAAGAAGTCAAAAATGAAGTGATAACTGTACTGAGGAATGTGACTGTAGTTTGTCAGTAGGTACCAAAGCTATGCTGCCACCAGGGAGGAGAGCCAAACCCAACCCCCACACAACCCCCACATCCAACCCATCCTCTGATGCACTCAGTCAGTAAATAGAAGTACATAAATTCCAGTTTTGATAATATTTTCCAACATTTCTCAGCAAATTCTTTGCTCTTTTTTTCCCCACCACCACTGTAACATTTAACCTGCACTTAATGATAAATATTATGTCCACTGAGATTTCATCAAACTGTTTAATCATCCATTAGTTAAAAATTTGCTGACTGCTACTGTTCCAACAACGTTTTTTTACTATGGACAACTCCAAATTTTTATTTTGTATTTTAGCATAAAATATGCTTTAAATGAGAAATCCTCAAATATGAGACGTATATATTTGCACTGGCAGCCTCCACAGTACAAGTGACATTAATTTCTGCTGATTTCAGTTGTTGCAAGGGTCTTGCTCACAGTAGCCAGGTTCCATTTGTTAACTGTCTGCCTGCTGCTTTGGAGATCTGCATCCTCAGCCTCAGTTTTTAATTAAACTGCTCACGTAACAGCAGTGTTCTGATTCTGATGGAGACTCCTGGACACCACACTAAATGCACTGACAGCAGAGCTGTTTCTATCCAACAGCCTTCACCACGTAGTGTCTAGTTCATTTTGTGGATGTGAGATATCATTTCAGCCACCAGCTCTTGCTCCTCTCAGCAAGCACCCAACCAAGCAATGAACCTCCTGCCAACCCACAGTCTCTGGCAGCACTGGCAGGTTCATTCCTCTGCACTTTGATGAGACAGCAGCAATTGTTTGCAGGAAGGCTTATTTCTTATTTGCCACTTGAGTCTCATAGAAATTTTCACACTAAAATTTTTTAAATGAGAAAATGTGAATGAGATTTTTCCAAATTACTGAATGGTATGAAAATAACTAAACCGTAGATTAATTTTTAAGGCTTACTACTAGAATATTCCATTAATTAAAGAAAACACCAGCTCAGCTATATCTCCTGGCTTTTCAGTAGCAGTTATTTCTCATATTACAGGAGAAGTATTTCATTTCAAGGATTTATTTTTTCCATAAAATTATCTATTTACACAGATGCCAGCCTTAATAAAGCCAGCAGATATTAAAGTGTAAAACTATTGTTATTGCAGTGGTCTACAAGATTTATCTGGAAGCAATTTAACACAGCAGATAAAGCTTACTTCACTCAGTGGAATATTGAATTGTTAGTCTTGAACAAAACTACTCCCCAAAGAACCTTTTACTCAAATCTCAATAACAAGAATCTAATAAGCCACTGTCCTGTTTTTGCAACCCACAAGAGATTCCTCAGATCCCAATCAGGATTTCTATATTAAAAAAAATGGTTTAGTATTAACCCACAGACACAGAATTCCTATAGACAATTATGGCTTTTGCCAAACACAAACTTCTGTTGTTTCCTTTTACAAATCTGGCCTGTTTTGTAGATTGTGTCAGGAATTTTCAGTTGTCTTCCTGAACTCCTCCCCTCATGTGAGCTGCTTACAGTCCTCAGTGACCAGGTGGGCAGCCTCAGCCAGGAATCAGCTCTCTTGTCCCACACCTAAATCTCAGAGGTATTAAATCTGCTGCCACAAATTCCTAACCCTTCCTTATCAGTGTGTTCCCCATTGACACAAGGTATTTTCACACTGTTTGCTTTGCCTCCTTCTCACTTGAAATGTGATGCCACAACTTCCTTACAGGTACTTCACTTCTCCCACCTACAAAAGCCCCCCATTTACATGGCTCAGCTTTTCAGTGTGTGCATGAGGAACTGTCTCAGCTTTCCTACCCAAAAGTCACCTACCAAAGCTGTCAAGCAGTGAAGATCAGAGAAGGGAAGGTACAGGGAGTATCTGATGCTTACCAAGGCAGGATGATGCTCCCCAGCTCATTCTGCAGGTGGCTGGGGCAGCACCCAGACCTGCTGGCCTCAGGAGCTCTGGATCCCTCTGGCTCCTGGAGGTTTGGAATACCTACAGCTGATTACTTCAGCCTTATGCTGAACAGCTTTGCTGGAAAATCTACACCTAAGCCATCTGTAAAGTGTAACAATTCCAGAACCCTGTGCTGATCACCCCTGCCCAGGGCAGACAGGCATGGCTGAGCTGCAGCACCTTGTTCAAAGCAGCAACACTCAGCACACACAGCCCAGCTCCAAACTCTGTCAGGATTCAGCAGCAGCAAAAGCCAGCCTGAGTTTGTTCTTTGTTCTGCTACAATAAAAGACTTCACATATGCACTCAGGAAACAAACAGGGGCAAATTGTCTGGTTCCCAGCAAAACCACTCATCTACTTCAAAGAATTAAAAATGACTGAGTCATATTTACATGAGTATAAACAGAGAAGTGGGGCAAAGGAGGAGAGAGGAAGCAATAATCATCATATTTGCTTCCCTAAAACCAGCCAAGTTTTCCTCACTGTACCAAAGAAACATGTAAGAGGATCAAGGGAATGGAGAACAACGAGACACAGACTTATTTAACATGATATACTAGTGAAAAATAAAGTGAAAAGCTTCTTACCGGCATATTATTTTTGTTATCAGGACAATTTTCATCCTTTTCCACTTGTATCTGGTCCTGACTTCCTGATTTTTTTAGGTTTTCAACTGGGTCTGTATCTTTAAATTCAGCTTCTGAACCCTTCATTGCATCAGTTTCATCTTTTACAGTAAGAATATCAGACATCCTCATTAGAAAAGGTTATTTTAAAATTCTACAAGAAATATGGAACCTTTAGGACAAAGAAAAAGTGAATTCTTTAGAAATTTAAAATTAATTAAAAAGGCACCCATACCTAAACAGCTAGCAAAAATAAACATGATTTTACTGCAAAAAGGATCCCCCCTCTGCTATGACACTTTTTCCTGTCTTCTATTAGAAGGAGTGATTCCTTTTTAACCACTTTTATCAGTGGCCTGTAACAACAGACATCTACACAAACAAGAATTGGGAGCTACATTCTTGGATAACACTCAGATTTTCACTTCCACATTTTAAAAAAAAAAACCTGATCATTCAGATCCTCCAAATCAAACTAGGCTCCAACAGAAACAAGGCAAGATTTTCTCAAAGGAAAAGAAAATTACATATAGATTTATTTTAAAAGGGTTGAAAGTAAATAGATGAATCATAATTCCCCAAGTGTGCAAACATTCATAAATTTCATGAACTTTTAAAGTTTCCTTGTTGACAGGTAATAACTGGACAAGTTCTGAATAGAGGAATTATCTTACCTACAAACTGTAGCAAAACTAGCCTTAATAAAATCAAGCATTCTCTCAAAAGCAACAAAGAAAAAAGAAACAATTCGGTAATTAGATAACCATGATCAACAATTACAATTTATAATAATAATTTAAAATACTATATAAAGATAGCTAAAGATTAAACTCCAGATTTTCTGTAGGAAATAAGAAACACAACTCCTTGTCATTACTCAGCTACCGCAAGATGTAAACCCAAGGATTTTCCATTTCTTACAAGAACTAAAGAGTAAGATCTCAATGCCTAAACTCCTTCTTAAGAAGCAAATAAAAATCCAGTAATGTTATGGAAAAGCTTAGTGTTTGATTTAGTACCTGATATGTCCTAGAGTTTGGGGATTGTGGTCTCCCACAAAAATAAAATCGAATAATCCGAAGATCCTTTTCACAGTTGTCAGCCAAGATGTCAGTTGTGATGAACCATCTGGAATCTGGCAGGAGGAGTCCCATGTCCTTATCCCCAGTGTAGAGTCCTGGACAGAACTATTTGGTCTTGAATCAGCAAGAACATCCCTTTTGAATGCCTGAAAATCAACAGAGGAAATGCATTATACTTTTATTTGCTGTGGGAGGAGAGATGGAACATGATGACACCTAAAAGCTTAAATAGTCATTTTAAGGAAAAAAAAAAAAAAAAAGAAGAAAGAAATCAGCATTTGTCATATCCATCCTGCTCGCTCTATCTAGCAGCAGTAACAATTTCATTGGACGTCCAAGACATTTTTTGCATTACTGAGTTAACAAGTAGTCATAATAAACAAGTTGTTGGCATTCCTGAAACTCTGTTTCTATAATCAAGCAGGTATCTTCCCAAAGAGTCTGAAATATGCAGCCCAGCAGGTGTGGAGGAGTAACAGGCCACGAAAGCTCACAAATCACTGTCAGTAGAACAGTGTTTTTCTCTTTGGAGCTCATATTTTGGGCAACTGGAATTACAGAAGACAGCTTTACTTCATTCACAAAAGTAATTGCCCTGGAAAGAGGATTTGCACATTTTTGCAGAACTGATGATCTTCCATCTTCCTTCTTTTTTTAGATTTGAAAAAGAAGTAACAGCACCAGCCTCAAGGAAGCACTTGAAGTCCAGGCCAGAGCTCTGAGAGCAAAGCCAATGGAGCCCTGAGAACACTTGGGGGTGCCCAGCTCCTCCCACTGCCCAGGAGCCTTCTGCTCCCTGGAAGGGGAGATTAAAGCCTGGCTACAGCCACTGCTCCAAAAAAAACTGAAAGAAACACAGCTTGGTAAGAGATGAGATACTGGAGACATCTGCAGTACTGAAATTTGCTGCAAAACATGGAAAAGAAAGATAAAAGATGGGCTGTGATCCAGGCCTGTAAGAGATCCTGTTTACTGAATCTAATGGAGGGGAAAGCATTACAGATGAAAGAACAAACTGGAAATAAAAAGACGCAAAAATGCAACAAATATCCAGGATTGTTTGGTTGTTGAGGTGATTTTTCCAGACAATCCAGATGCTGATATTGAATTTATTAAGAAGCTCAGAACCTTTACAGTAAACAAAACTTGGATAAAGATGCTGTTTCACTTTGTTGACTGACACGTGATTTGTACGGTATTTAGATAAATGTTAAAAAAATTACAGGCTGAAGACAGCAAGGAACAAAACCCAAACCATTTATGTCTAGTTGCAAATATAATACTGCAAGGTAAGTGTAATTTAATTACTGCTCCCTACACAAATCACAAACATAGCAATGATAATCTACACCTTCAAGTTTTAATTTAATTCTGTCATATACACTAAGAGCTCCTGTCCCTTTGCAACACCACTTTAAAAACAAGTAACAGCGTACTCGGTTACCAAAACAAAATCTGCAAATATCCTTGCTTGCCTAGGTCAATCCAGGAAACTGATGCACAAGAAAAGTCCTTATATTTCCTATGACAAACTACGTGCAAATTAGTTTATAACTTGTTCTGAACAGATTTTTCCCTGCAGATAGATTTAAAGCCTGCAGATTTGGTGCTATGTATCCTACAGTCAAAGACACAGAACTGAGGAAAAGCTATGGAGTTCCAATTCACACACACACAAAAAATCTCTCAATTTTGGGTTCATAGAATGGAGCTATTTTGAGTCAACTGGAATCACCATATGTGCATCTATGAGTAAATGCCAAATCCTGTGCTTCACACTAGCAGCAAAACACACAGAATAGAAAGATGAATCTTTGCTTACCTGATTATTTTTTAATAATACCAGCCACAGATTCATTGAGATTGGTAGTGCAATCTTGTTTGTGATCCACAACAGTGAGTTTAAGTACTTGGATAACATTCCATCCCTGAAGTTTCTAATTCAGAAATTTTTTATAGCTGAGATAATCTGGTTCTAAACTAAATCTAAACTTCCACAGACTGGATTAAAAAAAGACTTAAGGAATTTTGAACACTGCTCCCAAGTAGGGAAGCAAATCACAGGCCATTCTTATGAATCCCACCTCTTTCACCTCCCCATACAGTCGGATGTTAATTTCTTATGTCCCATGTGGGACAGGTAAAAGGAGAAAAAAAAAAGCAGGAAGGCAGTCCTTAGGAGCTGCTCTGTTCTTTGGGGAGAAAATAGTGTGTGGTAAGCAAACTGATTAATTGAAACAAAATCCTAGCACTGGCTTTAGGCTGAATTTTAATACAGACCAACATAGTATTTGCAGATTTTAATAGGAGGGACACAAATGAGGTTCTGCCCTAAAATTATCTGAACAGTTGAAAGGACTGAATATTAGGGGCAGAGCATTACCTGGGTTTGCAATTAAAAGCTCCAACAGCTCACAATATGTCTCATGAAAGAAAACTTACTAATTCTAGTATCTTTTATAGGTGACAAAAATAGACACCTCCTTTACTAGACAGGAAGTAACAGGACTTACATGTAAGAGTGGAGGATAAAATGTCACACCTATCTTCACCCTCAGGACTGCTGTCCCCATCTAAATACTCACTACTGAAATGTTCTTTATAATAATAATTTAGCAACATTATACCCCAACAATCATCCTAAAGCCTGGTAATCCTCTTCCCGACAAGTAGTGACCACTTTGTCTATGCAACTACCCTCCCTTTTCAGAGGGAGAAATGTTATTATCAGCTGTGAGATCAATGTCCAGTACTGCACAGAGATGAGCTTTACAATCAGCAGATCAGAAAATCAGTCACTGCTGTGCTCTTACTGCTTCCTTTTGCACAGCCTAGAGGGTAAGTAATAAAAAGCCCCAAGAGATCAAGCAAAGTCATTCCTGAGTTTTATGATGGCAGCCTGAATCTTGATATATGGAAAACCACTGGGTCCCCCATTTTGGATTCTGACTTGAAAATTACCATATGTAAACCCACTAAACTGACTTGTAATGAGCAGAGATATTTCTGGGAATAGGATCTACTCAATCCTATTTCTCTAAGAGGCATCAAGAGTTCCAATGCCTTGTTGGCAGTGTAGATGGAGATAGGAAGCTTTGCAGTCCATGACAGAAATCCATTCTTTTTCTTTTAAAAATAAAGACAGAAGGTAATTTTTTTTTCTTTAATTATTGATATCATTGTTCTCAAAAGACCCCAGGAATGGCTGTCAAAATAACTTATCAATCAAATTCTGGGCAGAAAAATAGATTAGAAGGGTGGGGGTGGAAAAAAAAAAAAAATCTATGTTCAACATGTGGACACACTGTCCGTGGAAATGTAATGTGAAAATTTATTTCTTGAACAAGCTTCTATTGACTGATAAACCAACAGAATTCCTGCAACCAACAAACACTGGCCTCTTCCCACAACTTCCACAGCAGCTTTGCACAGCAACTCTCTCCACAGCTCAAGGGGAAGAACAGATGGAAGAATCCTACAAAGTCTGTGGGAGAAGTTTGGTCTTACCCCTGCCATAACAGTGGTACAAACCTCTCTTGGATGTGGAAGGGCTTAATTTTTTTTGGAAAAAATTTTTTCCTAGGAAAACAGATCTTTGAAGATTCATAAAGGAGACCTGCACAACAAGAGCTTTTTCCAGCTGCTTTTCACCTCAATTATATAAAAAAATCTGTATTAACATCATAACCTCAGGGTTCCTGTGACTAGAACTCTCCCCATCAACTGAACACACACGAAGTTACATATGTTTCTTTGGTAGGATGAAAGAAGAAAATGTTTTTACCTTAAGTAGAAAGGTGTCAATCAAAATTACCTTAATAAAAACTAGGGGTATAACTACAAGAATTATTGCATCCAGCTACTGCTTAATCCCTGCAGACCACTACCTACACACAGCTCCTGATAACAATTTTGGCAAGTCAGACCAATGTCTCAGACACCCAAATCGACTCAGAAAGGGGAGCTCCTGCTTCTTCCTCCTGCTCCCTACAGCCTCTGCCCCACAGTCTCCAAGTGTGGTCCCACCTCCACCTTTCTGCCAGCTCTGGTGTTTGCTGAGCTTTTCCATGGTGTGATTCCTTGAGAAGTGACCTAGAACCATGAAGCTCTTTGGCTAGGGCAGGTTCTGTTGGGCTAACAAGCTATGGGGGTGCACAGGACATTTATGGGAGCCCTGGGCAGCAGGAACAAAGCCCCAAGAGGAACAGCAGCAGCTGTACTTTCTGCAGGGGTGACTTTCAGATCTGCCCCAGTAATTCCAGTAAGGGCATTTCAACAGCACCAGCCCAACGCAAATAAAGTGATGAGAAGGTGCAGATTAATGTTTTTATCTAGTAACTGAGAGCCTGTAGATGAATCCTGAGACAGAAAATGGACAACCTGATAAACATCTATATTCAGAACAAATCAGTCCCTCCTGGGAAACTTTGGTTAAGGCAGAGATGGGAAAAGGACTGGAGGAAAGCGCCCAAGGTGATAAAGGAAGAGAAAGGAGAAAAAACAAACCAAAGCAACCCCAAACAACCTTGAAAAGCAAGGGAGGATTCCAGAGGGAGCAACAATTCTCCTGCCCACAAACAGATCAGGCTGTGCCTGTGGATGATCCAAGAGTCATAAGCCAGGGTGTGCAATTTTGCTCTCCCTAGTAACTACTGCCTCAGTGGGCCAGGCTGTTAAAATACACTACACAGTACCTGTAAAAATGTAGCAACTGTTATTAAGACTGCCATTTAACAGAAAATTCAAAGCAGCTTTGTACAATTATCTGAAATGTAAACTAGAAAAATGCAGAGGCAGCTTTTCCCTTTTTCCAGAAAAGTCAACCCACTCCTGCTTTCTTCATGTCATCTTATAGCTAAAGTTTGAGACCTATTAAATGATCAACTAGGAAGCAGAGTCCTGGCCTGCCTACTGAACTCTGCTATTGTGCAGAGTTAATTAATACTATTATTAGAAACAAACAAATAAGGAATTGGTTCACTTTTGAAGCATGAATCTAAAAGACTCCCTAGTCTTGTTTACTGATAAATGCTATACAAGTGAATCCCTGCTGCAATGAGATTTAAATACACTTAAATCAAAGATTTATGCTTTTCTTAATGATGCTATTTACACAGATTTTGAAGTTCTACATTAATCAGTTAACAGCTAAATGCTATTTACTCCATTAGCATTAGAAGATACTTCTTATTTGATTCAATTTACCAAGGTACCTAGTAATCAGATTTTCAAAGGAAGAGTATGATAAATCAGAATACCGAAGTATAATGTGCAGTTATTCTACCTCTTCCAAAATTAATTAGGGACTGAATGTATCTCACTGTCTGTGCACGTTATATCCTACTACCAAGTGTAGACATCATTAAAAAATTAACTGGACAGAAACAGAACCAAATATACCAGAAGCTATTTGCAGACTTTCTCAACAAAATTTCCTCCAATTTGGAAGGAAAACCCTCTAACTGTGAACCCAATAAAAGGCTGCCCCCGGTCTTGCTCTATGTCATCTGGCTGCAAATTTACAAAAGTGATCTGCTCTCCTGTTTCCTGTCCTGCCCCTCTGTCAGAGGTGCTGCTGCAGCAGCAGCAGAGCACAGATTTACACTCCCTCTCTCCCTGCTTCTCTCCAGCCAGGCCCTGAGCTGGCAGGGACCAGCAGTGCCTGCACCAGGGCACAGCTGGGCACCCCTGGGACCAAGGCACAGCACCCCACCTCCCATCACTGGCACAGCCTGGAGGCAGGAAGGAAAGGCAGAGTAAAAAAAAAACTTAAACCACCAGAACACACCTGTCAAACATCCAGCCAGACCTACACACACCTCAGTACACAGGGTGTTATTTGGAAAACAATAATGCTGAACATCAGAAACAAAACCTGAAACTTGCCCTCAGTCTCCTTAAATACCCTTTTTTTTTTTTTTTTTTTTTTTTTTTTTTTACCAGGACATTTTGCATGCTAACCTCTCAAACACCTAAAGAGCAATATAGTGCCCTTCTTTTTCACACTCAGGGCCTAAGATAGGACACTACCACTATTCATAAGACAGTTGACAGGCTTTTAAAGAGGACATCTTTCACAGGAATAGGCATGTGAGAAGCCAAGGTGTATTATTAGCAACTATCCCTCCCCCTCCTTTTATATTTTAAATTCTGAGCAATACTCTAAGGCTCTTTAATCCTGCCTCACCTTCTTCTATGAGTTCACTCCTGAATGCAATAGAAACACTGAGCTGACAGTGACAAAGAATAACAAGATAATTCCTTCAGGAATGTAGCTGCATAAATGAGAATAAGATATTTAATGACATGCAAGGCTAGAGCAGTCTTTTATTCTTCATATTGATAGGAAACTGCAGTTACTCAAATACCTATGAAAATCAGGAGTTTGTTGTCATTTGTTATCCAAAACTCAAAAAATAAAACTTGAAATGTACCCTGAAAAACCTCTGCCACAATCCAACACTTCCTCAGAGTGCTCTGGTGTCCAGGAGGCTCAGCTGTTCCATTCTGCACAAAGCACTGTCATTCTCCTCTTAGTTCCCTGCTTGCATTTCACTTCTGACAAAAATGATCAGAGCCAGGTTCATCAAAGGATATAAACACCTTTGGTTTCCTCCTGGAAAACGAAACAGTTCTCTGGATGTAGCTCCTGCTACAGTGGAACATGACCAAGAGGTTCTTGTAAGGTGCTTCCAGCTCACTATTAAATCTGGCAGACTACAGGCACTGTTCTTTCCATCATTTAGAAGAGGTTGGACATACTAGGATACTACCTAAGGAAAAAAAACCAACCCTGCTAGAGTCTTTGTCTTGACTAGAGGAGCTACCCAATATGAAGAACAATGAAAGTCCAAGTTGCAGGGTTTCTGATGAAATGACAGTTCTAGCATTGAACAATCTGGTGGTGGATGAAAACCAACCTGGCTAACATTATACTATTATTACAAAACACAGCTCCGTGGCTAGGCCACCCTCATTAAGGTAACAAAAATAATCTTAAATGGTTTATATACTATTTAAAGATGTACCTCTATTAGGATCTATTCTCACTTTTTTTTTTTTTGGGGGGGGGCAAAAAAAGAGAGAAGAGAGAGAAAGAAAAAAAATAATTTCCCAGACAGACTTCACAACAGTTCACTGAACACTATTTTTTGTAGAATTGTCTCCTGGCAAGCATCTGCAGAGGGTAACATACGTTGGCAGACAAAAGCCATTTCAGCTTGAACACTATTTGAGCATTAACCTTTCCAAAATGCCATACCTCAGACAGAGCAGAGCATTAGGTTAGTGGAAAATCCATCTGTTGAATGGCTAAGCCTCTCCTCCCCCAAAGAACACGCCTGTCCAAAGGCATGAGGAAAGAACTATTTAGAAATGCTTATGAAATACAGCATGACATATCTTTAGTCTTTGCTAGCATAGTTCTGTTGGCTTGGGAGGGGAAAAATGAATGCCCTTCTCACATGACATTGCTGTACCAGCAAAAGCTCTGTAGAAACAACTCTGCTGACGAAGATTTTGTTGGCTTAGCTTTCATCATTCAGAGAAACCCATCTGACAGCACAAAAACTCCTCCCGGCTCTTGAGCTGTCTCTAGGGCTGATATTCAGAAAATTCTGTGTCCATGTGCCCACACCAGCACCCTCCCACAACTTCCAGCTGTTTAATCTTTGAGCAATCCCCAAACCTGCCCTTGCTATCCTCACTTTGTTCATATTGCATGGTCACCCATCATCCTTTATCAGCTCCTTTGGACATCTTGCACATTTTTTTGCACAAATTTTTCACTCACTTTTAACTATATCTTTAGAAAGCTTCCAACAGTTCCAAGAAATGCACCCAGTAGTACCACATAGCATATATAATCTGTTTAATATTTATCTGTATGTATCTATTTAATACCTTTATGGCAGAAAGTCAGGCAGATCACAGTCCCAAACCCAAAGTATCTACCTGTTTTCAACTATCAAGTAGCAACAGTTTTCTTATTAAAAATATTCCTTAAAATCTGAAGAAAAATCATCTGTTATTACATCATCCTCTGAAGCCTCATTTCTAGTGTTAAGGCCTTAAAATGGAATAACAATATGCTTTTTTTTGTGTCAGTTGGAAATCAATAGTTTGGGAAAAAATAATTTGTTTTCTCTTTGAGGCTGTTGATGCTTGCTAAAGATCAGAGGTTTTATAGCTCAAAAAGTGTAAGTATAGCCTGAGCTGTTTACAGTTGCTCTAAAAGACTTTTAAATAAAAAACCCTGAAAACTTGGTTTATATTACCCAACTGTAAACTAACCAAAGGTATCTTCAAGAATCTTTTAAGCTCAGCATTGATTATTTTTGGTAGATTAGAAACAGTACAGAAGTAAGAGAACATAAATATTTTACGTTCAGATGATGCAAAAAAATCATCTTGCTACTCAAAATACTCCATAGAAAACACATAAGATCAAATAAAGTCATGGCATCTACAAATCCCCAGATGATGCAGTATCAAACAAAAAACCTCAAAATAGTCAAAGATTGATTTTTTTCCCCAGTTATTTCAAGTGAATGAACTGCAGCATTGCCTCTGACTATTTCCAGTGGAGATTCTCCAAACAGCAGCTTTCTTAAAAGACACAAATCTCCATTTTGTTTAGAAAACAGCCATCCACAACTGTACACAGCAGCTAACCATTTTCTCTACACAAATCAGCTTTCATTCTTAGAATATCTAAGCTAACATTTGTCCATTATATTTCCATCAGTAACATAAAAGTGTCTCTAAAACTGACACAAATTTCAACAGCGGATGGTAGGAACAGACTCCTGAACTTACCAGGCCAGATTAAAGATTCTGTTTTGGGCCCTAAGTACTCAAGATTATGCAAAGAACTTAGAGTTGGAGCTACTGCTTTGTAACTTTTTTTAAAACCAACAGGTGCTGTCTTTCCATCTTATAACAAAAATCACTAACTTGGTAAATTAGTGTACCATTATGGTCTTTCTCTGCATAAAATAAAGACAAAAATCACCAAAGCAAACACGAGAAACATAAAACTTTTCCTGGGCACTATCAGTGCTCTCACCTGTGTCCTGTTGCCATAGCTTCACAAATACTACACCATATCACCACCAGACACACAAACATATCTGGCTGCTTCAAAATCTGGTGACTACAAACATCAGGTAAAAACAAATCAGAATTTCAAAAGCCTTCAAACTTTAATCCTCTAGCAGTGTAATTTTGCTTAATTTCTAACAAAGCCACAGCAGGTGTGTTGTCAGCAGTTCTGATAGTTCAGAAACTTGATAAAAATTAAATGACTGATTTTCATGGAATCAAATGTTATCAATTTAACAGCCATTCAAAATTACTTGTTATCTCAACAAAAAGACATTTGGTCCTCAACACAAGACAGTCATCAACTGCATAGGAAAAAAAAAAATTTTTTTCACGTAGCCTACTATAAATACTGCTGCTGTTTAGGTTTGAAGCCTATTTTTCAGTTCAAAACTTATCTTTAAAAAAACAACAAAAAAAAAAGGCTTACTTGTAGTTCCTTGTTGGAATGGAGATAACAGTAACACTTTAAAAAAACACACCAAAAAAAAATTTAGGCATCTCCTCCATTTCTGCCACCTTGGGAAATTCCTTTAGCTGAGATTTTTAATGGTTTTCCAACCACAGCACAAATAAAATACCCAGTAAAGAAAAATTAGCAAGAACGCCATTATTAAATAAGATGTAAGAAAAAAAAAATAAAAATCTTTTTCAAGTCAATGTTTAAAGAAGGAAGAGATTTAGGGATGCTAATGATCTCTGCTAATCGATTAGGCCTAGAATGGCTTTTGTGGAGAAAGGGAAATCAAAAGCAAACTGCAATTTGTCTCTCAAGCAGCGTTTGGATGCCCTGTTCCAGCACTCCCATACCTGCACGCTGTCGGCATTTTGCTCCTCTCCATCCCCCGAGCCGGGGCTCAGCCTGTGCCCGTGGAGCCGCGCACACAATGGGAAGCCACAGCTGGCACTGTCACTGTCACCCAGCACCGCCACCCAGGGAGCTCCTCCTCAGCAATTCACAACCTCCCGAAGCTCTCCGGCTGCTAGAAAATGGCTGGACACATTTTTAATCACTTTCTCCATTAACAGTCCGACTACTCTAAAATTAAAAGTTTACACCACACTGCGAGAATTTTGATGTGACAAAGAAGCAGGACAAAAAACATTCGCATTGTAAAAAATATTAATTTCCTCTCTAGACAGTTTTATTTCTTCATTTTGGCGTTGTGAACACAACACAAAAGTCATCAGTAAATTAGTCCTCAGTGCCAGCAGATAAACACACTTGTCACCAGCAGAATGAATGCTATGATAATTTTCTGGGCTGGCACATACCCACTATCAGAAACCAAATATGGAAGAAAAACGTCGTCTAAACGGAGGGGTAAAAAAAAAAAAAAAAGCCAGTTATATGATAATTATCATACTTCCAAAAGCAGTGCCCAGACCAGCAGTCTGCAGTTTTGTTGCTTGTGAGAAAGCTCTATCCCTACCCAGCTGCAGCATCACCCCCTGCTCAGCAGCACTGCTGCACGCTGATAATCATAATCCCCTGTCTGGACTCTCCAGAGATCTCTCGGAGGGATCCTGCACACCAAGTTAGGCTGGAAGGAGAATGGGGCAGTATTTTTAATCTGCAGGCTCCAGAGAGGGGAATTACAATCTTGGGAGGCTGCAATTCCTGACAAACAGGAGAACAGTATCCTATATATAAGTGACAAGATTAAAAAAATATACACATATATATAGACAGACTCAGACATTCTACAATGTAACAAAGATAGGAAATAAAAAAATCTAAAACAACCATGGAAAGATTTAGACCTGTCACGGACTGCAGCAGTCTCAGTACTAAAACTGATTTTCATAAATAAATACATATTAAATATAAATAATATATAAAAACATCTTCTGATTCTGAGACTGCAGCAACAGATCTTATCTTTCTATGCTTGCTATTACCCTCTTTTGTAACCTCTGTGCTCCATCCTTAAAGCCTCCACTCTTTCTGCCCACACATGGCAGTGTCACACACTCCACACATCTTGGATGTGTGCTTGAGCAGCAACATCACATGGGGGGAGTCAATCTTTTTGATTTAGCTGAAGACAGCAGTAGTTGGAATCCCTGCTTTTCTCTTGTGCAGAGTTCAGTGTAACTATGCCCCTCCTCTCCACACCAGTTCCCTCCCCACCACCCGGGAGATCTCATCCCAAACTGGAGGAAAATACACACAAAAGGCAAAACTCTGGGAGGCCTTTGCTATTTTGCAGAGGTTCCAGCTGGTCTGCAATGGGAGCGTTATTGCTCATGAAAAAAGCTTCCTCAGCACGATGCTAGACAAGAAAATTACTTTTATTTTCCTAATTGCATAATGAATTCCAAATAGGTGATCACCTATGTGCACAAGCCATTCACTGCAAGGCTCATACTCTGAATGCTGCCAAAGAGAATAGTTTTCAGTTTCTGAACACATTGTATAGATTACATTAATGTCAGAATAATCTTTTAAGCAGTCTCCTCACACAACACTAGGAAAATGTGTCTGCTGTGCATGTCTAGCTAATGTTAGAATCAAATTTTGTATTCACATACACTACAGCAGAACACCTATGAGTGTTTTTATAATCAGGAAGATCAGTAACAAGATGCAGCTAGCCCCAAACAGGAAATAAAGTAGTACCCAACAGAGAAAGAACTGAGCAATGAACTATTGTTATGCTCAGCACTGCTCCTTGGAACATTTTTGTTGAATTTTTCTAAAATTCACCCCCCCACACACATTATGAAAAGTTGGGGCATCTGTAACTCCTATCCTGGAGACTCATCCTACAGGAGAAGATAGACTGGTCTGGGTTTACTTTCTCATAAGCAAAACCTTCTTATCCCCTACACACATGTATTAGTGTGCTAGAAGTGATAGACTAAACGTTGGAATAGCACTCATTACCTGAAATGTTCCTGTATCAGAAATATACTCTACAAATGCTCATCTGATGTTGTGTGTTCAGCTCTTTGGCTGCCTTTGTACAAAGACTGTGCCATATGCAAATGCACACAGGCATAACATGCTAACATACGTGAAACAGGAAAATCATTTGAATGAAATAGCATAAAAAGAATGCTGTGATTTCCCCCTTAGAAATCTTAGTCAAGATACATGATTAATATGCTAAAGTGAAGTAAAAACTCATAGCCTGGAAAGAGAGGTTGGAGCACTGAGGGCTAATTTACAACTGCAACCCTGACTTGGCTGACTAAGTTAACTCAAAACACGTAAATTGTATCTCTATTATCAAACACACACAATTACATTTGCTGAAATACCATCTAACACAAGAGGCATCATAAGCTCAGAAACAGATGAGCAAATAAAAAGTTTAAATTCAAGTTAAATTTCAAAGCCATAACACAGATCAAACATACAAGCCAGGCATTCAAGAGATAAAATAGAAGTCAGGAAAGCAATCAGATGCTTGCCACAGGAGGAAGAATTCTAGACCTAAGGAAAAAAGTCAAGATATACAACACCACCTCTTCAAAACCATTTTCCTGACAAAACAACATACTCTGTCACAGTTGTACTTAAAACTGTAAGTGATGTAATGAATCTTTATTCTTTTAATTTCATTACAAACATATACAATTCAGTCAGTGGCAAAAGTGCACCATCAAGTGTCTGCAAACCAGAGTCTGACTCAAGAGTAGAAGAGACTGGACTGTCCTGAAGGAAATTTTCTTTAAAACTTGAAAAGAAATACTAACATAGAGACAGTAATCCCAACTGATAAAAAGGCTCAGCTACATAGGATACACTGGGGGAAGATGATGTTCCTGGCTCTGCAGTATCCAAGCACTTGAGACACAAGGGCCCCATTAGTCCAAAACAAATCCCAGCAAGACTTACAGACTGAAAAGGCAGGACACAAACTCCTGGAGAAGGACACAAACACTGAAATGTTCTAACTAGCAACAACCTTTCCATTTAGAAGAAAGAAAAGGATACGAGAAAGAAAATTAGTTCTTTGAAGATTATTTTAATGAACGAGATAAAAAGCAACCAAAAGATATTTAAGAAAAAGTTTGACGCACAGAAAGCTCAAAAAATACTAGAATGGGATATTTCAACTACTTATCCCTATTCCAAAATGAAATTTATCTATAAACCTAAAGGAACTAGAGCAGCTTTTCTCTTTATATGAGAAAGGGAAACACAGAGTTTGTCCCATCCACATGAACTTAAGAGAAGCATCCTGTGAAGCCAATATTCTGACTACTCCAAGTTCCATCCACTTGACTGATTTGGGTTTGTCTTTTCTGAACTGATTGTAACACTAACATTTGATTGAACAGAAATATATTTATGCCTACCCTTAGAGAAATTGCCCAACTCCAGACTGGTCGTGAAGGTCTATTCTGTATTTAGTTCATATCATCTCTCTATAAAAAGCTCACACTTCCAAGAAAGCAGAAACTGCAGTTTCATTCCTGGGCACCATAAATGCAGTTTAGACAGCACAGTGATGAAGCTGAAATAAACATCTTTCTCTGGTGGTTTCATTTTTCTTCTAAAACATAAAATATACCCTCACTCTTACAATTATAAATGAAACAATTTTACTGTTGTTTAGATACCAGTCACCATTTAGCCATGGTTACTACATAATGACAAGGTGTTGTCCAAGTCTAAATACAGGAGACTTTAAGCTAAAGCCTGAAGTATAAACAATCCCCAAACACTGACTGTGCAAAGCTAAATGAAATAACTTTCCAAATACCTTGCAGACAATGGACATCAAATGAGCAAGTATCTGTCTGGTGGGTCTGTTTGTAGGGATGATTGCTGGTCAAAGATTAACTTACTGTTAATTAAAAATTCTAGAAGAACAGTACAAAAGCAAGCTGAAAAAAATATTTTGAGGCTTCACAGAATTCAATATTAAAGATCTCTCTGCAAGTACTCATTATAGCAATCTATTGAGAAATATTGAATGTATCTCTGAGTGTAAGTAAACTTTTGGTGTTAGCTGGAGTAAAAAATACTAAGTAACTAAATAGGAGTAATTAAATAAGCATTTACGTGACCAAACTTTGAAAAGGAAAAAAACCACCAACCAAACCTGACATCTCTCAAAGTTTATAAAAAACGTGGGAGGGATGTTTTTGGGACCAGTTACAGAAGCCAAAATATATATTCTGTCCAATTGTTCACCTCTTGAACAAGGCAACTCTAATCTACTTATTCAAGGAGTGAGAATGACTTAGGAAAAAGTAAATTCTAGTAGATGATGATTCTGGGGTACTGAGGTAGCCACTGATTGCAGTAACTATGGTCCTTAAAGTAATGCTTAGTGAAGCAAAAAACAACCTCTAAGCTACCAAACCTCTTCTTTTCCTCTAGAAAGCACATTAGAACACATTTGAAAATCCTGTATTTCTAATTTTCTGTGCACTAGATGATTGTGTTACACGAGAAAGGGAAAAGAAATGTTGCCAGAAGCAGCTCTGTCCTATCTCCATAATTTGAAATAGGAGCCACTCAGATTATATTCAACCACAGACTGATTTTTGACACCTACAGAAAACACTGCAGCTTAATAAATGAAAACCAAAGCATTGCTTCTGCAGTTAAAGCAAACAACTGAGTAATGGCTCATGCTAAACCAAGGAGTGAATATATTACAAAGCAAGACTAAAGATCACTTACTTGGTTTTGTCAGATGTTTTATCACTGTAATTTCTGTCCTTCCACCCCCAGTTGTTCCTACAACTAAGTATTCTCATTCACTCTTATTTCTAAAAGCTGGGTGTATATAACCTTTCCAAGAACTTTCCCATTTTCACCACAATCTTTGTCGTTAACAAAAATTTTAAAAAAATTAAGTGATTGTAAGTTTAGTCTCAAGATGAAAATTTCATACACACCTAATGAACACACCATGTCTAGTCTTGCATTAATACCTTGATTTGAACTTTTTCCTGAACTGCAGTTTAAATTCAGACTATTCTAGACCTTCTGTTTTATACAGCCTCATCTAAATGCCAGGCAATAGATAAGCAGAAAATTAAGTTACTCAGAGGTTGGAGTTTAAGGTCATCCTCACTGTCTGAAAGCAAAAGCTGTAATATCCTCTCACCCACATGAAGTTCATTGTGTTTTGGTTTTTTAATGAAAAAGTAACTGTTTAAATACAAAATAATATCTCTGTAAAACTTCCTCTGAGCTGCTCCATAAGTGACCCAGTAAGTGGACTGACACAATGGGCCAGGCATATGTAGGTCCCACGTGCTGAACAGGAATTCTTTAAAACCACAGATCAACTTTTGGACAAACTTGTGTTGTTTCACTGGATGTATTTTTTCCATTTTTCTCCCAATATTTTTTCTTCTTGTGAAACCTGATTTTCATAAGGTTTATGATATGCAAATACTCCTTTGGAACATACTGATTGTGAAGCCACGCTGTCCAAAACCCATGAGCAATTCCTATGGATCTGTCACACTTAGCAGGGGATGGGAATGTTGAGGGGGGGTGAAATCAATTCCGCTTTTGATACAGACACTATGAAACAACCAAATAAGCAAAGGGTTTGGCTATTCCAGCAAAAAATGAGCAGTAGTTTTGTGAACACAAAAATGAGAACAGTAAGAACCTGTTTATACTAAAGTAGGGTTATTTTCTGCAAAAGGACAGCAGAAATACAAGTTCCCAAATAATAAAGTCTACAACCCAAATAACAAAAACCCAAACAATAAGACTTCACTCATGTTTACAGAATTCCATGTTTGGGTAGCACAACTTGTGTTATCATCTCAAAAATTCTAAACAATTAAGAATATGGGAACAGGGCTTCAGCACCAGGTGCCTAAAAACAAGAAAAGAGACTTCAGCTGAAATCATCATGAGCAATTCAGTTGTAATCCCACATTTCAATTCCAATCCTCAGAGGCAAAAGACTAAAGAACATGATTTAAACCAAGGGAGATGTGAGAGTCTCAACAAATCTGTATTTTTCAAATGAAGTTGGACTACAGCTTGCCAATTTACCAGAAGTCTTTATTCCTCTCTGGAACTCTGAATCTGAAAATCAACAGGTCACGTGAGACAAGAGATAAAGCAGATTTTCTCAGAGCAGGTATGTCTTACCTTCCACCCACACAGGAGGGAATGAGAGTAACTGCAGGGTTGAACCAAACAAGTGGCAGTGCAGCAGGGAAGCAGGATGTGAGCACACGGAACAGGGCGGAGCTTTTCCCTTGCTTCATGACAAAGGAGAAGATTTGGAAAGAACAGTATCTTTAATGTTGCTTTTCAGCTGGTTTTGTCTCTGGGAAAAATAAGATCCAGCTTATCAGTCTTCCTCCTCAATTTTGTTCTAAAAGTAAGTCTTCAGAGATAAATATGTTCAACCTAAAGCAGTGAGTGCTGCGGTTGAGACTTGTGTTAGCTGTGGCATTGGCACTTTCAAGGACTTTGTTAACACCACCCTTACTCCTACCCCAAACTTGCCTAATGTCAACTTCACGAGCACAATCTTTTTAAATCCCAAGGTGCCTAAGGTTAAACAAGATCTGACTTTTAATGTAGAACTCAACAGGGGAAGGAGAAAGGAGGGAGAGAGATGGGAAGAGACAGAGAAAGGAGCTCCTAAGAACACTAGGAGTCAACATGTGATTTTTTTACTTTCTTGCACATCTGTACAGGCAAGCACCTCCACTCAGATGATATAATGGCATCATCAGACCCTAAGGGGACTTTAAACAAAATCAGCATAATATTTAATTATCTATGACTAGGTAGGGAAAAGGAAAAAAGACGATAATAATTTTCAATTAATGTTACATAAAAGGAAATAATTATTTTTTAAACAGTTAGGGCTGGGACCTGGAGTCATCACTTGAGATGCAGCGTGCAATAACACAGATTGGACAGTGGGATTTGCTAGATAAACAAAAGCTTTTTCATAGATGCAACACTAATTTTCAGAATGTTGCTAGGGCAACAGCCGACTGTAACAAGAATTTCTGAATAATGAGCAGGTGGCAATATACAAAGATCTTCGATTCCTGACTGAATTATTTATATGTAATCCAGAATAGTGAGATTTTGAAAAGCAATAGCCTTATTCCAGCACCACAAATGGAATACTACATACTTTGTCTAGAATATTTAATAAAGTTCTAGACATGCATCTTTTTGGTTTTAACATGCTATGTAAGGCAAGATCAGTAGCCTCACACCTCTAGCATGAAGAAGCAAAAGCAGTTATATATTAACTATTACATAAAATACACAATGGAGAAAAAATAGTTTTTCTAATCCGAAGCTAAATCTAATTTTCTACCCAAGATTCTCCTGGTACAGGTTCAATAATTCCAGGAACAAATCTTGGCAGTCATGAAGTAAGGACCAGACTAACAGAAGAGAACTGGACAGGCCTTATCCATCATGTACATGCATAGCAGGAGTTTTCCAAGATATAAAATGTTATGGGACGAAGCCTTATGGGCAGTCTAGAGCCTGTGCACTTGAAAAGCAATGGCAGCAAGATTTGGCAAAATTTTGATAATTTAAAACTTTCAACTCAGCTAAGTCATTATATTACTAACCACTACTAACTGATTCCATCATCTGGCTTTCCAAGTTTCTGATTAGCTGCTCAGCAAAGGTTTGGGTATCTGGACAAGGCCAGCTGTAACATTATTCTTCTACTTACTATGACAGAAAATAACTATTTTAACTACGATGAATTGTTTCTCCCTGGGAGTTCCCTGAGACACTGTAATACATGCAAAAATCACAAACCTCTTCTACCTTTGGGGCTTTTTGTCACAGATCTGTTTTAAATATCAATAAACCAGTAAGATTTGTAGTTATTTTCAGTAAAGTTCCCAGTTTTCAGAGATTAACAGAGTCTGTGTATTGATACATAAATTCACATGCCACCAGACAACTGTGTATCAATGTTCATAAATAAACTACAGAGCTCTTTTACAAGTAGCTGACATTATCAGAAAACTTTCCAAAACACAGTTTTGGATGTAATGAACTTTAGATTAGATGGATAATCTAATTATTTGGCATCATTTTGATAGATACTCTTAATTCTCCATGAAGCCCCTGATGAGAAAGCCATCCAGGTGTTGGTGAGTGTCCAGAGAAGGAGCAGAGCTGGGAAGTGTCTGGAGTCCAAGTCCTGTGAGCAGTGGCTGAGGGATGTTTAGACTGGAGGAGGCTCAGGAGAGGCTTTATCACCCTCTAACTCCCTAACAGAAAGCTGTGGTACAGTGGGGGGTCAGCATCTTCTCCCAAGTAACAAGCAACAGGCAAAAGGAAATGGCCTCAGGCTGCTGGAGAGGTTTAGGACGGATATCAGGAAAAATTTCTTCATGGAAAGTGTCAAACACTGGAACAGGCTGCCTGGGGAAGTGGTAGAGTCACCACCTCTGGAGGGATTTCAAAGACGTGCAGATGTGGCACTTGGGGCCATGGTTTAGTAGTGTTCTTGGCAGTGCTGAGGGAAGGGTTGGATTCTGTGATCTTAAAGGTCTTTTCCTAAATGATTCCACGACTCTGTTATTTATTGTATAAAATTGTTTCAGTTTTTCTGATTTTCAGCTAATGTACATTAAATTGAGGACAAGGCCTGGAGCGAGTTCCACGTTCAATTGTGCTGTCATCACGTGTGACAGCTGTACACACCTGAACACCCCACAGACACAAGAATGAGCTTTAAACTAAGTTCATCCAGTGAAATCTCTCAGTCTGACACCTGAAGATTCCAGAAGAATGTCCAGTGGAGACAGTCTAACTCACAGAAGAGTAAAGTATTGGAGTCTTACAGTTGCTCTTCCTGCATTGTTTATAAATGAGCCTCTCCAGCAGCTTCATTCTAAACAGGTTTAACAACCAGTGCTGAGCAGTTCCCTGCACTGCAGCTGAATCCTGTAAATTCCTTTGTTCCACTTTCTGCTCAGAGGGAGGGAAGAACACAATTGCCTCACTAATATGATGTCTCACAGAACAGCTGCTTAAGCATCATCTTAGAACTCAAAACTGAGGATCCTGGCAACAAGGCCAAGTAGAGGAAAATGAGCATCTTACTTACAAACCCTCCTGAAAGTACATCATCATCATCATCAGATCAGCAGCTTCATTGCCTCAACCCGGGCAAAAGGGAGAGAACTAATTCCTCCTTTCCCCAACTGAAAAAAAGCCAGGCAGCATCACATTCTGCCACCATGGAACTCATGCATTGCAAAGATATTTCATCTTCTTAAAGCAGCTGGGTGGTCAGTCAAGCAAGAAATGCTGCATTTACACTAAGTAGCAGTTTTTGTGAGGGCACAGCTCCTTTCTCATGGCATAGTCACTGAAATGAGAAACTTACCTGAGCCAAACACTGTATCTCTCCTCAGAGGGGACGGGGGAAGGAAAACCTAACTTAATGAAGATTTGTTTTACAGTATGATGGATTTTTTTTTTAAAAAAAAAAAAAAGTACAAACATAGGACAAATACTGCCACCACTAAGTTTGTATTCTGAAGTATTTTTGTAACTCAAAGTTTAGACGAGAAACTAATGCTGTGCATTAGAACTTTGAGTTTCTTTGAAAATTTTTCTTGAAAGCTGCTTTATGGACAAGTATAAAGGCATGAGGAAATTAAAAAATAAGCACCATTGTTTTCTTCAAAAATACTTCCAAGGTTACATCTCCGAGCCACTGCAAATTTGACCGGAGAAAAAATACTCACCCTCAAAATGCAAACTCCAAATGCACTGTTCCCAAGCTGAGTACAGACACTAACACCCAATTCTGGGGGCAGAGAGGTTCTGAAAGCTTAAAAGAATGGCAGAAAATCTTTCTGGAGATGAGATTTTTCACATTTGGAGGGTGTTCATTTACAAAGCATTATGCTTTGCCTAACATATTCTGGAATATGGAGCAGGCCAGAAGGGCCAAAGATGAGGTAAGGAAAGGAGATGGTTTAGAGACAGCAATTTTACCACTGCTCTACTACTGAACAAATCAGTCCCAAAGAATCTTATTCGTGTGGTCAGGATATTTAAGCAAAGAATTATTAATAATTAATAGAATATCTATTAATAATTATTAGAATCCCGAGTTTCTCTAACCAAAAGACTTTGCTTTACAGGCAATTTAGGACAGGGACTTTGACATAGTCTTAGGCTACAACAATCCAGGCATTGAGGATAATCAGGTTGTCCTTGACATAATCATTTCCTTATAAAGATATACAACACACAGTCATATTAGAATTTATTGACATATTTTAAGGTATATTATGTAGCGTTTAACAGTGTCTTGTGTGTAAAGAATTATCTGTAAAATACCTATGGAACTTGCTCTCCTTAAGGCACAGGGAAAAAAGGGAAGAAAGTCCTTTAATATAAATAACCATAAATTCAGCTGGAAGAATAAATGCTGAGGAAGGAAAAAAAAGCCAAAACAACCAAACAACAACTCAGAAACAGACAAAACCAAAAATAAAATCCACTCCAAAATACACTGATCAGCCAAAAGGTAAGTCTTGGAAGTCAGAAACAAGTTGCAGCCTGAGTCAGAACTTTCTAACAAAAGATTCATTATTCATATAAACAGAAAACATCCAAAAATCCACTACTGCACATCTGAAACTGAATTTTTTTTGAAAGAGTACATTCAAAGGAAAAGTAAGGTTCAGAAAGTAACTGCTGAAGACACCATACCCACTAACTACAGAAAATTAGAAGCCTCTCATCAGATCACATGTCCCAAAGAAGAGATTTTTTCAACAGTATAAAATACATGATGGTATCATTTGGTGTTGGAACAAAAATCACAGAACTAAACATAAGGAAAAAAGAACTGTATGCATGACTTCTAAACAAATTTAAAGGAAAGAATACATTAAAGGCACCACAGTCAATGGAAAATGAGTTGACAGAAAAACATTTTAGCAGAGATTGTGCCAAACAGCTCTATTTAATAAAGTAATAGCTTCTAGGAAAAATAAATGGAGGAGGCCTAATCTATTTAAATTACATGTAGTACTACAGAGGAAACTGATAAAGCAGAGACAACAAAGATTAAGAAAATTCAAATTTTAAAGATGTAACTACTATTCAATTTATTCTCAGAAAAGCTACAGAAGTGGTGTTCTAATAAAGCCCTGGTAAGGCTTTATGGAAAATGATATTTGCGCTGATAAAAACTTGTATGAAAAACTTAATTTCAAGTGGCTGCAGTAGATAACAGATGGGTAGAAGAGCTACTTAATCTAGAGGAAAACTGCCACAAAACCATGTGTCTGTAAGTTTTCCACAGTCACTGAGGCTGGAGGCCAGTAGATATCAGAACCAGATTTTACAACTGCTGTTCAACATGCAAGAAGATAACTAGCAATTTAATTAACATTAAGATAAAGTTTGACACAGTTATGAAAGCATGATTTCCTGTAAGAAGAGGGGACTGGACTAAACGACCCAGAGTCTCCCTTTTCAGTCTTCAGGCACATTCAAGCAGTGCACAGTGGAACAAGTTGCATCCTTTCCACAAACATTCCATTATTTTACTGATAATTACTGCTATTTAATATCAAGGTACCTGGGTGGCCTAGATTCGGTGGGAAACAACAGAAAAAAAAAAATTTTTTTTTTTCATCAGACTTTTCTTTCAAAAGCCTGTTAAGAAGCCTTCTTAGGACCAAGAATTTTTCCTTAAAATCGAAACTGGAAAAAATCTCCTTGTACTTTATTTCTAAAGACTTCAAAGAATCATTTAAAATCAATGTTATGTCCTCCCTTGTTTTATAAGGGAGTCTCTTATAACATCAAACATATGTGAGAATCCATCTTCCTTACAGAAGCCATCCCTACACCTAACCTGTACATATCAGACTTAGTTCAGAAGTTTCAGAGTCGCTGCCACTATACCCAGGTAACTGCAGCATGTGCAGACATGAATAAAATAAGGACCCAGAAAACAACTCCTGATCCTGCAAACAGCAGAGTCCCAAGGTTAATAAGTTATGAGCAGGATTAGAGCTGAGCCTGTTCACGTCATGCACCAGGACTTTCTTACTGTTCACATCAAGAGCAGTCAGTTCATCACATACACACCCCCAGCCTGGGCAGGTGTGACACAGACCTGCAGGACACTCTGCTGCCCTTCTGGAGCATGCAGACACAAATATTTAGACAGACAACAAAGAACCCCAGCAGATGCCTGTGATTTCAGTCAAGCCACACGCTTTAGAATCATCACCACTGATCTAAGCCATGCCTCAATTTGCACATTGGCTGAGCAGAGATGAAAAATCTCCTCAAGGTCTCCTAGCCCAAATTTTTCCACATGTTAGGGATGAACTAAAATGTCTCTTGCTTAAAAGTAGTCTATATTTTATTGCATACTGGAAAACGGGACAAGAGTTACCGAAAGAATATTTACACATCTGTAATTCTTCATCTTCATGGAATATTACAATTTTAAGCCTTCACACACTGTCTAATATTTTAACAAAAAAGGCCAGATAAAAAGATGGTTGTGTTCTGACTTGGGGACAGCTTCCACTACTATTTTGATATGCAGGTCTTAATAAGGACTACTGCTCTTTGTGCTTTTCAAATCCAACTTTGCAGTGTCAGGAAATACAAGATTATGTAGCAGCTAAGGGCATGTCATCATGGTCAATGATGAAGAGCCAACTCCTGGAATATCTACTACATTGCATTAAGGGAGTTAGCCCAGCAACACCGTTTATTCTTTTCATATTATTGCTGTAAGAATTCAGTCTAATAGTATCATTTGAAGCTCAGAAATCTTCCTCAAAACAAGGTAGTATTTATTCTTCCATATTTAATTCATTACTAGATAAGCTCAGTCTAGACTCAGTTCCTTCTCCCAGTAACAAGAATGTTCACATAAAAACAAGCGTTCCTCTCCAGAAGCCAATATTTGAAACTAGAGGGAAACAAAACATCCCCACATGAAGTATTAGGATAAACATCATAACATTTTTATAAGTTAACACAATAGTTTGTGTGAAAGATTCATATCCTTTTGTTAGACCACAAGTCTAAGCAGACTGCAGTAGCATTCCTACAGCAGCTTCCATAAAGTCACTTAACAACTTTCCAAGTACAGGGAGTCCTTTTCCTCTACACTCCACATCACAGAGATGACATCTCAGAGCAATACTGGCACTGCTTTGTGCTACAACTTTAAACCCTTGAAAGAGCAGTTTATTTTTCCATTACAATAATGCAATGTGCAACCAAACATGCAGCTAGAAGCCTTTTTAGAGATTAAGTGCAATGCAAATGCACAAAAGATCACTTTGATGTGCTTGAAACAAAGAAGAAACCACAACACCTAAACTAAGTTACTAATGACTTGTCATCTTCATTACAAGTAAAAATTAAAGACTCATTACAGTCAATTCTAACAGTATTAAAAAAAAAACAAAAACATCAGCAGATACTTTAAGTATTTAATTGTCATTTTACCAGTTTCTGCCACTAAAGTATAAGCAACAGTCACTAACACAAGAAAATTACTCAAGCTTCCCTTGGGCTTCCTTTGGAAAGCCATTAGGCAAAAGCTCTTGCTCAGAAATAGTCTGACTTCCAAAGTGGAAGAAGGATAAGGACCCATCAACTGAAAAATAAAAGGCAAACCAGGTTTTAATTGGAGTCTAAGTACTGCCAAAGTGTGTAGCTTTGCTAACCAATCCAGCTACATCTGAGGGAAGACAGAAACTGGGGAGGGCTCAGTTCTTGTTTTAAGTTATGGAATACATTTAATGGATGACAAAAAAAAGGGAGAAAAAGATTCTAATCCTAGCAGCAAGTTGTACTCTTTTTAAAAACCTAGAGATCACATTGAACCTGAGATGGAGCTCTTCATCCAAAAGATTGAGGGATTAACCAAGCTTTAAAGGAAAAAGGCTTTTTTCTGTACCTTCTGTTGAAATGCTTCAAGTCATGCTGTGATAACATGGACAAGAATTCTCCACAAACTGATTTATTCATTTTGCTACCGCCTCATTAGGGTACAAAAACCGAACATTTGATCTAAGCCAGCAATTTTCCAGTGCCTCTTAAAACTCCTGCTGTATCTCCACAAGAACATACCAAATTCTTCCGAGTTCACTTAGAACATGAAAACAGATGGAAATCTGCCTGTGGATCCAGCACTGGTCAATGATGCAACTGTTCCCAGCTTTGCAGCACCAGCAGGAGGTTTTGATGCCCAAAGTCTGACAGGAGAAAGGACTGTAAGAACACTCCTCAATCTGCTGTTGGCAGAAGAACTCGAATGACTTCGAACTTCACTCACCAGCTGCACACCAACAGCCTTTTCCAGATTCAGCTGCACTGAAGAAGTCACTGATCTCACTTCCAGTCACCATTTCCTCCATCTGCCAGTTGGACTTGCTCCTCCAAGTCTCTCAATAGATGCCTCAATTTGATAGAATAAGAGACCTACATCTTACACAGATAAAAGTTTGGAAAGTGTTCCCAGTAACAGCTCATTAAACAGAGCAGAAGAGGTGGCAGAGGGCAGGAACAAAAAGCCAAGGATATGGCACCATGATGGCCTCTTTCACAGCAGCAGGTATTGCAAGGACTGCATCTATTTATGTCTTGCTTCACTTAACATAAATTAAAATGCTTTAGTTGGATACCTACAGCAACCTATCACACCTCACTTGGCTGGGAACAATTCTTACAAGGACTGTGGTACCTTAAGTGCTAACCAATTATACAGAACATTTTCTAGAAAAGTACAAAACTCAGGACTGGATTTTTGCTAAACCAAATCCAGCAATGCTATTTTCTATCTTATGCCTTTTAGAGGTTATTTTTTGAGTCAGATGCAAGCTGTCCAAACCTATGCTTTCAAAAAGAAGGAGCAACTCTGCTGTGGTACGTAGTCACAGCTTTAAAGATATTTATGGCATTTTGTCCTGACAAACTTCAGCCTTCAGACCATTCTATACACAATTGGACAAAGGTTTTTTCATACAGAACAGTACACACTTGCTAACAAACCTGAGGAGGGGGCAGAAAAGAGTGCTAAATAAGGGACAGAATTCCATTTTATACACAAATTCAAATTACAGATTAAAGAATAATAAGAACTGATGTTGGGAAGGAAAGTAAAGAACAAAAATTCAGCAGCAGATGAAAAAAGACAGGTGAACAATGTACTATATAATTGTTTATGCAGAAACCAATGGCTGCTCAAAGCTAATGCCCCATTTCCTTACAGAGATGCAAGATAAGGAGTAGAAAAGAAACCCTGGAATAAGTATCCCACAGCAATCTCAAATCTACATTTTGCTTCAGCAGTCTGGATCCGAGCATACAATAACCAAATATTCTTGGAAACGTAATTCTACAGATTAGAGAAAAGTGCATATTAAAAAATGACACGTTGACAGAATTCTCATAATGCATACATTAAACTGCAGGAGACTGACTTATGCACAAGAGTAGCAGTGCAGACTGTTCTGTAATTAAGGTTGCTGCCCTTCATACATCTGTTTCCAGACATTATTTCCTCTAAAACATTCCTTCAACAAGTTATGAAATAAAATAAGATCATAGGCAGGCCCAAAGAGCCATTTTCCCGACAATATTTAATAATAATCTGTTGCTGACTTACCATCTCCCAGAAAGAGAGCTTTCCAACCTCACTTTCCAAAATCTCCTAACATTGTTTTACAGCACATTCGTTCACCACCTCAAAGAAAAGTCCAGGAGGATACACCAAGAACCACAGAACCCCAGCTTTACCGGGCTCCACTGATGCTGGCTATCGGCCAGAGTAAGCACCACACTGAAGCACTCACGTGGATTCTTCTTGCCTAAAGAATAGGTGTGAATGACTTTACTATTCAGGTCTTGCTCTGCCAAATGACTCCTCTTTCCATCACTAAAAGGCTCCATGTGGAATGCAGCGTTTAACAAACCCCCCTGGGACATTCCCAGTTGGGATGGACACAGGAAAACTGCCACCAAAAGCCTGACTGGGTTCAACACCTCCGCAGCCCTTGAGCTCAGGGATGCCAGGATTACAGGATATTCTCCCACTCCTATCCAAAGCTCCTTAGCTGTCACACCCATGAATTACAGCACTTTATATTTACTGCCTTACTGCTCAACTCTCTTCGGATCTTTGAAATGAGAATTCAAGCCCGCTGAAAAATTTCAGATGCAAATCACTTCAACTATTCAGGATATCCAAGGTGGTCCGTGGTTTTCTCCAGGTAGTAAAAGTTAGAGCATAGAGTTGTCTAGCTCACCAAATCTGAACTATGCTGTCAATATATTTAAAGGATTTTTATAAAATGGACTGTATGCCACATTGCAGCCTATTCGAAGTTTACCTGACAAGTCACTCTCAAAGAACACGGCGTCAAAAGGCCGATTTTTCCCAAAGTGTCCAAAAAACGCAACTGTATCAGTCACTTTAAAAAGCCTGGAATGCAAGCACCTTGAAACTTTAAACACATAAAGGTATTTAAAAAGATGCGATGCTACATTTCTGAGCCAAATTAACTCCGGGGAGAAGTAGATTTGGGAAAGTGGCGATACAAAGACATGAAGTTGAATTAAGAGAGGCCACTGTAGCAAAGTGACAGCACCGTTTAAAGGAATAAACCCCAAACCCATGGTATTTGTGTTGAACCCAGAGCACTGGACCTAAACCATTCAGCTGGTTTGAAGCAGTTTCACGGACAGACTTTAAGCAAGCAATACGAAATAAAGACTATTTAAGACGATGTAAGGCAAATGTACTGATATAGGAGAAGAAATGAAAGCAAAAAACCTTAACCTAAGTTAAAAGAAGGAAAAAAGGCAGAGGCAGAATTGTGTTTAAGATGAGAAAGAGCAAAGTAGTAGTACAAGTCTTCTCAACTTTTCCTTTATTCCTCTTAAGAAACACACAAAATTAAAATCCAAACAACCACTGCAGCAAATTTAGTGGCTGATCCTTTCTAAATCTTTAATAAATAGCTTCTGGAGCACTGCTAACACACCTAACCCAGGACACTGCACACCCCTCAAAATGACGGATATTTAGGCAAATCTGGTTTTACTCCCGAGAAAAGTACTAATTAATCGTGATAGCAATTTACAGTTTTCTGCAATAAAGAGTGGCCAAGCGGTGCAGCTACAGGTATTACATTCTTGATCTTTCAAGATTTAAAAGGACACAAGTCTTAACATTATTTTTGCCATTGGGACTTCAGTAAATTGAGGAGTACAAGCAATAAATTATTTAATTTCTACAAAATACTAAAACTCTTGACATCACAGTACTTACTGTAAAACAAAGGCTTAATATCAGTTGCATGCCAAGCCAATGGAAGACTGTAAAAGAAAACGTGTTTCCATTGCCATTTCTTCCTCCCAAATTGCAAATTATTTGAACAAAACATTTTGAAAAATAATCAGAACTTCGTTTTACCTTTCACTTCAACAGTAAATAAATATTCCTAATCTAACATTCACAAGACGTACTGCCCTGTAAAACTGCTGCTTAATATTCAGCCAAAAAGCATGTCTCAAATCCATTACTCCTTGTGGAAGACAAGACACGAGAACATTAAAAACTGCAGGTTAATGCCTCAGTGAAAAAAGGCAAGTGTCAGATACTGCAAGAGAGAAAACCCAACACATTCCCTATTCTGCTTTGGGCACACAAAATAAAGGGGCATCAAAATTTAAAATTAAGACTACTAGCAAAACGACTCCAAGATAACAAACGCTATGGTAGATTGCAAAGTATGCACCACTCTTCAGGTTTTTCCCCAACACCTCCTAATCCAGCTTTCTATGGACATCACACAAATCCACCATGTAGGATGTGTGCAAATCTCTCCACGTGAATAATCTGAATAATTCTTAGACCCCATGGAAGAAACAGCTAATCCTCACTCCTTTTCCTATCTCGTTCCATCTCCCTCATAAAGCGAAACCCTTCTTCGGTGCTGAAAACTCATTTGAAAACGTTTTTAAAAGAGATGGCAAAACCCAGGCTGTGACGTAGTTCGCTCTCGAGTCTACTTAGACTTTACACTATAACAGGGTAGATATACCCACATACAAAATTCTCCAACACGCGGCACAAATTTTAAGAAAATGAAAACGCAATAGACGAACAGCCCTGTGTCCCACTCCGGCCAGCCCTGGCTGTATTAGGGAAGGGCCGGGCTCGCTCGGCCGGACCGCGACCCCCGGCCGGGCTGCACCCCCCGCACCCCCGCCTCCCTCAGCGCTGCCCCCGCTCTGCGCACTGCGGGCGCGGCCCCCCCTCCTCCCTCAGCGCACTGCGACCCCCACCCGCAGCAGCGCCTTCCCCGGCGGCACCCCGGCCTCCTCACCGGGGCCGAGCGCTCCTTCCCAGGCTCGCAGCCGGCTCCTTCCCGGGACACCGCGCCCGGCGGGTGGCGGCTCCTCACACACGAGGGGCGCCGAACGCAGCGCCGAGCGCCGCCCGGGTTCCTCCTGCTACTGCCGCGGCGGGGAGAGAGGCTCCGCCTCCCGGACTGCCGCCACCAATGGCTGCGCGGAACGCTAATGATGGACGGACGCAAGAACCAATAAGCGTCGCAGCACCCTCCCCCTGGCGCTGCCGCGGAGTGGTGCCGCTCGGTGCTTACGCGAAGCCGAGCCCGCCCGGAAGGCGGCGACCAATCGGAGGGCACGGCCGCCTTGATAGACAGCCGTGAGGACCAGTAAGAGCGGCGCACCGGCACCGCAAGGCCCGCCCGCTGCGTGCAGCCCATGGCCGCGGGCAGACGGAGCGATCCCGCGGCTGTGGCAATGCGGGATCTTGGCCGCCTCTGCTGCCTACCCCGGCCGCTTTCCCTTCACCCGCGCTTGAACCCCTCCCGGGTGTTCGGTGTATCCCGAGCAGCAGCTCCCCGGTCCCCCTGGGCTCTCCCGCAGCTGCACGGCGCCCGCACCCAGGCAGGGCAGGCTGGGAGCTGTAGTCGGGGCTTGCCCGCGAAACCGCTCCCTATTCCCGGCCCCTCACCCCGGCTTTCACCGCTCTTCCCAGCCCTGAGAGCCGGCGGCAGTGCCTCGTCGAGCCCGGCCCTTAGCGCCATCCTTGCCTCCCTCAGTTCCCAGCCCCGTTTCCCCCTTCCCGCCCCTCCGGCTCCCTCAGCCCGCCCGCTCCAGCGGATCAGGGCCCGGCACGAGGCGCGGGCGGGCGGGAAAATGATTTGAAACTCGCTCCTGGGGAAGCGGGGCCAGGGGGGAGAAGGACGGGGAAGACAGAAAAAATAAGGGAAAAGCGGTCTCCGGGCCCAAAAGCGCTTCCCGTCCGTGACCCCTGGTGATGCGTCACTTCCCGGCGGCCGTTCGAGCGCGGAGCCGGCGGCAGGCACGGGCTGCTCGGGCTGGGACGCGCTCGGGGCCGGTCGCCAGCCGGGGACAGCTGCTAGGTGACTGCTGTTTGTCCCCAGCCCCTGTTTGTGACAGGTTTCACTTCTTGCGGCTGTTGCTGCTGGCCCGTCGCATCGTGCGCTCAGGTACTGCTGCGGTTGCAGCTGCAGGGATTTGCGTAAGTAAAATAAAAAACTCGCCCCTAGGCAGGTATTGGGGTGCGCTTCCTTCCAGCACGGTACAGCGGCCTGTGGAAAAACTGTTCCGTGCTGAAGAACTGTGTGATGTCCTTTGCTCCGTCTGGTTGCTTTCTCTTGTAGTGTTTTTTAAAATGCTGGGTTTTGATGGGTAGATTTTCAATTCTTTATTATCCCACTGGTGGCTCCTCAGAACAAGAAAGACAAGGAGCTGCTGGAGAGGGTCCAGCGGAGGGGTCTGGAGCCTCTCTGTAATGAGGAGAGACTGCGGGAGTTGGGCTTCTTTTGTCTGGAGAAGACAAGACTTAGAGATGAATATCTCAAAGGTGGGTGTCAAGGGGATGGTGTCAGACTGTTGTCAGTGGTACCCATCAGCAGGGTGAGGAGCAGTGGCCATAAAATAAAACAGAAGTTCCATCTCAGCATGAGGGAGAACTTCTTTGCAAAGATGGCAGAGCGCTGGAACAGCTGCTTAGGGAGCTCCTGGATTTTCCCTCTCTGGAGCCATTCCAAAGCCACCTAGAGGCGTTCCTGCTCCAAGATGACCCTGCCTTGGCAGGGGGGTTGGATGGGATGATCTCCAGAGGACCCTTCCAACCCAAACAATTCTGTGATTCTGTGAAATAGTTGATTAATCAATCAGCCAAGCTGTTCTTAGAGTCTTGAATTCCCTGCTAAGTTTTGTTGAACAGGCAGTCATTGTGGAGTTAAGTCCATCAAGAGGAAATTTATGAAGCAAAACCCTTAGTGGAAAGATTCATTTGTCTTAGGCATGTGCTGCTGAGCTGCATTAAAGGGCTATACTTAGTGGCCTGTAAAAATAAGCAGTGGGTTTATATTACGTAATCAGCTTGTGTTGACAAACAGCTATTGGAAAACTTATAGTAGTCCTTGAACTTGTCATTAGTCTTGCACCCAACTTTCCAAAAAAGAAACAGCCCCAGGGGTAATATTCTCAACTAGCTAGATCTCAGTTGCTGCCTCTGGAAGGGTAAGAGTGAAATGCAGTATAGCAGTAGCAGTGATTAGAAAGAAATTCAAGGTTGGGTTTTTTCAAATTTTATTTTGTTATTTGCACTGCCCTTATCCCTCAGTAGCTACTTACCTTTCCAGATTATTTATGATTGATTGAACATGAGAGAAGTTGGAGCAGATTACCTGGAAATACTGCTGATGTTGTTTCTCTCATGTCTATGAACTGTCAACTTGCTTGAATTTAAAAAAAGTTTCAGTGAAATTTTTTTATATGGCAGCTCAGTTTTCTTGGAAGTTTGAGACTTTCTCAAAAGTTTTCCTGGAAATTATAGTTACTGTACTGTAACTAAATAATAATAATGTATTTACATTTATAGAATTTATTTTGGTTTAGTTCAGTTTTGAAAAGTACTGCAAATTGTACTGCATCCAATAGTTTATAGGTACATTGTTGTAGAGCCCTTTCAAAAAAACTTCATCAGACTGAAAAATGGGAATCACTTTTACAAAACACGTGGTGACTCCCACCAAACAAATGCATTTTTCCTGGTGTTCATGGGTTCTGCACTTCATAATTTTTTACTGGGTTTTTTTATGCCCTATGAATGAATCATAAATCTTCCTCATCCGTGCTTTTAAAAGCTGGGATCATTTACCACTATCTAGTCCTGAGATAGTTAAGCAATTTTAGATTAATAGTTTACTGGGTTTAGTAATTCAGCTATTTCATCCCTGATTTCCTTTAAAACGCTCGAGTAAATACTCTAGAGTTTGAGTTTTTTAACTCATTAAACTTGTGCAGCTAAATGAAGTCTCTGAATGAAAATCTTGGTCGCCACACAAAAAAACCCTTTAGGTCTGCTTTGTCTGAAAAAAAATGTAGTTGCACAACTTGTGATCTGGAGGTGTGGGAAGGTTGATGTGTATTACAGCAAATTAAGGACACAGAAAAAAAACCAAGAGAAGTTGTAGTTAGAGAATACATGCAGTAGTGTTTCTCTCTTCCCTTACATCTTCTAAATCTGCAATGACAAGAACAGATACAAACAGGTCTTCTGCTACACTGACTAAATTCTTTTTTAATACAGACTTTTTTTAATTCTTGACATTTCTACAGTGTGTACATAAGTACTCTGTCTCAAAATGTACATGACCACCACTGCCACAATCATTGTAAGTTGTTTTAATAGTCATTGTTCACCACATGTGAAATTCTTTCATTATTCACCTAGTCTGTAATTATTCACCCTTCATTTATACAATCATTCACCTAGAGGAAAAAAACTAAACAAAAACTTGTACATTTCTGGTAGTTAATGCTTTCTGGTTTTCTGCTTTCTAAGATCTGCAAAGTCAGTTTTAACCTTGTTAATGACAGATGCAGAAACATTTTTCATGGTAGTATTGCTATGTACTGGTGACTCATGTGCCTCCTCTAATTCAGATTTATGCTTCTGCAACTGCATGGTTCCTATTCAGTGTTTCAATGAAAGGATCTTGTCATGATCTCGTTCAACAGAAAGTTAATTATGTTAACATTTCATTCTCATATTGTCACTCACAACAAGCTCTGTTGCGAGCTGATCACAAGTACATCATTATCTCTGCATTTATAGAATGGAAAATTATCACAGAAAATGAGTCACAAATTTTCTTTAGAGGTGAATCTCAGAACTGAGTGTTGAACAGCTTTGTTGGGCCTATCAGTCCTGTAGCATTGTTGAAGCTTGGCTCTGCAGAAATGTTTAGGTTTTGTTTGTTTGCCATCAGTCTTACCTGACCTTATTCAACTTTCAAAGGAAAAAAAATACTCAGTGGAAAATATTATGATAGAACTGCAGTGATTATGGTTATTTTCCCAGCAGTTAGAATTGAAACATTTGTGTTTGCTCAACTGAGAGTAGAAGCAGGTATTCATTTACTGGACCGTTATGATTTTTTTTCTTGAATTGCTTGTCTTGTGCATACAGGGGCTTTTCATCTTCTGTTAAGCAAAGCTCTGTGGTGGACGTGCATGAAAGAGCCTGATACTCATCACGGTACTTGTATCTGCTGCTGAATGTTCCAGAGGCCCAAGGTACAGGAATATTGTTTCTGTAAAGGCATACCAAAGATTCTGCTTAGGAAAATCGGGGATAAAAAAAATTGGCACAGTCAATACAATGCTTATATCCCAACTTCTGTGTGTTAATGAGTATTTTAAGTTTAAATGCACTATTCTTCCCTCATTGCCCATCAGAATGGTTGTGGCTGAACACCCCTTCTTTGTAGAAGTGGTACTGGAAGCCCAAGAAGGAATGCCTGAAGTTCCAATGTTACCCTCTTCAGTTCTTCCACAATGAAAATCATGGAACTTGCCTGGAGGCTCATCCACAGCATTTTCTTTACGTCCCCCTGAATGCCTGATGTGTATCCTGGTAGATGTGCCTTTAATTCATCCTGTAACCAAAAAAAGCACTTGCTCATTTTCTGTCTGCCTGAATGGCATTGGCCCAACTGGCAATGCCATTGACAGACCCACCAAAATCCTCATTTTTCTGGAATTCTGTAACAGTTCAGTGAATTTCTAGAACATTCAGGTGCTGTTCCCTGTCCTTTCCCTCTCCTCATTGTTGTCAACAGTACTGACAGCTGCGGGTTTTTTTTTTCCTTCAGATGTGACAAATTCTCAATAACTTGTATTTGCTGTGCTCTCTAGTCCTCTGTTCTTTTCCTTTGTATCTCCTGGATTTTAAGGCAGTATTAACTGTGAAGGATTCAGAGCGGGGGGTTGTCAGTGATTCCACATCAGAATAGTGTACGCCAGGTTTTGTAGCCAAAGCTTCATACACAGAATTCCTGAGGAGTGGGGATGCAGTTCTGCAGTTCTGAATCCATCTGCCTGTTCTGCCTCCTCACCTGGGCTCCATGAAAATGGAAGGAATTGTTGCAAACTGCTGATGATGCTTTCTAATGCTGCCTGCTTTAACCATTTACATTGTTCCCAGGTCTACCTTACCTTGTCAGCAGTGTCAAAAAAGCAGATTACTTTGTCCTGCAGGTCCTTGGTGTTAGTGACCACAGAGCTCAGCTCATCCTTCTTGTTAATATGATAGTTCATCCCTCACATCACATCCTTCTTCTTCTAAATTGCTTCAGAAATAAATCACTATCAAAAAACCTGAGGGCACCAAGTTCAGAATTTTATGCCTTCCAGAGAGAATTCTCAAAACTCAAGGAAAGTTCTGTAGATAGTGATTTTTTTCAAGATGAAGTGATGAGTATTGTTCCATCAAGCTTCTCTATTCTGCCACATTGGTAAGACATCTTCTTTCTCTTTCATTTCCCTGTGGTTCAGCATGGCCAGTTCTCTCCAGGAAACACCTTCACTCGAAGATTCTCAGTTAGAGGATGTTGATGCTAAGCTGTCCTTCCTTCCTGAAAGACTGAGAAAGAAGCTGCTTCCTTTTCAGGAAAAGGGCATCGTATTTGCACTTCAGAGAAATGGCAGGTAAAATTACTGTATTCAAGTTACTGCATCACATGCCAAAAATAATTACTTTAGGTAAACATTAATTATCTTTTACAAAGGTTATTAAATACCATCAGTTTTAAGTGAGTTATGTTACAAGAGTCTTTCATAAACTGTAAGGTAGCATGGTTTAAAATGAGTTGTGGGGTTTTTTTCCACAGAGGATGAAGAAATGTTTAATAATGCATTATACAAAAGGGAATCATAGTATTGAAGTTCTCATGTGAAAGGAGGTTGATATCAGTAGGACCATCATTTTTGTTATGTTAATAGAGAATTCCTAAAATAAGTTAATTCACTTTTGATTCTTTAGTTCTTAATGGTGTGGTAGAGCTGTTAAGGGAATGACTAACAGATCCTGATGCATATGTGTGGTTTTCTGTTTTAAATTTGGTACAATTCTGGAGTATAATCAGGGTGTTCTGGAGCCCTGTGATCTGCAGCAGCAGAGCAGAAGCCTTGCAGAGTGCTCAGTTAGCCAGTGCAGGGGCTGATGGATTAGGCATTCAACAATTAAGTACCTGGTAAATCAAAAAACATGGATTATGCAGCAGAGGCTGGAAATATTTTGCTGAGTAAGGGGCTGTTACTGAGTTACAGGGTCAAAAAGGAGAGGGGAAAATGCTATTTCCACATTTATAAATTTTAGGAAATGGGGGCAATTACAGCCTAAAGCTGTGAAACTACTGTATGCTGTTGTTTTGGAAAGGAATGATGTTGGGGCGGTCTGGCACAAATGGAATTACTGTAGCCTGTGTGGGAAAGATGGATGAAATTGGTTCATGATTATTTCAGGATCTTGCAAGGAAAGGCTTAAGGCCTAAGGGAGTTGCTTGTTAGTGTTTCTGATTATTTTCAGGGGAAAAGAAATATGCACCTTTTCCTCTAAAATTGAAAAACTGGAAAGGAAATATTTATTAGCAGTTCTTGGAATTATATGGAACTTTCAATCAATTAAATTATCTGAATTTTTTCACTTTGATTCTATTCCTTTGCCCAAAACCCTTTGGCACTGCTGTCTCAGGGAATGAACCAACCATCTGTTTTATGCTGCCAGTTTCAGTGGCAGAACAGAAAGATGAGTCCAGCCCTTCACATGAAAGCCTGAGATTTGATATGCTTTATGCTGAATTGACATTAACTTCTCTGTGACCACCAGCCATATCAGGCACTTTCTTGCTGCACTGACTGAGAATGGGTGGATATAATTTTAAAAGCTAGCTAACACTTTGGTAGAGTAGACAACAAAGCTTGAATTTAATAAATCCAAAGCCCTTGGCTGCAGTGGAATATGTAATTGAGGTGTATATATGTATATATGAATAGTGAAATAACAGAAGCCATTAAAATTAAAGAACCTACACTCTAATTAGTGTACACTAATGGATGCATTTGAAAGTGGCAGGAATCTTTTGCAGGCTGTTGTGTAATATAGGAGTTCCTTGGGAACCAGTATAACTGTAGGACTGGATAAATTTTTGTCAGATGTTTGTTTCTTCTTTTCATTGCAGTAGTAACAATTGCCTGCAGTAAGTATTTAGAAAGGTTTGGAGTATGTAGTCTAATGACTTTCTGTCAAGGAGGGAATTGTATTTTTTTCCATTAGGGTTATGGGTTCATGTTAGGTTTTTTCTTTAAGTCTTTCACTAACAAGAGTTTTGCATAACCCAGCACCAATGGTTTTCATGTGACAAGTGTATGAAAAAATGTTCATCATGATTTCAAGAAATCTCATTGCTGAGCACAGCAAATTCTGTGTGTAAGCTGGGTCACATTGAGGAATTGTGTGCACACTCTCAGCCACCTTCTATCTAAAGTGAAGTGTGTTAAGTCAAACTTTCCCAAGGAGTTTTTTTTTAAATCTGTCCCTTGCTCATGCAGATCTATTTCTCTTCCTGTCCCAAAACAGAGAGCAAGAGTCTCTGGTGCTTGTAGCTGAGTTTTCTTATTAGTTTGTCAGCCCTTGCCTCATGCAAGTTTTTTCCTTTTGCATACTCCATAATGATTTAAACCTCCTTTCAGTATTCCCTGTGGTATATTTTCTGTGAAAGTGTCTTTTTTATAGTTTTAAAAGATAGATAAGCCTAGGACTTAAAGTGAGCAATGTATGCATCTCTGCTCATCTGTCTTCTTGCCCCAGGCTATGCACTCCCTTCACAGGCATCACTTAATCCATGCTTTGCTGCAGTGGTAGGAAATTGGTGTAGAGCAAGTGTTGGCTGAAGAAATTCAATTAATATCATCTTAGATTAGGCAAGCACCCAGCATGGAAAGGGACTTATTATTAGAATGAACTCTTGTTTTTTTGCATTGAAGGGCTGGGAGTGAGCTATTAATTCCCTTGTCTGTTCCCAAAGCATAAAATAAATATGCTGTTACAATTTGTATTTTTGATTCATTGGTAATTGAATCAAAGGCTTTTCCAGTAGATGCTCCAAAGGCATTACCTCATCTAACAGAGACTGCCTAACACTTTTCTAGGAAATGACAATTCCAGAGCCAACAGGACAATGTGTGCTTCAACATAAGCTAACATACCTTTTATCTCACAAATATACCTTAAAGGTAAATAACTGACTGGCTGCTTATTCCTCACTAGAGATTATTCTTCAGAGATCACTTTGGAATGGCTGCCTAGGGATGGATACAATTTATAGTCTTTCTTTGTAGCCTCAAACATTAACATGCAGAAAAGATGAGTGCACACATCTTGCATGAAGACTGTTTTGGTTTTGTGATTTTCTTTCAGTGAAGGCATAAGATACTTTTAAAAACAGCAATAATATTTATTTATTTATTTATGCTTTAAACTGTCACTTGAATAAAAACCAACCAACTTGTCCCTTCCAGGAATGTGACCTGTTAGCAATAGGCTTGGGAAATACTGAGGGTTGTTGGGGTCAGATGAGTGTGTGCTTCTGGGAAGTGCAAGTGAGCAATTCTCTGCTCTCTGCTGCTTCGTAGTCATGTTTGGGCAGATGTGGACTAGTCCCCATTTCCTAAGAACTCAGAATAGAACTGAGGGATCACCAGGTGTTAGTGGAGAGGTGGCAGTGTCGAAGCAGAATGCTTTGGAAAAAGTGGTGGAAGCTTGGGTAAAATATCCAAGATACAGAGATACACGGGCAAGTGACTCAATAGTGTTGATAAGGGTTGTATCCAATCTTATTTAAGCTCACATCTCTCTTTAAATATTACTGATTTTTGCTGCTGCTGTTCACTAATGTTATGCTTGAAAAGATACAATTCTTTTTTACCATGTATTCTTGTTTTATATCTGCGCTTCACAAAGTGTGTGATGTCTGCCTGGTAATACAAACAATTTGTTCACCTGAATACGTTGTAAAAGAGGCATGCTGTTCTTTGAAATTTAGATCTCATGCTACTGGATATCACTAAATGCTTTATCAAGTTTTGTAATAAAAACTGTCAGCATGTGATTTGCAAGCATCATTATTTAGCATTGTTTGTCTTGTAGATGGTATCTGTAAAAGATGCCTTCAGACACAGATATATTTCTTTCTAGGCTTGTTGGCAGAACAATTTGTTTAAGCTGGATGTAAAAGAGGAGTTGGAGATATTTACCACCCCTGAAACAAGCTTTTCCATTATAATTATATGCTCAAACTGTTTTACTGGGGTGATCTTGTTTCCTCTATAAGTTTTTGAGCATTACATTATTACATTAACTAATTATTATAATATTAACTAATATATTCAGGAGCATGTGTTTTTTAGTTTCCCATACATGCCAGCCTAATGCTTTTAGACACAATAAGAAAAGTAAATGACCATGGATGGCAATATCAGGATATGCAGAGTTCACATCTGCCATTAAGAGCTATAAGTTTTAATGCAAGGGCAATTGTTTTGTTAGGCAATCCCTATCTAGAGTAAGAAAAACCTTTATAGTGTTTAATATTTTTTTGGATAATGGGCTATGGAGAACCATTATGGCAGTGAAATTGTTGGAGAATAGAGTGTGAATGTTATAATATTGAGTCAGAATAGTACTTTTTCCCATTGACTGTGTCTCTGATCTCTAGCAAGCTACACAGGAGGAATATATAGTTAGTTAATTCTTTGTTAATTAAAACAGGCTTTTACTTCAAAAGTTACCAGTCTTCACAGAAATTAATTCCCTCTCCCCCATCCTCAAAGTAGACAAAAAAAACAAAGGTTCAAATCATAATTTCCTTGAAGTTTATGAACACAGCTGAAAGATTCTTCACTAGAAGGGCACAGCATATACAGTCTGCTGAGGGTTTAGCAGTTGGACCATAGAAATTGCAGCTCTGGGGCAGGAAACAAATAGAAATGTTTGGAATTCCCGGGCACAGCCCTTTGTAGGGTCAGGAATTTCTGATATAAGTCCTATTTAAATTCTTATGCAAATTTCTACACAAATTTCTTTAACTTTCTAAGATGTTTTATCCATTGAGTAGTATGAAAGGTATAATTTCCATTGGAGTTGGGTGTCTAAGGGAGTTAGGGTTTTAGATTTTGGGAGCTGATGTTCAGTCCATGCACTCTCGTGCACATTTTAGTTTGAGCTAGAGCAGTGGGCTCTTTTGTCTTACACTTTTCTATAACTATTTTTCACTTTCACTCTTATTTTTGTCATCATTACTGAGTTTGCTTCTGGGTTTTATGTTGTCTATTAATCTTTCTTGCTCCTTCTGTACTATGCAATTGTTGCTTTCTGTCTTGTATTGCCTTTTTAAGTTACAACAGCTTCTTTTTTACTTTGCTTTTATCTTTACTATTTCTGATCCATGATTACTGATTGATTTGCTCTTTCAGTGTATTTCTATTCTTCAGTTTCTTATCTTTGATAGTAGCTATGAATAAGAGAACAGATTTGTCTTTCAATTCCATTTTGAAGCCCTAAGCCTAGTTGCATGTCTGTATATCTTACTGTCTATATCTAATTTTTCTCTCCTTTGTTTGGAAGGTCACAGGTTTCTGCAAGTCGATGTTGTAATTAAATGAAAGACCAACTGCTTTTTACAATTGTCTGGGTTTTTTTCAGAATAAGCTGCATGGTTTAAAAGAACACTTACAAAAGTATTTTATAGGCTACTGTAGAATTATTCCCAGTCACGCTGACTTCAAAAAAAGCCAAATTACTTAAATTTGCACATTAAAAAAATAAATTACATTCACATTTGTTTTATTTTTTTAAACATGTCTATGAGAATTTCTTTAAATATTTCAGTTTTATTTTAATTTGTACTTGGTGGCTTGCAGCATCAAGTGCCATCAGCCAGCATCTCCATTATTTGTAGAAACTTGAGATCAGATTGGAACAAAAATAATTGTAACTTTTTTTTTTCTGCCTTTAGTCTCAGTAGTTTGTAGTTAGCTATGCCTTGTTTCAAACAGCTTTTTCAGGCTAAGTCTCTTGGTAGATTAAAAAAGAAATAATCTTTTATTCCAATATATTCAGCAACTCAGATGTATAAAATGATTACAATTTTGTGATAAATGTGTATCTTTAAACCTGCTTTATAACAGGTGAGCAATTATCTCCAGTCTCAGAGACCAAAGCACAGAAGTAATCTCTGGGGAACAAGAATGGGCTGGGTATTTAGTGAATATAGACAATCAAACAGTTAATACATTTCAGCTCTGAGGGTTGAAGAAAGATTTCATTTTTTTTTAAAAGATGTTGGTTTGTAATGATTCAGAGTACATCTCACATTTGAGAGGTGCCAAAGAAGAGAGAGATGAATAAATGAAGATGCTAGATCACAGAATGAGGCTCAGATGCAGGAAGTATGAATGAGAGACTGAGCCAAATTCTGCAGAGCTTTCATAGCCAGGGAAGCTTGTTTGGAAGTGGTGCTGGAGGAACTGGGAAGCAATTCAAATAGAACAAAAAATGCATTGTCAGTAAGTGAATCCAGGATATCATTCATGAGAGGAACTATGTGTGGTGAAAAAGAAAAAAAAGAAGACTTAAGAACAAAAAAAACCCCAGTGGTAGAAATATGAGAATTTACCTGGGTTTAAATGTGGACTTGTCGAAGCAGGGACAGAGAAGAAAATGCAGATTTTAGAAATGCAGGGCACAATTTGTTAGTATGGAAGAGGGAGAACCAAGAGTGATGAAGACTACAAGTGTAGGTAGTAGGTTGTCAACAGTGATAGAGGGAAGGGAAAGGGGGAATGAATTGGTGCTAAGCTGTGTGCAGGCAAAGTTTGCAGTGTGGGAATCCAGGGTGAGAAGTTGGTGTTTAACCACAGCACCCAGGAGAGGACAAATGGGAGGGAGCAATTCTGAGACCAGTCACTTTAATGAGAGTGAATAGAAATAAGGTCTTCAACCAGTACAAGTCACTTCTGACTGACTTAATGCAAGGTGGAAGGAGAGGAAGAACATAGGCACAAGGGAAAAGTGGCCCAGATCACCAGGGAATGCAGAGTTTATTGGGAAAGTAGTGATAAGTATCTACATTTAACTGAATGCCAGTAGGCTGCATAGTAAAGCAGGCTTCTCCTGCTGCTCACAGGTATTTCAGTCATGCCAGTTAACAGCAAGGTTAACATTTGCAGCCTCAATTATCAGTAGCTGAAATTAGTTGAAGTTATTCTAACTATTTTCTTGCATTGAGTCAGCTGCTGAACACATTTGTCCCTGAAACCAGAGATTGAATAGATGAGGCATTCTCACTATCACTATTGGGTGTCTTTTTGACTGGAAGTTTTTCTCACCTAACAGTTACATTAATATATTCTAAAAACCTATTGATGTGTCTGAGTTTAACCTTCAGCTTGACCACTTGGTTATGTGTTATTCCACACATCTTTGCCGAGCTAAAATACCAGAACATGTGGTCTGAGACCTTTTAAATATTAATAAAACATTTCAGGTGGGTTTTTCAGTCACATGTAGAGGAGTGTTGGAGAAAAGCATAAGACAGCATAACCATTCTCCTTTACACTCCTTTTCAGAATCAATAACAATGCAGACGTGGCAATTTAGTGCATCTTATGTTAAATCAAAGGTTGGGGTTTTATTACTTAGGGGTTTTTTAAATACCTAGCGTAGTGCAGGAGCAAGGGTAGGATTTATCTTACATCTTCTGGAGCACTATTTTTGATGCAGCACCCTTGATTATTTTTGCAAGGGAGTCAGCTCTCTTTGTTCTAGTTTTAGGACTGCGTGCTGTGATTACTGACACACAAATGTAATGGTTGCTTGCGCACTTTTATATAAAAACGTTCTAAGTTCAGATTCCTTAAATAACCCTTGGTTAAGATGTTAGTGCTGAAGTGTTGGCTTGTGAGTAGGAGGTAAATTATATGTTGTAGTGTTATATAAAACTGACTCACATGAGTAGGTGAGAATCCCAAGAATATCAGGACACCCACACCAGTGAAAGAAAGACTCGAGCTTCCTCTGTACAACATGTTCCAAAGCCTGCATTAACAAAAAACAGCTTTAATTTGCTTGAGTAGTAACAAAATTTTTCAGTGTTTTAAAAAATGAAGTGCTACTGCTTTGACTGTTTGCCTTGGAAAATGCATTTAAAAGGGAAGGAGTTTGTTCTGAAAAAGCTGCCTGCAGTTTTAGTGGTTTTTCCTGGATAAATAGCTGCTGAAAATCAATCAAGAAGTTAAATTATCCCTACAAGCAAGCAACAGATGTGTTGGGTTGCTGTACCCCTTTAGTTTTTAGTCTACCGTGTAAGGAAGCACAACTCTCTAGAGAGGATATTATTTTAAATATTTCTATAGTTACAAGAAATCTCTAACACCAGCTGTTTGACTTAGTAGGGTCCTTGATTGTACAGACCTTAATTCCAGTGTGTTGTTAATAAATATTCCTCCAAGAGCAAAGTTCAAAATGAGATTCTTTCTCTTCACAGAAACACCTTACAGCAGTAGCCATAATTAATATAAGAAACTTTAGCTGTATTGTTTGCATGGTTAAGGGTGCTGACATTTCAAGAGGGGTGACCTGAATGTAACCCAGATGCACAGAAATAGAAATGATTTTCATTTAAATGTTTGTTCTTCCCTGAAAGTCATTTTATAGAACTATGTTAGCATTAACCTTCTGATGCAGACTATTTTTGTGTGGCTCTATGGCATATGCCACTTGAGCTTAGCCTCAGTTTCCTTCTGCTTCTCCAATGAACTCAGCTGCATAAAATTTTAAAGATCTGCTTGTCCTTCTGCTTTGCAAAGCTGATTCCAATCTTCTTGACATCAACACAACCGGGAACTCTTGTTGAGGTTTGAAAAATTATTCTTTCTGTCCTTTTAGAGACAGAGCTTTCCTGATAGAGCTTTCAGAGGTCATTATCAGGAGTTTTGGGGTTCTTTCTTAGCTCCTTCACCTGTTTTACATCTTACTTCAGGCTTCTGTCCAAGTTTTGCTGTAGTAAGAATGTGTAAATGTACCTTTGCCTGGTGCTTGATACCTTTACAAGATAACAAGTACCAAGCCTATTCTGATAGTGCTGAAAGACTGGTGCTGGGGTTCTGACTCATCCAGCTTTGAGTGATCCCTTCAGCTGTGGGATTCTCTGCATCCAGAAGAGAGGTGGGGCTTTTGTGTGCAAGCTCAGGTGCTTGCATTTGTTCTCTTCAGTGAACAGCAGTAAGGTTTTGGACCTGTGTGCACCTGAGGTGCACCAGCACAGCAGACCTTGCTCTTTGCAGGCGTGTTCACTCACCAGGGTACATCCTCACTCCAAGCTCTTTGTGTTTGTTTGTTAAAAGAAAAATGTCGTTTTATTTGCAGGCTAATACACCTCAGAATGCCAGGGCTGTTACAGTCTAGTGGAGGCCCCGAACTATGGATCCCTTCTATTTGTGAAAGATCCTACTGTGTCCAAAGGATTGCTAACCCTACACTGCAAAAGGGTTATGAATAGTAGCAAGGTTGTAGCAGCATGTGCAGTGCATCCCAATGAGATTCTGCTGCTTTCTGCTAGGAAAAAAATAGCAGATTTCCTTGATGAATGGACAGAGATTCAAACACAAGCCACTGGATTCGCTCTGAAGGGGAACATTTAAAGATTAAATGCAAAAGAATCTGAAAGAATTTGCCATTGACTGGTGCATTTTGCAGGGTTGGACTTTGCTGCTGAGAGTAAGTGCAACTGAGACATCTCAAATGATTTTTTTCTATGCTTTTCTGAAACTTTTGACCATGTGGGCTGTGCTTATAACAGGATATGAATCTGCATATCATAGCTCTGATTTATATTCTTGGATAGAGCTATTATTAAGGTGTCATATGAACAGATGGGATATGAATGATGAAGCTCAGATTGGGTAACTACCAGTTGAGAGGAAATGACTAATTGAACTTCAGAGAACAAGAAGTCTGTCTTCTTGCAGTCAAAATATGTGAAACAAAAATACATATTTGTCCCTTCAATGTAGCTGAAGATCTGTTTCTTCTGCTTTTGACAGCATGGAACCTTTATGTCCATGTTGGCAGCTTGTCTGACTGCGATAATATAGAACATACTGAAGTTTGTTTTAAATAGAGGCTGCATATTTTTGAGGTTATGTAAAGTATTGCTTTTTAGCAGCTTAGTGCAACTATTAGGTATCTTGTAAGATATGTGTGATGTGGGCTATAAAGATGGGGAAGTTCTTTACACTTCAGATCTAATCGTTGTGGTTATAAACTGGAGACACTTTATGATTTTCCTCTCTGTAAGCTGTTTTTCATTGCCCTAGAATCCAATGAAAAAAATTTGGACTTCTCATCTTTTGTAACTACATTAAGCAGGCATCTCTAGGATTCTTATTTTAAAGCTGTGAAAGCTACACAGATGAATGCTTTAAAATGCATTATGTCATAAAGTAAATTGAATATCGTCCATTTCCACTTCCATTAACTTCTACCTGTATCGTAAACTCAATCTTGTGTGCCGTGTTAAAATTTTATCAAGTGTGAGTGTCAATAATGTTAATTAATTGTCATAAATTAGTAATTTAAAAACTGTAGCAGTTCAGGAATTTGAGTCTGAGCAGCGTGGATTCAAGCAGTGATTCATGTCACTAGCTGTATAATCACAGAGGACTTTACGCATTGAGATAACTCTAACTGGGGCTTTAAAACTGATTTAGTGCACTTGATTGATCTCAATCTGTGGTGTGTCTGGCCGAATTTTAAATGCTGAAAAATGGATGGATTGCAAGTACAGGAAGAAGATCCCAACTTGCTTATGACAAAGCAATTTCATCATTGGACAGGAGAAGAGAGTGAATACTTACTAGCAAAATATCACCAGAGATACCCAGCTTTAAGCATAGGGGTGTTTCTGAGGCTCTGTTTTTATTGGTACTGCAGAAATAAGGAAGATAAAACTGTGTTGATCACTTAATGTAACCTCTGTTTGCAGAGTTTTTATGGGTAAAGTGATGGCAGCTACTTTGTACTTGCCTTCATTTACCACAACAAAATTCTATAAATATTTTAAAGTCATCAACTTTGCTGCTGCTATGTAAGAAGTTTCATTTAAGGACATATTCAGTGGAAGTTAATAGACATGAAAACAGGAGATACTCTATAGCACCAAAGATTTTATGAGTACAGTCTGCAAATGAGTGCAAAAACAACAATTTCCTATTCGTCAGCAGATAAAGTCGTCAATGTTTAAGTGGCTACATTGCACTCTAATGAAGAAATCTAGCTTTACAGAAAACATATTCCTGTGGTTGGCATGCTTTTAAAGTTGGTGGGTTTTTTATTTGCTATTCAGTTTCTAACTGTCAGAGACATTTGTAAATCAGTCTGATTTTCTTCACTTTTGCTTGTTATCCTGAAAGGAAGAAGGAGCGTCCAAATAGTTGACCCATGCCAAAAAGCAGTGCAATAGGATCTTACTTATTCTCACTTTATTTTCTGTGTGTCTGAACTGACATAATTAACATTTCACTATGCAATTCCCCTAAAATTTAAGTTTATCACAGTTTATCTTTAAGTTGATTTGCTGAGAAATACTGTTTTTATCAGCAGAAGATGGCAATTATTCCAGTCCTCTTTACCACATTTGCTTGCTACCAGGTGCAACTTGCTTATCGTTATATTGGTACTTCAACTCTGATATTCTTACAATAAATAATCTTTATTGTTGAAGACAGTCTGTGGTTTGTTTTTGAGCTGTCTCTGCTCTGTAGCTGTTGGTTGTAGTTGTACTCATTTGCTGCATTTGTGTAAGGAGTACTACTGCAACAGTAGGTTATTGTGCATTCCAATTGATTGCAGGCCTCAAACTGTTTTTAAAAAACATGATTAATGTACTGAAAGCAGTTGGCCTCAAAGAATCTGCAAAAAAAAGGCTTGTTTTGTAAACTTCAGTTCAAGCAATTGACAATGAGTATTGAATGGAAAAAAAATCAGTATTAGAATTGTGTGTTAGTTGTCTGCAAATATATGTCTTTGCCCAGCTGTAAATCACAGGCATTAAGGCCCCACAATCATGAGTTGCCACTAAAAATAATTCTCTTCCTGCTTTTTTTTTTTTCCCTTTGTGAATCTGAATCTGTGCAAACTTGGGGGCTTTGTTTTGTCATATTTTCTTTGTTTTCTTTGCTCTATCTATAACAGCTGGGGGGAGAAGTTGCAAAGCAATTATAAATGGATAGTGTGTTGCTTATAAAAAAGGAAGTTGTATAAGAATTAATTTTGAACTAATATTTTTACCTTAGTTGAAAGAAACTGCAGAAATTAGTAGACACTGGAATTTATACTGACAAACAGAGTGAGAAAACAGCAGTATACTGTGATTCTTAAAATATCATACATTTTACCTTTTTTGGGACAGCTACACTAACTTCAGAGTAGCTACCACTAAAAAAGCAGTTCCGTATTACCTGAAAAGATTTTTCTGGAGCAAAATACAGAGTGCTTATATCTTGTGTTAAATTTTCTTAGACACTAATAGTCAGAAGATCTTAACCATTTTTTCATGGAAGGAACACTATATTTGAGTTACACATTGCAATGGGTATATATAGAATCCCAGAATGGTTAAAATACCTTTAAGAAATTCATGTCAAAGATGGCATTTAATGTTTACCAAATGTAAATACGTAAATATGCTGGACAGAATTTACTATTTATGACTGGGGACTCAGAATTGTCATTTTCTTTTACACAGAGAAGCATTGCCAAGTGACTCCAAAATGGGAAAAAAAATCAAATTCATTTTCTAATACTTTAGCTGGTACAATTGGTGGGGGAGAGGGAATATCTGCTTCTATTTCAAAACAAATGTGACAGCTCTGGAAAGCACACTTTTAAAATCAATCTGACATATAAATAATACTTAATCATGAAGCAGCAAAAACATTGCTGTTTCTGAAAGACAAAAGAAAATTGAAGATACACTTCTTGCCTTGGAAGTGTCTCTTATGATTACAATTAATCTATCCCTGGATCTAAGCAGAAATTCTGTTTTGCAATTCCAAGTTCTGCATTAATGCCAGCAAACTGAATAAACATTTGTAGAATAATTGTTGGACTTATTTTCAGTTCAGACCAAATTCACTTTTTGTAGGTGATATCTGGAGGAATGAAGTCTCCTTTTTTCCTTTCATTGGTTCTACAAATCCAGAATTAAAATTTATAGTAAACAATTTGTAAGTCATGGTTTATGTATTATATTTAGTAATAATTTCTGCTTTCTTTCCCCCATTTTGTTTGTTATTTAGGTGTATGATTGCTGATGAGGTAAGTGCTGTTCCTGTTCCTCTAACACTGTTTTTTCTGGTGTGAATGCACTTTGTGCAGATGTGACTTTTTTTGTTTGAGAGGTGTGGGCACAAAGGCTGGTAATGAAAGAATCCTAATTCCTGTGATAGTCAGCAGATACCTTGAAAATACTTAAGTGAGGGAAACATTGAAACCTGACATAAGTCTAGAAGAATCCTTGAGAAAACTTATAAGGTTACTTTTAATTGTAGGTTAAATCTCCTGTACTGTTACATTTTTAAATACACTGACTCAGTTGATTTTTTTGAAGTTCTTTATAATTGCATAGCTAGCTATTTTTAATGCATTATTAGACATTCCTGGCCCAAAGAGGTTTTTAACAGATGTGGTTTCTAAAGAGGAATTTTTTAAAGTGCACCAGTCAGGTAGTAATAGTAAAATTCATTGTGTCCATATATTTAAAAATATATGTTATCTTCCATATTAGGGAAATCTGAGTCCAGCATTTCATCCCATAGATAAAACATTTTTGTAATAATGTTCTTGATGTGTTGTCAGTATAAAACCTTTCTGTAAAAGAGTTTCACAATTCTAATTTGGCTTTTCTTGACACACTAGGAGAGAGAGGGAGATGGATTATTGAGATTTAAGCATGTCCTCATACTATAAAAATCTCATTACATCTGGAGATAAACTATCCTGGCGTAGAATGCAAAATATCTGGAGCTGTGGAGAATACAAAAGTATTCAGGGGAAGAGAAAAGGGAAGCTTGGGAAAAATCAAAATATCAGCAGTACCTATTTTTTTATTAAAACAGTTTATTTCCCTCCCTGAAGTAGAAAATGAGCTGTACATAATTGTGTTAGCAATAAAAAGTTCTGCAAGATGCATTTTTTCCAAAATAGAAATCATATATTTGGTAATGACAATAGGTGTGGCACTGGAGGAAGTATCATGCAGTGATGTGTATCCTGTACTTTTTGGCCTATTTCTAAATAAGATAATGTTGGTAAAATTGAATTTCAGTATTGTGAGCTTGTATGTAAAAAGAAATTATGGAGGAAAAGTCAAGATCAGAGAATTACTGAACATGTCCCTGGATTGTGTAACTATGTAAGGATTAATGTAAGATAAAACCAGTAGATTTTGAAAGGTGATCTACAAATATGTTGCCATTTTTTTTTTTCAGAGTGGGGACAGACAAAATGTTTCCCCAAAAATTTCAGTGTCATCAATTTCCATGCTGGAGAAAGATGGGTTTATATCAAAACCCAAGACCATAATATTTTCTCCAGTTTTTCTAGTCTCTCACATTCTGTTACCTAGCCTGCTGTTCAGCTCTGTGGGATCTGCATCCAGCCCTGGCTGGGCTGATGCCAAGAGCCCTGCTTCTATTCCATATTCATTTCAACTCAGTGCTTGGATTATCACCAGGGACTGTACAGCCTGAGTGAGGGATGCAGCCATGGCAGCAAACTAAAAATGAATGTTATTTTGTTGGGATTTTTTTTCACTTGGATTTGTTTTCAGATGACCTAAGAACTACTACTGGCACAAGGGGAACTTGCAGGAAAATTTTAATGGAAACTTGGCAATTCTGAATGAAAACAGAGTATCACAGTAGCTTTCCTATTGTTTTTCTTTCTATTAATAGTAGAAAAATTAGTTGTTTTCTTTTGTACTTGGATAATATCTTCATTTTATCATTACATCAGTCCATTTAGGCTCAATACTGGAGATCTAAGTTGTTTTTTATGTCTCACTGCTGTGAGTGGTTAGATAGCAGCAGATCCACTCAAATATCCACTGGACTCCATGGAAAACCTGCATGGAGAATTTTAAGGCCCATCTCTGCTTTGACATTTCACAGGAGTTGGGAACTCTCTTCTTGCCTTGTGAACAAGCAAAAGAAATAGCTGTATTCTTTGATAACATCATGGGGGGAGGGGTGCTATTTTGTAAACAAAATCCTAAATTCTGACTTTTATAATCATCTGTTGCCAGGATTATTCACCTGTGGGAGTTTTCCCACCTTGACAATATGAAGCAAGTACTTTCCTGTTAAATATAAATCTGTTTGTTGACTCTTCCCCTTGTCTGTACATCTGAATTCGCACTATCTGGTCTTTCTCATCTGGTACAGGCCAAAGAGAAACCATCAGTTCTGGTGAATCAGAGCAGTAGTTTCTTTTTGTTGACCCATGGGGTCAAACCCAGAGCTCTTCCCACAGGTGTTTGTTCTTCACTTGCCTATGCAATTGAGGGACAAAGTTGTTGTTATTGTAAGAAGGCATACTATATTTTTCTTTCCTTTGGATAGTCTTTTAAAACCTTTTTTGGCAACTTAACAAGTTAGAGTTTGGTCTTTTTAGTCCCTCCTGTTAAGACCCTGAACAGAAAATCTTCTGAGATGAATGGAAATGCTTCTTCTGACTTTGATGAGCTAACCAGATATAATGCATGTATTAATCCATTTAACTAGAAAAATCTTGTTTCATAAAAGATGATCTATGCTAACAAACTGATAATTAAATACATGCCATGTAAGTAGCTCTTTGACTGGGTTTCCTTTATTTGGTTCTGTCTTTGCAAATTCTTTTGGATTCTTCTGAATGGAATATGCTTTCTGAGCAGGGACTTCTGGTTTTAATGTTGTTCTTTTCTTTTCTTTTCACAGATGGGGCTAGGAAAAACAATTCAAGCAATTGCCATTTCATATTATTATAAAAATGAATGGCCTCTCTTAATTGTAGTGCCTTCTTCTCTGAGATACCCTTGGGTGGATGAGATGGAGAAGTGGATTCCAGAACTCTCTCCAGATGACATTAGTATCATTCAGAACAAAACTGATATTGGGTGAGTACAGTTTGTTATTCTTCTCTAGAAAGGCTTGCTCACCACCCCCTGCCCAAGCAAGGCCACCCTCTGGGCTATCAGGTACATCCTCTGTGGTATCAGCCACTCCTCCCAGTTTTCTCTTTTTGTATTACAGTAGTTACTCATTTTCTTTGAAGTTGAGGGATCTGCTTTTTGCAAAATAGCAGATGCTTGTCTGCTGAAAATTAGATTACTTCAGTGTGTCTCAAATTGAACATACACAGTTATTTCTCAACTCTGATGAATTAATTAGCTTCTGTAAAACATTTTTGGAGAACTTCTGGTGTACATTACAAAATAAGGAAGTAATTACTGTTAGAATTCCATTTAGCACGCTGAGAGAATTTGTAAGTTCAAATAAGTAATCCCTAAATAACTGAAAAGGTCATCATGACCTACGCTTTCTATCTTTAGATTTAATAGCATGAATTCGTCAGAGAGGCTGTGTCTTGGGTGTTATTATAATAACTCTCCTATTACCTTGAGTTGCAAGGATGTTTTTTGTCTGCTTTACTGTAAATGATTGTATTTATGGTAATGTTTAGGTGTTGTTCTAAAACTTTGGTGTGAGGGAGACTGATCTTCATGTTTTCTGGCAATGTCAGAGAGTGACTTGATGTCACTGCCAAGGTGTGCTGCTTGGAACCTTCCTGGTAACCACAGAAATCCAACTGAAAATGCATTTTGAAAGCTTCATCAAAGGGTAATTCCTACTGATAGTCAAAATTTAAGTTTATCACAGGAATATGAAAACTAATATCAGCTTCTTTTTTTTTATTTTTAAAGCTGTTTATCTAAAAGGCACTCAGTCCTTATAGTGCTGGATGCAGAAAGGAGAAATGTGGACTAGGGAAAATGATGGGAAGATTCAACAGCAAATAAAATTCTGTTCTTTTAAGATTATTTAAAGGAGTAGACCTTAACTATTATTACTTGCTTTTGTTCAAAAATAAGGGAAGATGGAAACTTGGGTTTCTACTCTTTAACTCCCAGGAGGCTTCCTAGCTGTAAGTGTGGTTGCTGTTGAACTGATTAGTATTTTAAAATTAAAAAGTGTTTCATGCAAGAAAATGCAAAAATATAGCCGCCAAACTTGGTTTAGCATTTGGTTAAATTCTGCTTCCATATGTTAAGCTTTGATTTCTCTCAGTTTAGTACTTTTCTTCAAAACTTCAAGAACTAAGTTTACTGCTCGAGTGTTAACTTCTTAATTAAAGCAGGTTAAAATAAACTTAGGCATCATTTCAGGCTCATAATTTCTGGCCAAATTTGAAAATGGGAGTTTCTTGAATAAATTGGTTCCACTAAAATAAATGTTTATTTGTAATTTTTTTTTAATGTACCCTTCAGAGAGGGTAAAGGAAATTCGTGCTTTCCTGGTTGCTACATTTATCTGTACAGTGACAGCCAGAGTCTGCAGTGCCCACACAGTGCCAGTGCTCAAACCACTGCCAGGAGCATGAATGAGTAGCTGCATTTAATTTCTTCCTCTTAAATCCTCAAAGAAACTTCACCTTGCTTGGTTTTTTGATCTCTTGCTGCTGAAGAGCAAACAGAAATGATGCCAGCAGGGCAGTGGTGTCTGACAGATGGGTAGACCAGCTATGACCCTCATCCTGGTGACTTGTGTGTCTAGCAGCTTTGAGTTCCTGTGCTGCTCCTGAAGGGCCACACTGCTCCCTAGTGATTTTAAAATCAATTCATGCCTTGGACCTGTATACATCTTGAAATTTGTTATAAGAAGTTCATTTTCAGTTGAAGACTCATCTTTCATCTTGTGCCACGTTGACTCCCTGTTTCCAGGTTTTTGTGTTCTATTTGAGAAAAAAAGCTGGATAACAGCTCTGACAGGAATGATTTTTCCAGGTCATGAGGTTCAGCCCAGTTTGTACTTTCACAGTGCCCAAATACTCAGGGACTGTCTGCTTAATCATCTCAGGCTGCTGGTGAGGGCACTCTTTGTACCCAGAGCAGTACAAAACTTGCACAGAGACATTTTAACTTCAGGTGTTTGGGTGCCAATAAAGATCTTGGCTTGTGTGTAACTTTTTGTTCACAAAGTGGATTTTTCCAATGGGGTGCCTTCAGAAAAGAGCACAGGGTGAAGCAGTGCATCCAAATAAACGAAATTCCTTTTAAATGCAATGTGTGCCTTCTGAAAATGGTTATGAAATGTGTGTGGTTGGTAAGTATGAGAGGTTTTAAACACCAAAAGTTGTTGTTGTTAGCCTGACAGCCCACGTGTCAATCAATCCAAAAGGAGACATGCATACCTTCTGAGATTAATTTTTAATAATCCCTCTGCTATATTAATTGTCCTACAGTTACTGAAACTTGTGGATTTTTTCTTTCAGGGGAATATCAACAAGCAAAGTAACAATTCTGGGGTATGGACTGTTAACATCTGATGCACAGACTTTGGTAGACACTTTGTACAGGCAGAACTTTAAGGTGGTTGTGGTTGATGAGTCTCATTATATGAAATCCAGAAATGCCACCCGTAGCAAGATTTTACTGCCAATTGTGCAGAAAGCTCTCAGAGCTGTCCTCCTTACTGGAACTCCTGCTCTAGGAAGACCTGAAGAGGTATGTGACATGTGTTTTGTTTTGGTTTTGAGGATGGTATCAGTAATAAACAGTTTTGTTGAATATATACAGTTACATACATTATGACATCAAAAGGAGCACTAGCTGCCTTATGAAGGACAAATATAAGAAACTAAGTTAATGTCTTTTTGTTTGAGTTGATTTTACAAACTTCTTTTGAGCTTGTGCACAGGTGACTTGAGACAGTTTCTTGTAAGGAATTAATCTTGCATGTTACAGACTGATTGTTGGGTGAAATAGAAAATGAAGAGCCTAAGCAGAGAACTGCTTGTTTCTCCTGGGCAGGGGAGTCTTTGGTAGACAAAATCTTACATTAAATCTCCTACTTCATCATCTGATAAAGGTAGTTCTTAGTTTATCACTGATCTTTTGAGTATTCCTTATGTTCACTTAAGTGGAACAAAACACAGGCTGTGCTTGTTGCACATCCAGAATGACAATTTTTTCCTTTGATGGAAGGTCAGCTTATGGAATTTGGGAGGAGCAGAGAGGTAACAAAAATCCTCTTGGGTTTTATACTGAACTCAGGACAGCTGCCTTTATTTATGAAATGTAGGGGGAAAACGGAATGTAAGAACTGATTTTTATTTAGGGAGCTTAAAAGAGTTATAAAAATAATATTTTATGCTTCAGAATTCCTCACTGTGTAAATAGAACTTATGCCAAGACTCTTTATAAACATAATTTGTTCAAAGAGGTGATAACTTGAGGAAGTTATCTGTGGTATGGAAAAGGGCTTGGTATGTCATGAGTACTTACCTAAAAATTTAATATGAATATTTATGTTTTATGTATATTATGTGGATAATTACTAAAACTTCCTGTACAAAGATATTTCAACCAATCCTGGATGAAGAATTGAAGTCAGAAAGTGTTACACCTTAATATAGTACATGGATACTGAAGCCAGTATAATTATTAAAGGTCTTTAAAGAAATTCCATACAAGCTGTGCTTGACCACAGCAGTGGGATCAAAATTCATGACCAAATGGAAAACAATTTGAGACTTTTTTTTTTTTAGCGTTACTGATGTTCTTCAGTGGCTTACAAGGCAGAGTATAAAAAGCATTAAAATGTCTTTAATCAGTTTTGTGTCATAAGCAGAATCTTGGTATAAAGTCTTTAAATGTATAGAAAATTACCTCAGAAGCCAGGAAGCTTTGACAGTACAACAGCTTGTAAAGCAGGATTCTTCCTGGTTAAGGTCATCTAAGCTACTCAGTGGGGAAAAAGCTGTGAAATTTCTGATCTGTATTGATATTGTCCATTTTTTGAAGTAAAACTTAAGAATTGAGTAGTTTTTTCATGTATTTTAGGAAGCAGACCACTCATCCAATACCTGCACTGAAGCTTTGCAGAAGCCAATGTACCTGGCAAATGATAAAAACTGTATTTTTAGGAATAACTTGATCTCATCCATGTTTTCTTGTTTAGTGTGAATCTTTTCCAAGCTGTCAGTGTTCTTACAGTGGTCTGAGTGCTCTGTTCTTTGAGGGCTTCCCACAACTGTCCTCTCTGAAGACACCCATATCCTCTGGAATTTCTTTTGCATGCAGGCCAGGCTGTGTGGCTTTTGTGCAAATATTAAATGTAATCTTAGCACAAGAACCATGTATTGATTATTTCTGATTAGTCTTGCAGTCACAGGCAGTTTTTAATTTTTCACTGTTGCTATTTTTTATACAGCTCTTCATGCAGATTGAGGCACTGTTTCCAAGAAGGTTTGGAACTTGGAATGAATATGCTAAAAAATACTGTGATGCTCGTGTCAGGTATTACTGCCCTTGCTTATTTGCATTTGTATGAGTTTCTTTAATTTTTCTTGTCATGCCAAGTGAGAGAATCAGTAGGTAGTACCTCTACTGCTCTATCACACCATCTTGCTTTGGAATCCAGGGTCAGCCTCCATCTCCTCCATCAAAGAGCATTGGGAAAAGGATGACACTAATTAAATTAATTAAATTAACACTGTTAAAGTTTGAAATAAAGCTGAAGCATTCTGATAAGTAAAATTATTTATACATTTGCTGTTGCTAGTATGAGCTGTGGAGGTTTTATCTTCAGAACTGGAGTTTTTGACTCTCAGTCTTAAGCTCATGGTCATGTAATAATTTATGTCTCTGTTATGGCATCCAGGTTTATTGCCACCTCACCACGTTTGGGTGGGAAAAAAAGTCCAGTACTTTTCTCTGTATTTCACAGGCTGACTATCTTAGCAAAAAATTTCATATCTGCAACTCTGCATGTATTCAGAGTAACAGATTTTTGTCAGCTAAATTGGCTAGCATTTAGATTTAATTTTTACAATAATAATTACATGGTTTCATTTTCCATAAATCTTGTTTTTCTCCCTCCATCATATGTACTTTATCAGTATTTAACTTCAAATAACATGGAAGATCACTGTCTAATTTTCAGACAGAGAAATGCTATTTTTTCCGTGGTGTTTTGACTGAATGCATCTGTAATTTTCACACCACAAGTGCGCGTGGGTACAGCATGGTTAGCTACTCAATCATAGATGATTATCTTATTTTTGGAATACCATAAATGTAATAAAAATCAAGTTCAGGGTTTGGCAAGCTTGCAGTGAATAAGTTTTTCTTCATGACTTGGCTCGAACAAAACATCCTGTGGTAATAAACTTGATAGGATTATTTTATGCAGCACTTCCTGTGAAAGTATGGGTGGTTTTTCCTTAGGTATCCGTAGACACCTGTTTTAAAGATGAAGTCCAAACTATTTCTGTGAGGTTTAGCCTGCCATTTCTGTCTCATCTCCAATGCTGAGGGTGGAAGAAGGAGGTCTTTATAAGGACAGACATATAAATAGACCAAGGAAGGGATATGAGCAAAAGATGTTGCTGTCTTCCATCTGTGCCATTTCCACTTCACCAGTGCAGAAGTAACTCCCTCAGCCTCTCCCCCAAATGATTATATTCAGCTAATTCAACTAATTACAACACTGTTAATAAAGTCAATAAGGTTTAAAAATCCCTAAATGATTCTGGGGGTTTTTGTGGGGGTTTTGTGGCTGTGTGTTTGGTCTTTTAATAAAAATTACATGCTTGTAACACACTCTTCTGGCCCTGGAAAATGCTACCTGGGCTTTTCTCCAAATCTGGCACTGTTATTATTTATTACTGTTCATTATTTTATTGTCTCCTGGTGAACAGAGAAAAGCTGCTGTTCCTGCTGCAACACTTCCTCAAAAACAGCAAAGCAGGAAAGAATAAGGAAGGCTGAGTTAATAAATTCTTTCTCTTTTCAGCCTTTAGCTTCTTAATGTAAAACCTTCGTCCTCTATTTAACCATGCTCATTAAATAGTATTACTTTTAAAGATGATAGCTTAAGCTTTAAATCCTGTCTCTGGCAATAACTAAGAGGGAATTCTTAGGGAGGGAAAGAAAGGAATATTGATGGTGATATTTGCAGTTTTCATGATGGCTTTCCTGTCTGTAATGTAATAAAGATTATTCTCATGGTGGTACATTCTTCTCATTAGTCAGTTGAAAAAGGAGTTTCAAAATTAAACCTGAAACTTCTCTTTCCTGTGGACAGTAAAGTATGGGAAGCTGGAAACAGATAGAGGATTGTGTGCAGGTGATGGGCTCCTGCAGGCAATAGTGGCTTCTGGGAAGTTGAAGCACACTTTGACATCCAGTAATGTGCTTTAAAATTAATTATGTACTGAATATTTCTATTGAATTTGGAAGACCTCATATTTACACTCTGTATTGATTTATTATTTTCAGGTTTTTTGGTAAAAGAAGACAATGGGATTGTAGAGGAGCTTCAAACTTAGAGGAACTACATCAGCTTTTAAGTGAAATAATGATCAGAAGACTGAAGAATGATGTCCTAACTCAGTTGCCTCCCAAAGTCAGGCAACGTATTCCATTTGACCTCCCACAAGCTGCAGCAAAGGTAAATTTTCTACTTTTTTGAAAAATGCATTTGTTAATAAATAGAAATGTCAATGTATGGATATGTATTTTTATGTATGCATGTGTATTATATGTAGTTACAAAGATTGTGTGAGTATAAAGCAGAGTATCTCTGTTACTGTTTTTAAAATATAACACAAAGAACACTAATGCAGCAATTTATTTTTTTTTAATCAATGATGAAATTTGTTCTAATTTTAGTACAAACTTCTTTTCCCATAGATTTTGAATCCTACAATTACTTTTAGCCAAATTTAATAGAGTTCTCCAAAGTTCCTAATCATTTCACACTTGAAACTTACCTGTTGAGGTAGAACATGCTTGGTACTCTGTGTCTAACCACTGGTCTCTCTTCTGCCAACTAGAATCTGAATGCCATTTTTGCAGAGTGGGAGAAATTAATGAGAAGTTCAGATGCCTCTGAAAGCCACTTTTCTGAAGTTATGAATCTGATCACACGCATGTATAAGGAAACAGCCATTGCCAAGGTGAGCCTGCCTTAATATCCCTAAATTATCCAGTGTGTTTTTAACCTCTTAAAATCGGGTTTATTGACCAGAACACAAGAGGAGGTTATTTGGTTTGTTTTATAATCATGACATGGAGAAACACTCTCTTTTCTCCCGTGTGTTTATGGAATAGGCAGAACCTCATTACAATGAAAAAAGTAATTTGAAGACTGCTGCAGTGTGTATTGCATTAACTGTTGATCACTGATGAATTTTGTTATAAACTATCATCATTGCTTAAATAGCTTTTGCAAAAGATACTGAAAATTACATTTGACACAGAAGAATTCTATGAATGCTTAAATAGAGCAATATTTTATGATTATGGTATCATGAACATTTCAAATTTTTTTGTTTTGATATATGGCTTTGTGTGTGTGGATACAGAAGTTCTGATTAAGTATTACCTCATCTGTTTGAAATCTGTTTGTTTTTCCCAAATATGGATTAAAACATCAGATAATGATGTCTGAATTAAAAGGGGTTTTATCTACACCTTAGTCTGGAAGAAGTGCCATGTCAATATATGAACTTTTGAGGATAAATGTGGGATTTTTTCTCTCTCTGAAGGAGTAAGTTTGATTTCTCAAAGACTTGAAGTTGTGATATTTTTTAAAACACAATTAATCTGAATTGTTTGATTCTTAGCAATGTCAGTGTTTGATACAGTCATACATGGATAACAAAAGATATGGAAATACACCTCTTCATGTTACAATGAATTGAAAGACATGAAAATAAAAACTGTGTGTTTGAATATTTTGTGTGTCTCACTAAAGAAAACTCTCACTGCAGGCAGGAGCAGTCAAGGACTACATCAAAATGATGCTTGACAATGACAAACTGAAGTTCCTTGTCTTTGCCCATCACCTGAGCATGCTGCAAGCCTGCACAGAGGCAGTGATAGAGAGCAAGGTAAGGCCTTAATAAATGTGCCCACAAATTTACCTTCACTTGCACAAGAGGCTGTCAGCTGTGTTTGAATTCAGCAGAGCTGCACATGAGTACAGGAATGGAAGGATTTTATCTGTATATGGATTGGTGCCACTGGATTAAAAGGGATCTGTGGTTCTGAAGAACTGCTTTGTGTTTATGGATGATGTAAACACACTTGTATCTGGTATGATTTTGTTGTTATTATTAAGTCAACGTTGTATGCAATTGTTTTCCAGATGTTTCTACCAATATGCTTCTGTCCATTTTTGAGGGGTTTTAACTGCACACTATCCTCTCTTCTGAATGTTTAATTCAAAGCAGTAAAAATGTTTGCAAACAGCTTTTACCTTATTTTGATCCTAGACTCTTAACTATTGCTAGAGAATGGTAGCTAATTTTGCTATTTTGTATTTTTATTCTTTTTAACTGTTCAGAATTTTTAAAAAATGGTGTCAGGGTAATTCCAGATTCTTCTGTGTAATATTCCATTTTAAGATCCCATGTTCATTCTATCTTCTGCTTTTGCAAACAGGGGATACAAAATCTACACTTCTTTAGCTAGACTTAATTTTAAATCAAAGGGCAAAAGAGTGCTGATGTATTCTGATCCCCATGACAGGAATAGGGGACAGAATCCTATTTTTATTGGGGGACAGAAGGGATTTGGTCTGAAAACAGACACTGATGATGTCATTTAGTCTCTGTTCTGATGTTACAGGCTCGCTACATCCGAATAGATGGGAGTGTTCCCTCTGCAGAGAGGATTCACCTCGTCAATCAGTTTCAGAAGGACCCTGAAACCCGGGTGGCTATTTTGAGTATTCAGGCAGCTGGTCAGGTAGGGCAGAACAGAAAATAATGCACTAATACACTTGAAAAATATAGTTACTGAAATCATTGATGACTGAAGTGGTTTACTGAAGGCAATTTATCTTCATGCAATTTGTCCTTGTAGACCCTGTGTACATTGCTTTACAGTAATCATGTTAACTGTTCTAAGCCTCTATTGAATTTACTTGAGCTAAATGATAAGCAGCAGTATCTCATTTTTTAATAATTAGAAAAACTCCATTCCTTTAAAAGCACTAGATTAATAAGAAATAGATGTTATTCCATAATGAAAAGCTACGTGCAGTCTTTGCACAATATTGAAGTATTTTCTGAATCTGTGGCCCAAGGAGGAATCAGTAAAATAAACCCATCTGCTATTGAGGACCACATTGACCACCTTCTTATTTCTATATTAAAATATCCTGTAGAACCTTTAGCTTGTTAATGCTACAGATAATCAGTTTTTGTGTGTGGTATCTTTTTTTTTTTTTTTTTTAAGAATGCATCTACTTATTCTGCTTAGGGTTTAACATTCACTGCTGCCACTCACGTTGTGTTTGCTGAATTATATTGGGATCCAGGCCACATTAAACAAGCAGAAGACAGAGCACACCGCATTGGGCAGTGCAGCTCTGTGAACATTCACTTCCTGATTGCCAGAGGAACCATGGACACCCTCATGTGGGCGATGCTGAACCGCAAGGTGCGTGTGCAGCGGGGCCAGGGCATCGCAGCTCCCTGGCGCTGGGGATGCACTCCAGTGCCACAAAAGTCTTCTTTATCTGGAACACACTCCAAGATAATTGATACACCTGCAACTGTTGATCATCAAAATGTCCGTGTTTGTGCTGATTTAGTCTTTTACAGCTTTTTGCTCTTCGTTCAAGATGCGAAGATAATGAGTTTTTGCTGAGGGGAATGGGATGGTTCATGTCCTCAGGAGATGGTTGTTTTATCTTCTCGCTCTTTATTGCCGTTGTTTCTTAGTTTACAATTTGAAGGTGTTCAGGCATTCTGCTTACTCATAACAGCTAGAATTTATTGTGGTTTTTTGGGTGTTTTTTTAATAGAATGAATGCTGTGCCTAAACTAAGCTTCCTTTCTGAGAGGCAGAGGCATTCTCAGATAATTGTTTTTCAGTAGATCCAAGATTACACTAATGTTTTCTTCTGTTGCCCTTTTCCACAAGTATCACCCAATCTTTGTTAGCAGTTGGAGAATCATAGAATGGTTTAGGTTGGAAGGTCCTTAAAGCTCATCCTGCCTGGTGCATTGTGAGTCTCCTCAAACATGGCAGAGATGAGGCTCAGTAATTCAACAACAATTTACTTTACAAGTTCTGTCACTAAATAATTCTGGCTCTATTTGTCTCCACATGCCAAACAAAACATGTTAAGGCTGTTAGAGATGTACACAGTGTATATATTCTCTTTTATCTTCAATAAATGCTGACATTTTGTGTACAGCTTCACTGGTTTTAGTGTCTAAATACAGCACTTACCAGTATTGTCTTCCTGCAGGCCAAAGTCACAGGCAGCACCTTGAATGGCAAGAAAGAGAAAATGCAGGCTGAAGAAGGTGATAAGGACAAATGGGATTTTTTGAGTTTTGCTGAAACCTGGACCCCAAATGAAAGTCTAGAAGTCCAAAATGAACTTTTATTTACACATGTAAGACTTGAAGCTTTGTTTTTTGTTTCATTTTCAAAAAAATTGTAGCAGCCATTTGCATCAGCTTTCTGTGCACTTCAGACATTACTAATGAAGAAACACCAAAAAAGTAGGAAAAAGCAATGTAAATTCCATTTTAAAACTTAGGTGAAGTTGGGAGAAGTGCTCTGCAGGGAGTAAATGTCATCTGCACCTTCTGATGGGTCCTTATGTTATGTTTAGGTGACTGAGCCACCCTCAGAGTCAGATAAGACCAAGTAATTTCTGTTCAAATGTCATCTTTGCTAACTGTGCTGAATTCATTGGAATTAATTAAATTAATAATTTAATAAATAATTAATATTTATTAAAACAGTGTTTAAAAGCCTTTCCTTTTAATGAGCACCCTCAAAAAAGGCACACAGCTTACCACTTCAGTAGTGCCACTTTCTGGTAGTGCCACTTCAGAATTTCCAGAATATTGAAAATTCTTTTCTGAAATCAGGAGAGGAATGTTGAATTGCTTTTTCTGCTCACTGTTTGTTCTTGAAGTTATCTTTTGTTTAACAGTTTCTGATGTAGTCATAAGTGAGGTTTAGAGGCCTTTTCCAACCTAAATGAGTCTGTGATTCTGTGTTCTTCTTCCCTAGTTTGAAAAGGACAGACAGCATGACATACGTTCCTTCTTTTCCCCCAAATCCTCCACAGAGAAGAAACGCAAAAGATTTTCTGGTGATGAATTGTTATGTAATGATTCTGAATCTTCTGCAGTCACAAAAGAAGAGGATGAAGAGAAGAGCAATGAAAACCTGCATTCCACAAGCAAAAGTGAGGTGGAGACCATTTGTGATGAAGATACTTGTGAACATGAAGCCAAGAGAGCAAAGAACATAAGTGGATCAACCCCAGTCAGCTCCAGTAATAAAAAGAAAACATCTCTGAGTGGAAAAAAACCTTCTTTGTTTTCAGAAAAAAACAGTGAACTCCCTGCTTGTGGCTTTAATACTTCAAGTGAAAGTACAGCTTTAAATCAAGTTTGGCACTGCAGTGCTTGCACTTACACTAACAATGCTCTGCTGCCTTACTGTGAGATGTGCCATTGCCCCCACAGCAGGGATGGTGAGTAAGGGGTGCTGCAGAGGGAAAGTGTATTTTTCATTTAAATTTTGATCAGGCTCAGAAAATACAATTTTTTTAACCTATGACTGCACAGAAGTCTAGGAAAATATGAAGAATTGTGTCTTTACATGAACAAATAACCCCTCAAGTGATCCTCCATATTCTTGCTTTCCCCAAGGATCTTTTACATGAATCTAACTTGAAACCTGAAAAATGCTCATTAAATATTAACAGGATATAAATTCCATAAGGAAGAATAAATCTTCTGTTTTCTTTGCAGCAAATGTCCCTCTCATCTTCCTGGAGATTTATGGTTATTCTGAATACAATTAAACAGCAAAACTTTTCTTTACCTTTCAAAACCAAGCAGTGTGGTGTCGGAGTTTTATTAACTTGAGCATTGTGTATTTGTCATGGGAGACATTATCTGGAAAATATGGCTTTTCTTTCTCCACCAGCTCACAGTAGATTTCTTTTACTAAATTTATTTAAGCTATCTGGAAAATTAATGAAACATTTTTATAAATATATGTTGATGTTTGTCATTTCAGTTGCAAAGCCATGGGTAAGGTTATTTTTACTTCCTTTTTTTATTTATTTAAATCTCTGGGCTTGTTCAAGTAAGGACAACTTCTGAGTTTCATAGCTGTAAATCAATGCCTGGGAAACCACTTTGTGTGTTTCTGGTATACAATAACTGTATATAATATAGAATTGCTAACTGCATTGTTTATTACATGTATATTTTGACATTAATCTGGGTGCATGGGATTACATAAATGAAAAGCTTCAATCCATGTGTTTTTTCTCCTACCATTAAAGTTAGCTCTAACTTCCTAAGTGGTTGCACCATAATAATTTTAGAGACTGCAGTGCCTTTTCTTTGTATTCCAGTGATGTGTTCCTGTCTCAGATGTGTTATTAGGTACCTGCCAGCTAACGCAAATCATCACTTTGCTTGTTTCTCTGTCTTTAGGTGAGAGAAATGGTGAAGCTCCCAGGAGCCAGACTGAGGAAGGAGTGTCAGAGGAGCCCAGGAGAGATGGAGAGAGAGCAGAGGGCAGTGCTGAAGGAAGAAGAGGAAATTTGGGGGAATTGGGGGCCCAGCAATCTCTTGAAATCAGACAACAAGAGACTGTTGGCTCTGAAAAAGAAGAAAGCGAAAAAGAATGTGGAGAAGGTAAAGTGGGACTCTGAAAGAACAATTCTATCCTGTTGTGAAACTGAATTAAGTATCTCTGGCATGAAAAATGGTTTTTAAATAAAAACCTACATCTCCAAAACACAGAAGTAGAAACACCAGTGTGGGACTTTTTTTTTTGGCCTGGGCCATTTGTTGAATTTTGATGCTGGATAAGCCCAGCCTTTCCACACAGCTCCTGGAGCAAACCAGAGCTGACTGACTTCAGGACTGTGTCAAACCAGCAGCTGGGAATATGGGTGGTTTGACTGGAACTCAGGACAGACACAGACAAAACAGATGGTGGGTCATTCAGGAGAAACAGAAAAATAAAATACACAAATACCTTAATAGTTTGCTGCTTGAGCTCTGCACCTTATGTTGTTCTGGAATTAGATACATATTTATTATTATTTTTAATGTCAGAGTAGAATGAATGAATAAAATTCTTTAATGCCAACATTTTTTCTATTGTAGATAAATCAGACGCATTCCAAATATATGATGGGCTTATGTTTTGTGCAAGCAGGAATACTGATAGAATTCATCTCTATACAAAGGTAAACCTGAAATATGCATGGTTATTGTCATTTTAAAATTGCAAAGGAAGATGTTGCCCTATGAAATGTTTCTGTATGCTCTCCTTTATGTTTGATGTCAAAGCATTAATATTTTTGTATTAACTGAAATGTACAAAAATTAGGTAGTTTTCTAGTTCTTTTTCTCAATAGAATTAAGTAATAATTTCTTAGATGCATAACTTCTCTTGGCTGAGAAAATTGGGCCAATACATTAAATCATTTATTAGAAATGCCAGTGGCAGTTGTTTAAAATTCCTTTTTTTATTATTACAGTGTCTTATCATAAACTAATTTGATTAGAATAACATTCAAAATTCAAATAAAAAAATCACAGTAAATCCTAACGCACTAAGCAAATAAAATATTGTCACCACATTTTCAGAAAGCTCAGCATTGGTGCTGTGTGTAAGTCAGTAACTTCCTGAATAAAGCACATTATCATTAATCTGCAGTGGTGATTGGGTAAAGAAACCAGCAGCTGGGAATTTTCCAGGGCATATTCAAGGGGAGGTCAGGACTTGGCCAATTTCTTCTTTCAAGTGATAGGAAATTCAGTGGGAAAATTTTTTCAAATTACTGAGTGAATCAGTGTATTCAGGTGCCACTAAAGCAGCAAAGATAACTGGGGGTAACTCTTTGGGATGAGACATTTTTATGAGGCTGATGCAGCTGAGAAAAGTCAAAAATAGTCAAAATATAAAAAAGTTTTCAGATACTCTTGCATTTGAAAATTGGTTAAATGTACTTACAATGTATGCTGCTGCCTAGCTTCACGTCTTATTCAGACAAAGATGCATTTTTGCTTGGTTTTGGGCAATTGTCTGGTTTGGGTTTTGCTGCGATTAGAGATTCATTGTGCCAGATACTGCACAAAATCTGCTGAATGGTGAGACACCAGGGAATTCTGCTTTGACTCCTCTGGAATGCGTGTGAATCATCAGTAAGTTCCTTGGCCAGATATACCCACTGGGACAACTTATTTCTTTAAAAATTAAGTGGAGAACTTTTTCAGACATTAAAAAGAAGGATGATAAACAATGTTCAAGAATTCTTATTTTAAATTGTAATGAAGTGACATTCTCCTATCTCAAATCATTCATTTCCCTTAGAATTCAGTCAAGAGGATTGTAATTTCAGTTTATTATGAGGTAGTTTGTGTGTCTGAACTTTTTACAAAGAAAAAAATCAGATCTATTTAAAGTTAAAATGTTCAGCCTTGTTACTTTTAGGTAGATTAATATGAATCATCTTTCTTTGCATTTTTGCTGTTATCTCTGTGCCTTATTGTTAACTCTGAAAAAATTTGACCTTGAGGGACTAAATTTAGTAGGAAGGGAGGAGTATTCACGTGAAACAGGTTACTTTTTCTATACTGTGCTACATTGCATCTGTAAACAAAACTGTTTGCTTGTCTAGGATGGTGAACCACTGAATCATAATTTCATTCCATTGGACATACAGCTGGATAACTGGGAAGATTTACCAGAGACTTTCCAGAATAAAAAAAATCGTGCATTGGTAAGTTCTACTGGCACAGCAATATAATATTTAATGCAAAAGAAGATGACTTACTTTAAAAAAAAAGAAAAGCAGAATACTTCCAGGCCTTGGGACATAGGCACAGTTTCATCAAAGCAGTCTTACAGATGTTGATGTGAATATTAATTATGCAGTCTGTTACTCTGGCAAATTATTGTGCCTCCTGTTCACATTGCAGTAGAAGGAATCATTTCATTTCTCATTTACAGGATTAGTTACTGACTTCCATAAGTCAACAAAATAACTTCTTAAAGGTTCTGATAAATGGAGCATACTCTAAATAAGAATGTTCTAGATTGTATCAGAACTGCAGACCTCAGCATGCCTCCACTCTCACTCTCCCTTTGTTCTACTAACAGTTTTCAAAGCAACGTGTCAGGCACAGCTCCACGGAGACATTCAATTAATTTAGGAATAAAGATCTCATTCATATTGGGGTTGGAGAAGAACACTTCAAACACAAGTACTCAAGTAAGGAAATCCAGATTTAAACTGGATGGGAAGTATTACCTTCTTAACTTAAAATCTGATTTTCCAAACAGAAAAGCATCACGTAGGAACAAAACTAATTCTTTCTGTCAGTTCTCCACCAAGTTTGGTGTTTAAATTTGTAATGGGAATACCTGAGTGATTCAACCAGCTGTTGTGTGAAGCAGCTACTGAGTGGGTTCCACAGATGGGGTGTTACTAAGGGTATGAAGAGTTACCTGAAAACACCATCTCTGATTGTAGGAGCTGTTTCCAGCCAGTGTAGAATGCACTAATCCATGGCACTGTTTCACTGTAATTAGCTCTGTGCAAAGCCTGTCCTGCTGCTGACTGTTGTGTTCTCTGCCAGATCCTGAGGTTTGTGAAAGAATGGACTCATCTAACAGCAATGAAACAGAAGATTGTCAGAAAAAGTGGTCAGATATTCTGTAGTCCCATTCATGCTGCAGAGGAGTTGTCTAAAAAGCAGTCGGTGGGCAGCAGCACAAAGAGGTACATGGGGTTTGGTTTTAATTCCTCCTACTAATTACTGCAGAAAGTTTGATTTATTTAATGTGACCTTCATTAGAATGATGCTACATCTGAACTGGACATTCAGTGAATGCTTGTCACAGAGTGACAGAGGCAGCCAGGCACGTTGGTGAATCTGCTGGAAGTGTCTCCTTCCCTGCCCAGCTCTGTGCCCCATTCAGCAGCTGCTCTGACTCTGCTGCACTGCATATTTCAACATCTGGAACTTGACAGGTGTTTTTAAAGGAAAAGCCCTGACCTCAGGGCCACAACAGAAAAGTGAGGTCAAAGCATCTTGTTGTTTTCCCGACCTGGAAGCAGAAATAAATCATTAGCTACCATCAGTGAGCTAATGTTCTATTCATAATTCACAGCCAACTCTAACCCTTTCCAGTTCTTGGTTTTTCTTTAAGCAGTTCTGTTCTCCATGGATAACATTTCTCAAAATTGTGGCTCTCTTTGCTGAGTGTCACTGAAAAGGGTTGGTGTTTGATCCTTGTTAAAACCTAAGTGTACCTTTGATTCCCTTTCTTTTCTTTTTCTGCTGTGGTCTTCCTTGACAGATATTTGTATCCTCACCATTGTCATTGCTCTGCACAGAACGTGTCATGCAAACCATCTAAAACCTTCTTATTTCCCTCCATCCCTACTGTTAGATTCCTCAGGGTGACTCTATTTTGGCTGTAGGTAAGAACTAAGTAAATAAATAGTCTGTAATTCCAATAATATAAGAAACAGAGAATAATAAGTGTTTGTTAACCTCTTGTCTGATTGTGTCCTTCCATAAAGTGTAGGAAAAATCTGTGAATTGTGCTAGAAAACCTGCCAGGACCTACAGCAGCTTTGTAAGGTAGGGTGTAGGGTTTGGCAGATGTTCAGTACAGAGATGTACTCAGAAGAAATTGTCTGAATAGTAGTTTCTGTGAAGCAATTTTAAGATTTTACCTAAGAGCAGTTGTGTTTTACAGGGTTTCACATGAAAATAAAGCAGGGAGATCTAACATAAGTAATGGAGCAAGGAGTCCTCCAGAGCTTGTAAAGCTTCCCAGGTTATCCAGTGTCACTGAGACTTCACCTAACTGAAACAAAATGCCTTTCAGGTTTCACTGTCAGGCAGTATCAAATTGCAGTCATTTTTTGTTATAAACAAACCAAGTTACCTGTTCACTGGTTAGAATTCACGTTTAGAAAAAGATATTTAATATGGGAGTACATGAAGCACGTTTTTCGCAAACTTTCTTCATTTCTCATCCAGAAAATGAGGAACGTTTGAAGAGAATGTGCTGTTACCACTCTTGCTGCAGCCAGAGTGATGCTCCTCGAGGGAGATTGCTCCCTTTGCTGACAGGATTTGTCACTTTCTCAGGTATGTCACCAGGGAGGATGTGGCAGCAGCCTCGCTCTCCAAGGCCAGCAGCAGCGGGGGCAGCGTTCGCCTCATCTCCAGAGAAATGGGGGCTTCTCTGGACAAAGGAGCTTCTCCTGACCCATCCACAAAGTAGGTTTATTAATGCAATAGGATGATTTAATTCTTTTGCCACATTTTTTTTTTAATGGGATTAAAATTATTTGTTATGAGTGTCTGCTTTGCTGAAGTACAGTAGTTAGATAAGAAATCTGCTGTAGTGCTAATGAGCTGTGTTTTGTACTTGTAACAGTTTAGATTTCATCTGTTGTCTACTGACAGAGCTGCTAATTAACTGAGTCTGACTAAAACAAAACAAGAGAATACTTATGTGATTCAGTTAGAGAAAAGAATGTTAGCTCAGCCCTCGTGTGAGGTCAGCATCAAACTGGGGACATAGAATTTGCTCCTATTTGCCTCAGAATTTAAAAAAAAAAGGGAGCAAAGAAGTGAAAATTCCAAACTGGAGTTGCCCTTTTAAAAAATTTTCTTTAACAAGGACTGTGTATCCTACTTTGTTTTGAATAGGAAATTGATAAGCAGCCATGAAGATGAAGATTGCAAAGAGAAACCAGGATCTTTCCTTTATTACTGCTGTTAAAGAGAGGGCTGAAACTTTTACTTTTGTATGTGTACATGCCTAATAGAAATCACCATGTCTATAAATACAACATTATTTCACCTAATAACTGAGTGTAGTAAGATGTGCAGAAGAAAAATCTACCTTGTTATATTGCCAAATTTTGTCTAAATGGAAATGTAAAGCAAGTAAACGATTTGCACTGTGCAGGTATTAATCTGAGTAAGGTATTATTTCAGCTAAAATGATTTTTTAGAACATAAAAGATACCTAATTGAAATACACAGTGCCTAACCCCCCCCATGAACTGGGTGCTGAATCCATCATTTATCCAGCGCTGTACTTTGTTCTCTGCCATCAGACTGCTTTCAGGAACTGGAAATGATCCCTCAGCCCTTCCTGCTGGGCAGACTGACAGCGGAGGCTCCTCCCTGTCCAAAGGCTATCTGCAGGCCCTGGACAAGCAGGGGACCCCTCTGTGTCTCAGCTGCCAGCAGCCAACAGCTCAGCCCCCGCCCGGCTGCCCGGCCCGTGCCTGGGACACGCGCTTCTGCTGCCATGCCTGCCAGGAGGACTTCTCCATCCGCTCCAGCCAGAGCTACCTCCGCTCCAAGGTGTTCCAGATCGAGCATGGCGTGTGCCAGTGCTGCCAGAACAACGCCCAGGAGCTTTATCTCTCCCTCAGGGATGCGCCCAGGAGCCAGAGGAAGCAGCTTCTGGAGAGCTCTTGGATGTCTCACCTTCCCCTTGGGCAGGTGATGGTTCTGGGGTTCCAGCAGTAACAGCTGGTCTGTGCATAGAGAGTTCAGAGACAGCCAAAAATGTGCTTACAGATTTAAGATAGAAAGGTAACCTAGCACTGACAACAGTACAACCAAATCCTAAAAACAATCCAATTAACTAAATCCCACTATCTTCTAACACCTCTAAAAGGCACAGGCATCAGAGCTCTGATTCTGTAGGGAGGTGCACATCCAGCCAGGGCTGGGTGAAAACGTGCCTACCTACTTACAGTTGTTGTTTGTCCAGTGGGAGTAACTAAAAAATGCCAGGGCTGGCTCTATCTTGATGGAAACTATAGCTAGCCACACCCCAGAATTTCCTTGTTCCTACGGAGTAGGATGTCTGTGTCCTTGAGGAGTGTCTCACCCCTGCCCTGTCCTTTGTGTGCTGCAGCTGAACGAGATGATCAGGAGCCCAGCAGAGGGGCAGTTCTGGCAGGTGGACCACATCCAGCCCGTGTACAGTGGAGGAGGACAGTGCTCCCTGGAGAACCTTCAGACCCTGTGCACAGCCTGCCACAGGGAGGTCAGTGTGTGGAGCCAGGAATCCTGGCCCTCTCACAAGGAGCAGTGAGGGGGGAAACTGCACTTAGGTTCCTTCTCAGCCCTGCTCCTTCCAGCTGCAGCACCCCAGTGCTCACAGCCTCTCCCTCCCACACAGCCAAGGTGGAAAGGCAGCATTAAACTATTACAATATGACAGTTTTCTCTGCATTTGGGAAAACGTTGCCTTAATAAACAATTGCATTTCATCATGCTGTCTACTGCAAAGAGAGACTGGAGTTTAACTGTGGGCTAATGCTTTCTGCTGGAGGTGTTGCCAAGTATCAATGCTCACTGAACCAACCTGTCTCTCTCTTTTGCAGAGAACTGCAAAACAGGCAAAGGAAAGAAGCCAGCTGAAGAGAAGGTCTTTAGCTACAAAGTATGGCTGTGATATCACCAAATTTTTTGTGAAGAAGTAAAATGCACAACACACTCAGGTACATTGTAATTGTGAAACCACTATAGTTAAGTGTTTTCCTTTTGCACTGATTTAACTGAAATTGCTGTATCATGTTGTTGGTAGAGGGAAGGAAATAAGGAATTAAACCAAAGAAATCATCTGTAATATCCAAAGTATTTGATCATCATGATTTTTTCAAGACCTGGTTTAAAGCTGAATTTCAGTGTGTAACTTTAATGCCATTTTGAAACATTATAGTTTCCTCTTGCAGGGTAGTTAGGGCTGCAAGAATTTAAGGAAGTTCTGTTGAAACTGCTGGTGGTATTACAGGGTTCAATTGTACTGGGAATTTCATGGACCTAGAAGATGTCTTAGTTTTAATTCTTTTTGTTGTTCACACACTTAAACCACAGAACAAAATACAGTGATTATGACAAAAACTAGCACATGTGATTTGTCTCCTCTAGTGCTGCGTACTCACAGAAGGCTGACTCTTGGCATGGGCTGACTTACAGGACTTTGGCATTTAGAATTGATGTCAGTTGAATTCTGGTTTTACTTAAACTAGCTTGTATTGAAATGTTACTCAGGATAGGGAACATTAAATATTAGCAATTATCTCATCAAAGGTCGTTCCTGGGAAATGCTACAGTCAAATTCTCCTTAATGAGATTGTAGAGATGCTGGTAGTTTTGGACTGCTTCCCTGGCTTGCTTTACAGTTACTTTAAATAAATACAGTTCTTTCTTCTGGTGATTCTTAATGCTCAGTCTCTCCTCACCCCTTGAATGCTGAGTTGTAAACTCATAAAGCAGAACTTTGCACAACACATCATCTGACAGTGCAGGGCTACATGAAACTACAGCTACTTAAAATAAGCTGAATTAGTCTTCTGAGAAAAATCCTTGAAGTTATAACTCTTGAACAGAGAAAAAGACTGTTTAAGACAAGGTAGTTGCATGAGTGCACTATTTGCTATAGTCAAACTATCAGGCCTTTAGCTGTGTTAATGATGTTTGTGGTGTCTGTGTAGGATAAAAGAATCATCTCTCCAGCAGTTGAAATGACCAGGTAGGAACAGCCTGATAACCAAGTAAGACAGACTTTCAAGTTTCTACAGCCTTTACAAGAGGCCACACTGCAGTGGCTCCATTTGAGAGGAGGAAACCAAGAGTATTGTGGAAGAAGTTTAACCTATATTTTACTTACCAGTACATCAGGAATTGCTTGGTGTAACTCATTTTAAAGAAGCCACACAGTTAAACAGCAGCTACAGGTCTTTATTGTACTTACCCCGCTGTCTGAGGAAACAAAAATACCCTGGAAAACAAGGTTTGTGACAAGATTTTACCTTGTTAACTCTTCTTCATCCTGAAAAATGTAGTTCTACTTCATAGAACTTCATGTGAGGAAAGACTCTGATCCCTGTCCCCTCAAAGAAGTTTTAGAGTAACACCTGGGATCCTGTACTAGCAGCAGAACCCAGCTCTCTGTACTCCGTGTAGTCACAAGGTCCTTCCCAGATCAGAGGGTGCAAGGAGGGCGTGGGAAAGCACGGCAATACTGAGAGCCAACAGTTCATTCATATTTATTGAGTAATGTCCACAATACTGTAGCTGTTTGTACATTTGTAAAGTAATGCTGATCTGATTCTCATTCAAAGAGATGAAGGTCACTGTAAAGCAACATTGGCACATGTGGGGTGAGGGGCCAGAGGTGACAGAGCTGTCCCCTCATCTCCCATCGGTGACAGGGAGTGCAGGCAAATAGCCTCGGTAAACACCAGTGAGTTGCTCACAGTGAAACACCTCCGGCGTGTCATTTCCATCCAGCTTTGGCCCTTGCACTGAGGGAAGGATATAAAGTATCCCAACCCTTCAGTGATCCACTGCAGGCTGTCAGTCAGACTCACTGTCCACTTAGTTCTGTCTGGGAGAAGTAAGGAGATCTGGACAGCCAGGAGAGTTTAGCACAAACTGGAGAATGAACTGTACACTTTAAATAAAAATAAGGATATTTCAGAAGCACTTGAAACAGTGATTAACAAAAAAATACTGGGCTCTGTGATTATGATTAGTAATAAATATAAATTACTTAATGTTTATATATATCAGTTTAAGTAGACTAATGTCACTTGATAATGTCTGATCCTGAAGTGTAAAGCAGCACATTCTGCATGAATTTCAACATGAATATTTGCACACAGCCCATTCAGGTCCGTAATTAAGCTAATACAAGGAAAGGAAAATACGCTCCCTTTGGCTAGAGAGTTTGAAATCACGCCTGAAGCCATTCCAAACCTCGGAGATGAATTGCTCCAGCCACCTCTCACGGCGGCCAATCCAAGTGGTTGGGAAGCAGCGCTCCCTGCCCGCAGCAGTGAGTTCCCGGCCGTGTCAGAAGAAGGTGGTGTCGGCCGAGAAAGCCCCTGCCAGCCGGAAATCCTCTCTGGTCAGCACGCTGTACATGCGCTGCGGCAGCGCCTTGGAGTAAGGGGCGGGCCGGGGCACCGAGGTGCGCAGGATCACCTCCCGGCCCGTGGGCGGGGGGAACTCGGACTGCACCCCCTGCCTGCGCTCCTCCGCACAGCCCGAGCGCCGCAGCTCCTCTTCCAGCGGCGCCACGGCGGGGACCTGCCACAGAGCACAGTGACACGGCACGCTGCTGCCTAACACTGGCACTCTCGGAGGAAAATCAGAAGCGAGGAACACAGCTAGAGGTTTTACGTGTACACAGAGCAAAGCACTAATGGGATGCTAGGAAATAAAGCGAACATAACCAGATGGAAGAGCCCTCGTGTGGATGGTGGAGCTCTGCCTAGCTGAGGGGCTGATGTGGTGGCAGTGTGAAGCAAGGGTTGGGACTGGAGGAAATGGCCCCGTCTCAGGCAGGGTGCTCTCCTCAGCTCCCTGCAGCTACAGGAGGACAGGGCAGCCTCCACTTCAAAATCATCAAGTGCTATATGCAGTCCTGACAGTCACCTGCCTTTCAGACTTCAACACTACTGCAGGATGGGCTTTTCAATAGCCAGAGAGCCTTACTGAAATCACTCTGCAGAGAGAGGGAGACTGCACATTGCCTCAGAGCCAGGCAGCAGCAACACTGATGGCTGGATACTGGAAGAAGGCCTGGCATGCCCAATAAACATTCCTTTATAACACATACCTACAGATACACACAACCCCACCAATGCCCTAATAGGGTCCTTCCTAAGTCAAGCGTGTACAACTCCACCCTGGCACCACCACTGAGGGGTGGCAGAAGCCACTGGCTGCCCCTCATTGTCCCTTGCTGCTGCCCCCCTCTGCTCCCAGCCCTTTCCCAGGAGTGGGGGAACCCAGCCCTGCTTGGCTCTGTGCCACAGAACCCACCAGGTGCCAGGTGTTCACACAAGGACAGCTTGAGGAAACCAGAGATAACTTCCCTGTGCTACACTTTACACAGTAACCCTGCTTCTTTCCCAAATATCTGTGTCCAAAAAGTTCCATAGCTTCAGGAAACACTAGTGTTGGGAATGCAGCATCCAGTTAATTGTTCATCACCATCCCCTCCCCCCAAAATATCAACAAACAAACAGGGGTGGCAACAATATAAAGGCTTGGCCACATATTTCACCATCAGAAAACATCAATACTCACTTGAAGAAATGTTTTTTGTTTGGTTGGGTTTTTTCATTTTGAGAGTTTTTTTTAGTTGTTTGGGTTTTTTACTAACATTTCTCTCTCTTTTCACTATGTATTATTAGGCTCTAAAAATAAAGTGCAAATGCAGAAAAACCATTCTGGAAACACAAAGTTATTTATGCTCAACATGTGAACACCAGTAGAAACTAAATCTGGCTGCTGCACTGTATCTACCAGGAGGTTCAGCTCTATGCAGAGAAGATGAGAGGAAAAGGAGGGACAAAGTTGGTTACCTCATCAGAAGATTCAGTCAGCTTGGAAAGGGATGAGAAAAGAACCAGTAATGAAAGACAGAAACAAAGGCAAGTCAGAGGTGACTTACAAGAGGTTAGGAGGAGACTGTAGGTTTGAGACATCATGCACTGCAAGAACATGCACTGGCTATCAGAATGTTCCTGAGAAAACTCAAGAACAGAACACATTATACACAGCTCAGTGAGGAGTCCAGGTTCAAAAGGTAAAGAACAAGGAACTCATTTCACTTCTATTTACCAAACAGCTCTCTACTGAAATAACTCCTGGCAGGTTAAACACAAAGTGGGATTTTTAGCAAGTTGGTTCCTGTCCCACTAAGAAACCTTAATTAACACTGCCCAGCTACTAGTGGGAAATACCTGTAACCCTGCTTTCATTAGTGGTGTTTATAAACAAAACCCTAGAAACCTGCACACATCCTAAGGACAGAAACTAACTCAGATTTGAAAACACACTGCCTGTCTTAGAGGCAAGTGCATATGTGTGCATCACTTACAGGGCACAGTCTTGGGCTTTACAGGGGAGTCTGTAAGGGTGGCTGGTGCAGGTTCAGATTTGCAAACACATTTTCCCTACAGACTGGAAGAATAGAAGTGTCCTGATTTTCATTCCTCAGAATAACCATAGTCTGTTTTCAGAATGGTCCTTTTTGTGCTGAGTTGCAAAATACAGATTATTACAAGAGCATTGATCCTTTTAAAGTGTTTAACACTCAATCACAATATTTTTCCAGCAATTATTTCCAAATGGGATTTCAAGGTGCTACCTTGTTATTATCACCGTAGTTAAATTTGAGTTAGAAAATTTGATGCTATGAACAGGTGTAATTCTGATACAAACTGAAGGCTGACTGCAGTCCATGAGCTTTGGAAATCAATACTTTCAGGCTAATTATTCCGAAGACTGCTTAAGAGAAAAAGGCAACATTTATATCAATATCAGCAAGGGAAAGGTCTCCAGAAAATAGATGCAACATTAGCAAGAGATAAACTAAATGCAAAAACTGAAAAAGAACTGACACTTCCTAAGCATGCTGGTTTCCACAGAAGAAATCTCAAGTATTCCAAGCAAAAATATGTAATACTATGACCTGTTTCTCTACATTCCTCTGTGAAATAATCAACTCTTGACTTTGCTGTGATAAGGCAGAAATTTGTCTTGCCTAATAGTATCACTGATGTTCCCATTTGTAGTGCATAAAGCATTACTGACACCTCTATCTACCCAGCTGGCTTCAACTGTTTAACATCCCAGCTCACTCAACTCTTCTTTGGTCTTGCAAGGTTCTGTTACTGCCAGAATCATGTTGAACATCACAAAAAACACCTCAAGCACATTTATGACAATACATGCAGACATGTAGACAAAATACACTGGCCCCAGATGGTAACTCATTGCCTCATTCTGGTTAAATCAGAAATGTCTGCAGCACGACCCAGAGCTCTCTCTTACCCTCTGAGCATTCACAAACAGCTTGTGAATGATGCTGCCAGCAGGTCCTCTTCCTGCACCAACAACTGACACTTCTGGCTGCTCCAGGAGACTGTTTACAAATCTGATGGAACAAATGATTGAAAAGAAAAAAGGAATGGTTAATCCTTGGCCAGATTCAGTGTGCTGATCTAAAAGAGCTCTTTCCTGTGCCAAGGCCTTCACCAAGCATCATTTACACAGGGTGAGAACTGGCAGATTCTCTTGCTTCTCTATTCTAAAAGTTTAAGGGAAGAATTCTCTCAGAAGAATTCTCTCCAGGCTCCTGAAGCAGATGTATAAAATCAACAGCAAAGCCTCCATGGTGTGGGCCATGCAGAAGTATTAACAACGTGACAATTTTCTTTAGCACACAGATCATTGCTTTGGTCAGACACAACATCTCTGAACTCCCAACATGTACTGCACAAATATCATCTCTCCCTCCCAGCACAGCAGCAAGAAGTTAACTTGGATTTTATAACATATTAGTCATCTTGAGCAGCAAGTAAATAATCTGACAGCAGGTAGTGATGCAAGGGAATGTTGCTTGTCACCTTCCATTCAGAGCTGGTCAGTGATGTTTCACATCAGCAAGGAGACAAGAGTAAGAAAACTCTGGAAGGGGCTATTTCATTCCATAATATTTATAAAAAATACTAAATTTCTAGTCCTAATTTTACTGCTATAGTAACAGTTTATGGTAACTATACCTTTAATATTAGTACACAAAAAAAAAAAAAAGTTAGTTCCCAGTACTGCCAAGATAAAATCAAGTGGATCAAATGTCTCAAAAAAAGAGATGCTTAACTGGAGGAGCACTGAGGGTACCCACACACATCATCTCTAGACAGTCTAGTGACAGGAATACCCAAATATGATTGTTAAATATTTCTTTATTGTCACCATTGTCCTAAGTTTTGAAAGTACATACAAGGGCATCAGAGGAAAAACAAAACAACACAGTAAAAAATAATTTAAAAAACCCCAGTCACCTTTGTAGATCTTCTTTCTCCTCTTCATTTTCACATTTCTCTACCCCAAATTTTGCTTTCAGAGACCTTGCCCTGGCAATGATGGCTTCCACACTCATAATCTGAGCAATGATTTCCTGCAAGAATTTAATAAGAAGGAAAATTAAAAATGTGTTAACATTGCCATGAACAGTGCAAAAGTCTATCAGGTTTTCAGCCCCAGCCACTACATGTAAAAGCCTTACTTCCAACTTCTTGTCCTCTGGACTGGGAAAACGTAGCACTTTGCTGGAATGGGATATTATCTGCTTAATAATCTTCTTAACTGAAGATATATCTTCTATTGCTTCTATTATAAGGAAAGAAACAAAGTTGTAATTAATGACCACATCACTATTCCCCCTTAAATATCTTAATAATTTATTAAACATTATTTACCTTCCTCCTTTACCTTGAGTACAGCTGCATGGATGATGCAAGGCAGGAGATGCCTTGCAAGGTCAGCTGGTTTCTGAACTGCAAGGTAATGAAGCACCTGCAACATTAGAAAATTTAATATTTTAGTGAACAAAACTACTTCCCAAAGGAAAGATGAATTCACAAGAATGGAACACCACTGTAAGACAGGACTTGAGAGGCAGTTTTATATGAATCCTCCCAACAGCTTAGAATGAAACTAAATTGTATTAGGAAACTAAAATGTTCCTAACACATATGTAGGTAAAAACCTGGTTTATTTACTAATAAGTAAAAGAAATACCTAAGTAACATTGCATACTTTTAGGTACTTCAAAAACACTCCTGTACAGCAGCAGGAATTTCCAATCAACCCTAAGCCACACACAAAACAGTTCAGTAACTCCGAGGACACAGTCAGTGTTTAAATGCTGCAGGAGGAGGAAGGAAGGGCTGCAGGGAGCATCACAGCCCAGACTGGCACCAGCCCCAGAGCTTTCACCTTCTCAGCCTCCCTGGTGTCATCAAAAAGCCTCTTCTGCCTCCGTGCTGGGACTGGCTTTGCTGTCTCCCAGGCCTCCACCCACATGTTGCTGGGAATCTTCATCCGGGCGCTCAGCTCGCCCCTAATGACTTTATTCCCCTTCTCATCAACCACCTCCTCCTCGATGTAGTCCCGAGGTGAGTACCACCTCACAAAATCCTCCAGACAACAGCCAGGATTAGCTGCCTGCAGGGAGGAGAGCACAGAAAATTTGTTCCTGAAAAATCCTATAAAAAGATGACAGCCTGGGTAGGAGGGCAATATGGTTTAGTGGGTAAAGCACAGAATGAGAGACAAAACTCAGGAAATTCTTCTGTCCACAGCCAACAATGTGTACAGTAGGACAGAGGGAATAAAGCATAAACCAAGACAATGGCAATGGGTAAAACCCACATCAGCAGCAATAACAAAAAAAATCACCTTCTCATTAACCCACTGTATGTACATTCATTACATTCATCAGTTATTTCAGGCAAGCTCAAAATTATACTGTTAAGATTCTACCTGGCACCTGCCACATGCAATAAATAGGAATTTTCACTAAGCTTATCCCATTAAAGACTAAAAGAATCAGTGGGCTGCCTAAGTATGCTTTCAGCACTGACTTTCCATCTTATAACACTCCAGTGACAAAATTCACTATTTCTTCCTCTTTTAAAAAGGAACTTAAAAAAATCTCACCCCCAAAAACCCCTTCATTTTTCATAGATGCAATATCAACACAATTAACTGCATCTATAGGTCCAGAACCTAAGAGGAATCCCAGTTTTCTATTTGATGTACCTATGAAAAGTGTACTTGTGCTTGCAATTATAGTTCTCCATTTTCACTTTGAGATTTTAGATTACTTGCATCATATAAATAAAACTTCTACATATATCTAATATGCCATGAGTCACTGTTAATAAACTGATTACTGTTATATTATAAATACTCTTAACAGTACAGCACATTATTTCCTTTTACCATAAACACTGCAATAATTAAAAAGATATAAATGGCTATTTCATTACAGAACCCTAATCTTTTTAGTGTTGAGCTCCTATGATGACAGCAGTGGATGTGCTCTTAGCTCCCTCTGCAGAGCTCAGACAAGAAAGGAAACCCAAAACCAGTTAGTCCAGTCCCAACCTGATGAACAGCTGTTTTAATTCACAATTCATCAATTGTATGTTTGAGGTGTTTTTTCCCTTCCCCAGACATCGTGTAAATTTACTGGGATGTTACAGCATAACAGGCCACATCCTCCTAAGATTCTGAAATGTGCCAAGGGTTTTCCCAATAGGTTTTTATTTTCAACTTGAAACTAATTGGAAACTGTTTCGTGGAGAGAAAAAAAATAAAAACAACAACTTAGAAACCTTCAGAACTGTCCAACACAAGCAAGAGGAATACTTTAATTAGGAAGCAAGCAATCTAATTTCACAGAAGTGCCCAAGCAGTGCTACCTTGAAGGACTCCATGTCTGAGAGCAGGCAGGCGCTCTGCATGCGTGCCCGCAGGTGAGCACCCTCTGCAGATGTCCCCAGCTTTGCCAGCACCTCCGACTGCTCCTCCAGCAGGTCTTCAGTCATGGGGGCTGGCTCCTGGGACAGGGAAACACACAGGTTTACAAACTGCCTCTCCTGGATTCAGCCCAGAGCCAGGGAGGAGAAGCAGGAAGCTCCCTCTCACCGTCAGTTCATTCTGCTTTGTTTGTACTCAAAGGAAATTATCACAACTTTCTACTGCTTAAACAGTTCAGCCTCAAGTTGTGCATCTGAAGAGGATACTACCATAGAAATGAAACAGAAAATAACCTGGGAATGAGGTAATAATAAAAGGATGTACTGCTAAAATGCCAAAATCCAAATGAAATCCAGGAAGTGTTTGACCGGTACAATTTTGCTGAGATGGATGAAAATCTACCCAAAGCAATGCAGAATTTTTGCTGTTGATACTGTCAGCACATAATTAATTGAGGACATTTTGCCCGACTGCTCTCTGGTCATATGTTTTACCCAAGCAAAGCAACATTAATTAGAAATAATTTTCTCAGGAGAATGAAAACCACTGTATTCTTCATGCATGGCTGATTTCAAACTACTTTCTGTGACAACACCACTTCCTATTTAGTCCCTAGTCACTCTGCAGGAAAGCCTGTTGATGCAGGTAACATTTCTAGTTCTTTGATGATAAAACTGCTTTAGAGAATGGCACCAAAGCTAATGACTACAGCCTTTTAGATGTGAGCTGAGAAATTATAAAAAACCCACAAATACAGCAGCAAAACGGATCCAGTACTGTGCAAAGTCAGGCAGAAATCTCCGTGGTGCAAAGACCACAGCAGTTCCTATTTTAAAGGAAAGAAAGTAAGGAGGAGATGGAAAATGCCTCAAGAACTGGAAATAAAAAGAACCCCAAAATTTAAGGTAGGCATGGAAGTTTAATTCTTATTTAAAAATATTGTTTGGAGTGAAATTTGCTACAGACACTCACTCTCAAATAAAACAGAGTGTGTGAAATTAACAGCCTCATTAAGTTTTAAAGATTAAAAACAAGGCCTTAGGTCAAAAACACTCAGCAATTTTAACAACAGACCAGGCTGTAATCTGCAAAGTACTTGCAGTGTCACAATCCCAGGTATGAGCCACATTCTGTGTATTCTGTTGCACATCTGGCTCAGCTCCTGCTCCCTCACCTGTGTTATTGGAACATAGAGAGGCTCTCCTGGATGCAGCAGCATCAGTTTTCCATGTGGATGCAAACGACCTTCTGGTTTTAAGTTTACAGACTCTTTTGCTCCTTTCTTGCCATTTTCCTGTCCATTTCCTTTAAGATCTTCTGTGTCACTAAGACATTCAAAAAATTCCTCTTCACTGTCACTCCACGATTCCCAAGACTTGCCAAATTCTTTTTCCTTGTCAGGGTTATCTCCAGAGTGGTCTCCTCCTTTGGCACCATCACCAGAAGCACCACCAGGTGAACGATCAGACATGCTCCCCCTTTTCCCCTCATCTCTTGCTTTCTTCCTTTCAATGCAACAATTTAGCATCTAATTTAGCAAGTTAAAAGAAGAAAAAAACCCACTTCAGCAATTATTTCCTTTATGGAGAGAATCATACAGAAAAACTTGTAGAGCCACTGAAAAGGTCTTACAGTTCTAAAAGATAACAATTCCACTGAACTTGCTGCTATAACAAAATTTTTCTCAAGAAATAAATTCCACACCAAATAAACACAAGCACAACTAAATCAACAAAACCAACATATTTAGCTAATAATTGCTACAATTTTGACAGTTTCCTTAGGAGAAAAATCATTCTTAAATTTAGGATATTTACCTGAAGTTTCTGATGTAGTAAACAACATCTCAGATCTGGAGAGCCATTAGCTAATCTAAAAAAAGGTAGAACTGTAACCATCATAAAGTTGAATCTTTTACACACATGTGGTCTTAAATCACATGAAATCTAAAGCAGGGATAAATACCCATATTGAACCTGCCCCCACCATTTCAACTACACAGCTCTTCTATTGTCTCAGTAGACAAGCCCAGAATTCAAATTACATGTATTTCCCAGAGGTCATTTTAGGAGCTCAGAGATCACTAACACTAGTGTGAAACACCCTGCATCTCCTGGTCAGTTTTCCAATTGGAAGTTGAAAAGGTTAACTGCTTTCAAACAGGAATTAAGCATCTTTAACTGTACTTTTAAAACTGCAGTGATACAGTAGAGTCATTGCTACACATTTCAGCTTCCATTTTATCTGCTAGTGTAACCATTTTGAAGTACAAACTAGTGACTAAACGGCCAGTCTGACACATTAATTAAAAAACCCAAACTCCAACTAAAACACTACAACCCTAAAAGCAGGGTATGTTATTGCTCTGCCTCATCTTGAGAGAGCCTTTGGTTTGGTCTGTCCCAGGCTCTGCTGCAGCAGACAGAACTTGGAAGGGCTGGAATACCTGAGAAGGCCATTGCACCAGCAGGACCTTGGAACAGCTCCCTAAGAAGAGAGGTGAAACTACACCACAGTAAGTTTTTTTCCCCACCCTCAGTCACACAGTGGAATGGATGTCTAAGCTGAGCTTCCCTGGGCATCTTTAAGTTTTTAAAGGAGGCACTGATGCTTTTCCCTACTCCCTGTCCTTTCTTGCATTAAGGAAGTAGGATAATAAAACCAGAGACAGCATTTGCAATTAAAAAAACTCAGAACTGTACGTTTCAAAGTCACAGTGACCCCACTCAGTTTCTGGAAGAAAGAACATTTTCTATGACCAAGGAGCAACAAGAAGTTGCCCTACCCTGGAATAAGGTAGTTGTTCTCCCATCTGTAACGCATTTCCAACACAAACTCTTGCCAAAGATGTGCCACTCCTTTGACTCCTCCATGGTAGAAGTTTATCATACAAAGACATAAAGCTAATTTGTATGTCAGACTGTCAGATGGAGCAGACTTGAACTGGCTGAAGAGATTCTAGGGAAGAAATAAAAGAAAGCAAGAAATACAGCAACAATGGCATTATTTTCCCAAACTACTCTTTCCTGTTTGGCAATATAAGTGGCTAAGCAACATTTTAAGCTTAGAAGATCCCAAAAACTACAGCCTTTGGAAGAAAAAAGAAGTTAGAAGGAAATGGAAATCACCGCTATTTCTACCTAGAGAATCCACAAAGGTAAATTTCTAAAAGCTAAGTATTACAAGATGTAGGACAAGCACAGCAAAGTCTGTTTAAACACACACTCAAAATTACTTTCTCTCTTCTGTCACTCAACAAGACTTACATAATCTTCATTCTCTGGAGGAGGATTGTTTCCTGCTGAAGTGCTGGCTCTGTTTTCAAATACATCTACAAGTTTTTCAACAGCATCAGGAAATAAGAACTTGAAGAAAAAGAAAAAAATTAACCTTCCATCAGTATGGTTTTCATACCTTTCCCACTTTCTCCACAAAGCTCCTGCTGGCTTCATACCAGCAACCCCTATAATTAAAATTGTTAGCAGAGTTCAGAGATCAGTTTTAGCCCACTTATAGTACACAGACTTGTAACAACTTGGGCTGTTCCAAGAAGCTGATATATGCAATTCAAATACTGGAACTGACATCAGATATCTTTAAATCTGCCACAGGCTCTAAACCAAATGCATCAGTGTATGAAGTCCACGTGCAGGGACAGCTCACTCACCAGGAGAATGGTGTTCAGCACATCATTGTTCAGAGGAGACTCATCCACACCTCTGTGCTTGCGGATCTTTTTCTTGGCACTGTGAACCATGTTTGTGACTGATAATTTGGGGATTGGGACTGGTGCAGGCTCTGTGAGCTTCGACAGTGCGTGGGTGATATCAGCAACCTCTAGAAGATAACATAAAAGCAATTAGAACAAAATAAAAAAAACCTAAAATGTCTCTTCAAAACTTCACCTGTCTTAATCAGCCTATTCACCTTGTACTGATATTTAACCCCTTGTGAAGCAGAGCTACACCTCTGCTGGCAGATCCCTGCCTGACATTCACTGCTCTTAGCAAATACAAGCAGCAGGAGGAGGTCACAAATGAGTCACAGACAGTCCTTGATTTTATTCACCAAATAAAGTCTACACTGAGCTGGCTGCAGGTAGTGCCTGCTGTAGCAGCACTGCTACTGCAGAGTTACCAACAGAGTATCCCAAAAGCCTGCTGAAGACTCAGTGTTTAAACCTTGTTCATACATCATACCAATAAACACACTACAGGTAACTGCTCTATTATATGCTACAGCTTTAGATAAATTTTAAATAAATCCTGTATTAATCACTGGCCTCACACAGTGTAAGAACAATTCTGTTTCAGAGTCCTCAGTAAACTTCTCAAATGAAAAGACAGGGTTTTTTTCAGAGCTGCTACTGGTAAACTTTAGAATGTCTCTTACCATAAACTGAATTAATACTGTTATAAGGAGAGCTGACAAATTGAAATTAATAATTAGCAGCAGCCTGAGAAAGCCCATCTTGGCGAGCCCAGAGCTAAGAAGGGCTAAAGAAACTGTATGTCAAGCACTATGAGTAATACACACCCTCCTCTAGCAAGCTCCTTCAAAATTATGATCAAGTATAACCAAGGAAAATACATTGATACTTGGTGGGAAGAACAGGTGACAAGCAGCAGGAAGGAAGGAAGGGAATTTTCACAATATACAGCAAGAAAAGCCAAAGAGAGGGACAGAGACATCAAAAAGATGGCAGTATTTATATAGCTGGGATAAAGCCTGACTTGCTGGTCAGATCATTTGGAAAATGTCTTTTTTGCTTTTTTCCTTAGAAGTCCTTAAAATTAAGAGGATGATAGCAAAGCCTTTCAAACAAATTAAAGACTGTTTAAACTGGCTCTTAACATGTAGTGCAGAATACATCAAAAATGGGAAAAGCAAAAATACATAAAACTATACAGACAAAACTGATGCATCCTACAACCAACTCTTTTACATTCTAAATTTTTAAGCTAATTCTAAAATTTTAAGCTTTTATATTCCTGTATAAAGAAACAGCCACAACCATAACAGAGGCAATTGTCCCTCTGGGACTCTGGGAGCTAAACTTGTCTAGAATTCATGAGAAATTTCACCATGAAGTCCTGGCCAGAAAATTCCCAGGAGTATTACAGAGTGTAAGAGTTATAAGGGTACAGGGAAAGTAAACTAACACAAACCAATTAAATACAAATAACACAAATCAACTGGATTTTAGTTTTACCTTTTCCTTCCTCATCAAATGCAGACCTTCCAAGTATCTCATCCGTTGACTCCTTCCGACGGCAAAGCTTAAAGAATTCAGTCAGGAAGTCACCTGTAAGAGGAACAAAGCTGCTGAACTCAGCCAAAAATCTCACTGAGCAATGAGCCAACACTCAAAATTATGCCCCAAGGACAGTAATCTTGATCTTTTCTTCTGAAAGAATATCTGATAATTTGTTCTGAAGCACAAATATCTTAAACCACATAATTAAAGCTTAGGTAAATGCACACCCAGGCAGCTCTAGGCCACCTCTCCAGAGCACAGCTCTGTCTGCAGTTTAGTTCACCCAAAGGAAGACAAAACTTGGAAAGCTTTGAAGCCCTTTTCTCCACAAGCTTAAAGGCAAGGACAGACAGAGGAGTACAGCTCTCCAGAAGTATTAATTGTCCCTGTCAGACAGGCTGGCTGAACAAAGAAGATGGACACATGCAAAACACACTTAATAAAATGAAAAGGTTCCAGGAAATATAAATTTTCTCAGAACACAGAGACAATTCCTATTCTCTGGAACCTGGTGAAAAATAAGAACAGCAGAGAATTTCACCATGCACAGACAGAATAAACTACAACAGGAACTTATGTATTTGCAAAGCTTGTGTTCTTGAAAAAGAAGCCCAAAATAATGCTGATTCAGAAAAACATGAGTGAGCAAACAGAGGCCATCAGGTAATCAATTCAATTTGAACTTCATAACTAAGTAGTTTTAGTTTAAAAGCTGCAAGAGAAGACAGGAAATTCTGATGTCTTACCCAAGAGACACTGAGGGTTATCTGCTTTTCTAACTCTGACAGACCACTGGGGTGCTTGAAGTGGATCCAGGTCACTTGGGGAAAAAAAATTGAAAAAGGAAAAGAAGGAAAGAAAAAAAGAAAAAAGAAAACCAAATGCCACTATAAGTACTGGAAAGATGAGTCATAACCAGTGAGGTCACCACATTACACAGGAGAACATTATGAACATTGAAATGCAAGCAAGAGTCTCTGCCTCATGTATGTGCATAATATGAGCATCACTTCTTCCTCTATAGCAGAAAACCTGGATGAGTTTTTGGACAGGGATATCAAGCAGTGAATTTTTACCTTCCATGCTCCACTATCATTTTTTCCAGGAAATATGTGATACACAAAATTTTCAAGCCTAACACGAGAATATGCTCAAAACCAGGGGTTTGTGTTCTGTTGAGATTACATCACAGTAATATTTTCTCATAGAAATGCATTTCAAAAGTTGTTTTCCCAAATTAGATATTCTATCAGCTGACATTAGCATTCTTTAAAATAGGGTTTTTTTCACATGCAAAGCCACACAGTGTTTGAGATGACACTAAGATGCAGCAGTGAGCAAATAAAGCACATTTCTTTGCAACTCAGATAAGATACATACGAATAAACATCGTTGTCCACAATTATCCCTTCTGCCAGGTGAGGCCACGTTGTAGCTAAATGGAGCTCACTGCAACAAAACAAGGTTTCAGTCTTTCAGTCACAGCATAAAATGTTCCCTCCATCACAGTTCATGTTTTCAAAGGTATTTGTGATAGTTCATATTTGATTCCCTCTGTGTATTTTGTTCTCCAGTAAGTTTTCTCACTGCATACATGAGAGTAAGTCCCAGCCTTGACCAAAAGCACATCATTTTTAAGGTTTATTTTGAGGTATATTTCAAGATAATTTCAGAGATAAATGGGGTACTGCAGAAGTTTATAGTAAAAGCCATATGAGCTTCAACTCTGAATATCATCAGACAATTTTACAAATGGTCTTATTTGCTATAAAGCCATTACCTTTCACAGATGTTTCTGATGTATTTGAATAATTAAATATCTGTTGGACGTGCTAAGTGGTAGGTAGGCAAAGTTAAGATTTGAAATAACACACCTTTAAGTCCTCCATTAAAGAAGTTATAAAACAGTTTTCTGAACTCTTCTCTTACCTAATAGGATCTTCACAGGCACCAAATGGTAACTTCCCAAATTCCAGTCCTCCAACTTCTCCCCCAACTAGAGCATCTATATCTAGAGAAAAATTAACACATTTCCTGTAACAAATTTGTGGAACATTTGAAGCAGCATATCACCTTCATTTCAGTGCAAAGACTAACTACCAGGATGACCAAAGAAGAGCAGTTAAGGTAACTGAGCTGGGAGAACACAATCCTAACTATACAGCCAAAGAAACTGCTTCCAACAGAAACTGAAAGAGTGTCAACCCCTTGACATTCAAAGGGACAGATAAAATTCTTGTAATGCATGTTGAGGGAAGGTTATTCCCTTCATACAGGCAATGATGATAGATATAAAGACAGCCCTAAGGATTCAATGTTGGCACAACAACAGGAAAGTGCCATAAAAATACTTGGGCAGGAAATCAGTTCCAAGCAGAAAAGGAAGACTCTGGAAGAGGAACTCTGCAGAGTGAAAAGAAAAAACTTATAAAAGTTGGCAATTTTATCAAAAGATGACTTTATCAAATGACCTTGGGGATTCCCTGTAGTCCCAGCACCCTCAGACACTTCCCATGTTATAGCCTTCAAATACATAAATCAAAACCAGACAGCCTCCACTGAACAAAAATTAAAGTGGGTAATAATAATAATGTCTTGTAATGCCATTATAATAATGCTGTTACAGCATCTGATCTGCAATATTAACTGCATCTGGCAAACTGTTTACAAAGAAAACAAGCGAGGTATCAGCACGGATATCTGAATAACTTAATTATATAATTTCTTCTGCAGAGAAGATAAAAGACATTTAAATTCTTTGGTTTTATTTGAGAAGAGCTAATTGAGTGCTGGTATGCAAGTTACCACGTCTAGCTCTTCCCAGTGAACACAAAACCACAACAGCACAACTGCAGCAATAGCAGTAAAACTGATGCTGTCCATCTCTAGTTTCTGCAACACACTTTGACACTAGCTCCCTTAATCACAATACTATCATACATCATACACAGCAGGACTGGATTGAAGCCTTTTCTAGCAAAGCAGAAAATGTGAGAATTCTTCTGGCAAGATACACAAGTATTTTCTTTAGCATCGACTGGTTGCCTGAAAACCTGTTATTCTGAGGACACAAGTCTCCTACCTGGTGGCTGCTGTGGCCAGAAGTACTGCTGCCAGTCCTGGAGCACAAAGGTAAGCCGAATAGCCATGCTAACTGGAGGCAGAGGTGTTAAAGGGCAGCCCTTCAAAATATCAGAGAACAAATTCAACGTAAAGAGGAAACCCTCTCCAACACTCTAGGGGTTGAACATAAATAACATGAGTTTTATACTTACAATCTTGGTTTTGAAGATGTCCAGCAGCCCTGATAAATGGGTGTACTGGCTGGGCACCTTGCGCAGGTGAACCATCTCAAAGTCCGTGCGAACGCCCGGGCCCTGGCACTCCCCAACGTACATCCGGCGCCACTTGTGATGGATTTGCACAAACAGTGGCACCTGACTACAAAACAGGAACACTTCAGGTTATTTAAGTGTCCTGCTGACTTGCAGGCTCTAAAACGAGCTGAATATTCTAGCAAAATTTCAACGTAATTTCATCCTTTAAAATACATTTTCTCTTAGACAAACACACTTTCAAACACTTCATGGGAATCACAGAAAATCACTGTTAATGTCATCATTAAACAGAATGCAGAACAAATTGCCATGCCACAATCACAGCCCTCTCCATGACTTCACTTATCTCATTCTAAGTCTACAAAATTTTTGAGAAATATTAGGAAGTTACTGTTACTACACATAAGGAAGAAATCCTCTTGCAAAAGTGATGTTTTATCAATTACATATTATTCCAACAACTTCTAGCAGCTTTTAAAAGCCTTTAAGGTTTTTAAACAATAATGAAAATAAACAAAACATCAATTCAATCTTTATACACAGGAATTATTTTTAATCCTTCTCTAACGATATTACAGTGCAAATAAAAAAACCCTCTGAATGTATTTTGCTAACAATTTAATACTTTTTCCTCACAAATGCAGTATGCTGGAGTTTTACCTGGACATGTAAAAAGGTTTATGCTTTCACCTACCAGCCAGTGTTGCCCAGTGCAATGGACACAGAACTCAGCAAGAGGTTACACTTGGATTCACTAACAACAGCATCGTTATTTGCAGCCGGAGCAATAACCACAAACTCACGTAAGCCATACCTTGAGAAAGAGTAAAAAACACATTTCTAATCCATGGCAAGCCAGCTGAAATACGATTTTTAAAAAACACTGTGATCTGGAGAACCTAATTGTCACCAATAGATTGTGGAATCTGTTAAATTGATGCAAGTACCTCTTTATTTTTAGAGAGGTCAAGAACTGAGTGGGCATGGAGTGCTGCAGATCCTCGAAATCACAAATTACCTGAGTAACAGCATTCCAACACTGTAATGTGTTTGACTGGGAGGACTTCCAGGTCTAGCAGTCCTGAGATTTTCCAGTTTATGATAATAATGACTCAACCTGTTTATACATAAAACCAATCTCTCTAGAACCAATGCTATTACGTGCTCAAGATTAGCATTACTAAGAATATAGCTGTTTTTTAAGGTGGTGCACCTTTCCTTTTTTTAAGAATATACCTACATATTACATATATAAAAGCCTGGTTAATATATGAAATTGAGACAAATACTTGGAGGGGAAAAAAGCCACATTAAAGACAGGCCCACTATGGCAGATTTTTTTTTGTTTGTACTCCTTTCTTGTGTCTAGTACAAAGAATCATTTTACTTAAGCTTTAACTTTTAATTGAAAAAACAAATATGGAACTGACTGTGCCAGATTTTCCAACTATGCTCATTTGCAGTAGAGATGGGAGGCAGCACACATACCATCTCACCAGGCAGTGGGCTCGAGGAGGAAAGTCATTGTTCATGCACAGCAAGTCCTGCATTGGCAGAGGAAGGGTATCTGTGACAAAAATTGATACATAATCAATGTATCATTAATCCATCCAGCTCACTTACAATTGCCTTGTATTAGCACTGTGTGCATGCAAAGCAAACTGAAAGCAGAAATGTCAGATCACAGTCATCAGACCTCAGAAAATCCCACACAGACACAATCAGCACACTGTGGACTCCACATTCTGACACTGTCCTTTTTCATTATCCTTCCAACTATGGAAGGGAACTATCAGGTACCTTCTCCCAGCTCTTCCTTCCCATCTTTGTCACTGGGTTCTTGTACAAGATAATGATGGGTCACAGAGAATTTGAAGTCTGCAAATGAAATTTCATCCGATTTCTCTTCCCATGTTCCTGTGGTAAATATACCCTGCATATAAAAAAAAAGAAGATATTATCTCATAAATTTACGTTAACATTCCTTAGTCTTTAAAAGTGTATTGCCTATGTGACCAATAATGTTTATTCATGTTTTTCTACTGCCTAATTGCTCAGCATGATTTAATTTCAAAAAGCACTTCTCAAAGCTCTTCATTACAAAGGTAGCTGGATGCTAAAATAAATGTTGCCAATCATCATGTTCATTCCAAAAAACAAACATCATCCTGCAGTCCTCAGAACTATATGGCAATAAAAATTTTCATCCTTCCATATGCAAGATATGCACATCTGAAGATAGGCACCCTCAACTTTGCCCAGAGACAGAAGTTTCCCACCTGGGATTCTATCTAAATCTAAACCATTCTGTGCAAATATTACCTTGATATTTATTTTCACCAACAAATTATTATTTTTATCTATAACTTACAAAACTTCTGTAAGGATAATTATTTTTTTAATGAAAATACAGCATGGGAATGTCTCAGAAAATCAGCATCACTGCTCCTACTAAAACAAAGCAAACTGGCCAATCCTTTGATCTTAAAGGGTGTGAAGAAATGAGCTCTGGTCTAGAAAAGAAGACATGTAGGAATACAGGGACAGCTAAGGTGCAGTTCATTAGATAACATAAGTTTTATTCAAAATACTCTGTACCTGACTAGAACGAAATGCCACAAAATTCCTCTGGAAACACAGCAGCCATCCCATACAAACCAGCTGAGTTTATCTGCATTACTATGCAGAAGAGCTCAGCAATTTCCTCTGCATTTCACAGGACTGAGAAAGCATCACAAAGGCTCTAATTAGACTCTGAAAAAAAAATCTCTCCCATCTATGAAACACACTGAGTCACAAGTAGCCCTATGCAAACCTCAACCATAAGTACAGGAGGTGTGACAAAGGCACAAGGACTAAAAATTCCTTAAGTATTTCGAGCAGTTTCCAGATTCAAACTGAGAATTAAAAAAAAAAAAATTAAAAAAAAAATCACTAAGCTCTTCATGAAGATCCATCCTTGTCAGGGAAACAGCCTGTTTGATACATGACCCACCAATGAAGTTATAGCAATTGTTTGTCAAATTGACACTTCTACAAGTGAAATTCCCCAATAAAGTCATTACCTACCACACCTAAGGACACAGCAACAGATGAAATACATGTGTGCATTACTGTATTACTAGTTAGCAATTCAAATTCTACAGGAAAATTCAGCAGCAGTAACTGACCTTCTCTAGAGGTTTGCCTGAAGAAATTCCAATAAGTTTCCAGTCATTCAATACTTCTTCTATTTTTGAAATAAATCTATTAAGGAGGGGAAAAGGCATTAATATTTGCTGAACACTAAACCCGTATTATAATTCAGCCACTGAAAAGCAGGCAGTATGTTGGTCTATTACAGAATTCCTTCAAAAAGCCCAAAAAATAAAAAACAAGAAGTATCACAATAAAGCCAGAACAATTGCTTCCTTGTACACATAACAGTATTCCTAAGATTAAATTTTACACGATAGCTACTTTAGCAACTGCGATCAGCATCTTTTGACTGTTTAAAGAACCTCACCTTTTTATTTTTTCTAGTACTGCAGCACTTATCATTTAACTCCCGTTTCATTAGTCACAAAAAAATAAGCAGTTGGGACAAAATTATACACTAAATTCAGATTTAAAGCGCAGTACTCAAAATCTCTTATCTCCTGTCATAAACGCTATAACTGGAAAAAAACATTTAAAAAGTCTCGGGGAAAAGGGCCGGGGTGAGCGGCTGCATCGCGGGGTGCAGCTGTCCCCGGCAGGAGCGGCCGGGCCGGGCTCGGCAGAGCCCCCGCGTCACCCCGCGCCGAGTGAGGGGAGCGGCAGCACCTACCTCTCCCACTCGGAGGCGGTAGTGAAGTCCGTGATCTCGAACACCTCCGACTCGGGCTGCGGGGAGAGAGCGGGAGAGGCGGTGAGCGGAGAGAGCAGGGGGAGAGAGGGGAAGAGTCGAGGAACAGAGAGAGAGCGGGACAGACACTCACTTCGCTGTCCGCCGCCATCTTGAGCCGCGGCCGGGCCCCCCAGCGGCGGAGGCTGCCGGGAACGCGGTGGAGGGCGGCGCCTCCTCAAAGCCCGCACCTCCCTCACACCCCGTCACTCCTGGGCTGCCTCATCGCTCCTCACTCTTGGACTGCTTGGCAGTCCGTCATGGCTCGTCACGGTGAGGCTTCAGCACAGCCCGGTTCCTGCCTGTCCTTCCCGGCTGGCTGCAGCCCCTCACGGGGGCGCCCGCGGGCGCAGTCCCCTCACAGCGGCGCGGGGGTTGCTCCCACAGATTCTCCGGCTCGGTCAGCCAGAGTCGAGAGGAGCTGCCTCAGGTGTACGAGTAATACAGCCCTTGTCAGCCTGCCCGGGGCTGAGGTGTCCCCCAGGACTGCTGTCCCTGTCCCCGCCTAATCCAAAACCTTCACTTGTGTTACCCGGGGGGACAGCGGCAAATCCTTCAGGCATCCAGCAAAGCAGCTCCCTTAAACACCCTCTTAACTCAGCTTGAACATACAACGCCTCTTTTATCCTGTCTTGCCCCTTAAAAAAGAAGAGGAAATACCCTTAAAATCTGTGGCTGGAAAGGAGGTTATAAATACTCCTGAGAAGACTGAGAGCGAAGTAAAAATGACGTGGAAACAGACCAGGTACTAAAAGCATAAACGGAGGTAAAATAGAAATAGGTTTTGGTTTGTGTGCTGAGAGTAGTTGTGATTAAAGCCTGAAGTGCAGCCGTTCAGCTCGTCTGTGTTTGTTTTCGTAGGTCACTGCTGCTGTTTGAATTAAACTCCTGCCAGCCGCATTCCCCCGCGGTGAGGGGGTTACCTGGGCGACACGGGGTAAACTGAACGGCCCCTGTGTGCTCGGCCAGCGGGGAAACAGCCGAAAAGAAAATCATAGTCTGTCCAATTGCGGGCGAATTCCTGGCTGGCCAGCAAAGGAAGGCAGCTGCGAGCTGAAAATGCTCTGGAACTTCCCTTTGAATTGCTGTGCCTCTTTCACTTTTTGCTGCTGAAGAACCAGGTAAGAGTTGTAAGATTCTGCCTTTTTACAGAACGTTCTCAGCTATTATTTTGAAGGGTTTTTTTGCGTATCTAGTTTTCCTTTTAAAAACTGCCTACATGAGCTCTAGTTCCATTGGGATATAATCAATAGTGTCAACAGGGAATATAATTAATAGTGTCAACATATGTTGGAGGGTTACATAAAAAGACTTCAAGTGTCAGCATTAGAGTGGTGCACTCATTCCGAGAGAGTGCACAGCAAGAGAGGAACTCTGGCACATGAAGCCACTGCCCAGCCTTGGAATTCCTACAGCAAACATGTGAAGAGTCGTAAGGCAGAGTTAATAACTCCCAAGAGGATTTGTACATGTGCACAAAACTTGCTGGTTTTAAATCATGGCGAATGATTCGCACCTTAAAGCAAAAGATCCTGCTTTCAGTACTAAGAAATACTTAGAAATAGTTCTGGATCTGAGAAAATTAACGCAATTAATGTGAGAAAAATAATGGATTTTCTTAGGAGTCTGATATTGTACTTCATAATAGGTTTAATATAGGAATATATAACAGAATAATAATTTTCCATTTTTTTCTAAGTCTTCTTGGTTCTTAGTGATTAGTTTTTACCTGTGTCTTTGGTGTAGCATGTTATTAATGTTTTTTTTATGGAAATTACAGTTTCATTTACCACCACTGACATGTCAGCCTGTAAGAACAATTCATCTTGCTCCTCTAAAGGATGATATTGTCAATGAAAGCAGCAATATAAAAAATGTTTTAAATATTATGAACTCTATTCCTCAGCCTTTCAAACAAGTTACTAAATTTTATCAGTTAGAGAATTTATTAAAGCGGCATGGTGAAAAGCCATCAGAATTGATCATGGCCACAATTTCTGATAAATTCACTCCAGTGAAGGACCTGGATTCAGCATTAATAACTGTGATAAGTATCCCAACAACAAGAAGGAAGCAATCCCAAGCCATTTAAAATGGAGGGAAGCTGATGTAACAATCTACCCTGAGAAGAAGAACCAGGTGAAGTTCCAGCATTCATTGGTTTGTGAGAGCATTGATCCTCTGACCCAAACCAGGTTCTGGGATGAGACTCATCCCCACATGAGCTCAAAGAATGCTCTAGGGAACTGTGGCATGTTCACAGCACAAACAATATTTACAGTGTCCAGTAACACTGATTCCTCAGGAACTGTCAATGAGCCAAACAGAGCAGAGAATTGCTGTAGCACTGGTCTGGAACAAGAAAATGCTCCAGAGATGATGCTGGATTATAAACCACAGGAAGAAGCTGAGAGTGCCAACTTTGTGCTTTGTAATCAGGATTTAGATTCTTCGTGTAAAAATGAAGTGATAGAGGCCTACCAAGCCTTAGAAGATAATTCTGTAGCTGCAGTAATTCCCAGAGTAGAAGTTCAAGATCCCTCTGGAAAACAGTCAGAAAATCAGGTCTGTCTCTCTGAAACTGAAATAGAAAAAGAAGCAATGCCAGAAGCAACTTCAGAGGACCAAAGTGAGCTTGTAGGTGTTGCTCATGTTACACTCTTTGAACAAGAGTCAGCCAGGGAACCACACTTTGCTGAACAACCCACCACAAAAAAGGGTGTTGTCTGTACCCTGCCTCCTCATGTTACCCAGAGCCTCAATGTTCTTGCTCACAAAGAAAATAACAAAAATAAAATAAAGATGAATAGAAATAAATATTCATCAAAATCTAAAATTAATAATAAGATGAAAGTATCTGAAGACTTAATTGCTTCTTTTGAGATTACTGCAAAATCAAATGCCAACAGTCAGATTTTTCCATCGGTGGAACTCACAAAAGTGAAGTCTGAGACTTCCATGAAGTGTCAGAAAAAAACCACTCAAGGTGACAAAGGCCATGTTGCTCAGAGTGCTCAGAAAATTAAAAAGCAAAGTTGCTTCTGCAGTTGCAAAAATTCAGCTATCTTAAAGAAACACATTACTCCACTTGGTCTGCCACATGCACCCTCTGCTTCAGACTTTGTAGATCTGAAGTACGCTGACATGTTCAAAATGATAAATTCAGATGGCCAAGGCCCAGGTATTTATGAAATGTTTGGAACTCCTGTCTATTCCCGCTTGCGAGATCTTGATCAACAGGAGGACAGGTTTTATAAAGGTGTTTATTCTGCTCCACCAGGGAGATGCACCTGCAGATCTACCTGCAGCAAAGGGGGAGAAAGCAGCAAAGTCAGAAACACTCAAAAGAAAACACATTCCAAGCCAAAGAAGACCATACCTGGCACTAAACAAAAGCAGAAATGTTTAATCACAAAGGACAGAAGGACCAAGTTGAGTGACAGCAACACAGAGCAAGATAATGCAACAACTTCTGATTTGGATTTTCAAACACACACCTTGAGTAGCACAACATTGGTTCACAGGGACACGGATCATCAGCTTCCATTTTTAGAAGTGCTTTCACAGTCAGCTAAGCAAAATGGAATGTTTACAAATTCAAACCTGTCAACTATTAAAGAAGTTACTTTGGAGCAGTTGTTAGACAGCCAGGATAAATCCAGCCATCAGAGAGCTGCTGCCTGCAGCCAGGATCTCCTTCAGCTCAGTGATAAAGGCTGCAGAGAATGTGTTGCTCCGTGTGGCAGTGCAGTAAAAGCAGAGCAGAACATCTGTGTGCCCCAGTGCAGAGGGGATATGGATTGTGGTAAAGACTTGGAATCACACCAGGACTCCAAGGCTGTTAATAAATGTGAATTGCCCTTTTCAGATAGACTGGAATGTCAGTCCCCTACAGAAATATTAAATCACAGTTGGGCAAACTCATCTCAAAACAGCGGTTTGGCAAATGAATTGACTCAACCTTCAGTGATTTGGACAAGAAATGCCAAAAGCCTCAGTTTCCAGACAAATCCAAACATTTCTTCCTGGTCAGATACTAAGGATGTGACTGATGAGTTGCTTTGTTGTCTGGCCAAAGAATTGCTAATGCTTGAAGAAAAAGACACCAACTCTTTAAGAACAAGTAACACATGTTCTAAAATACAAAACACACAGAGTGAAGAAGAGGAAAATATGATGAATGGAGATGGAGCAGTAATAAATAATGCTCTAGAGAAGGTAAATGTAACTTCTTCTTGTAACTTGCTAAATAATTTGAGTGATGGTCCACACAAATTTGGATGAAAAATGGGAAATATGTGCTTATTAAAGAGATTTATCAAGTCTTCTTTCCTTGGGCCAGCTGCCCACTGATTTTTTCAGTGCTCTGTTGAATATATCTGTGTTGGAGGCTGCACGTCAGGACACAAGGCAGAAGGTACTAGAGCATAACAGGAATAGCTGCCAAAGCTTATATAAATCGAGAAATTGTAGTGAATAAAGAGAATAGGCTGTTTTAATTGAAGAGCTTGTATAAAAAGGTTTTGGGCAAGGCAAGAGCTGGAGATCTGGACAGCTAAGGAATATGAAAAGACACTACAAATAGTCTTGTCTATCCAGAGGGGCAATTACCTTGAATCTCTGAGTGCAGCTAGATACTTTTATAGGTATGAACCACAAATACTGGTTTAGCAGACAGACTTACCCAGTTTTAATTAATGCTTAATCAAAACTTCCAGCTCAGAAGGCTCAGATTCTGGCCTCCAAGTCAGTTGTGTGCCTTCACTTACTAAGGTGCTTCTCCTTGGTCCTGTTAGCTCTTTGTCTATTTAAATTACAAATTTATAAGGAAATTGATTTACAAATTTATAAGGTATTGATAGACTTGTGCTTCTGCAGACACAGGTGCCAATTGTGGCCCAGCTCTCACTTCTCCCAGGGAGATCCATGACTAGATGGGATAATTACTGCCATCTTTCTGTAGCATGGAAGTCACGGACTGTTATTTTCATCAGAACTGTGTTATGTGTGTTACTTAGAGCATGATGATATCCATATTCACCTTTCAGCTTAGCAAATTGTACCTATGAGATCAAAAAAAAGATTATATCCTGCTTTTTTAAGTGCTCTTCTGTCTTGGTGTCAATGGAAGATGTTATGCTGTAACCTTCTGGTTATGCACTGTTGTGATACTTGAAAATATTTATACAGTTTTACCTAATATAGCAATTCTATTGATGAACTGGGCATTTATATATATAAAAATCTATAAAGCAAAGTCATGCCAGGAAAAAATTATTCCTTATGAAAAAAAGAGCGGACCAAATGAAGCCTGTCTTTTCCCCCTCTGCTTTCTCCCCACATTGACCATCATCTTTCAAGCAGAGTTTACAGAGTAAAGCCTTTTTGGATTCAAATGAAGAAAACGACCTTCTAAACTTTGATGAATCTACTAAATTACCAGGAAGCAGTTTAACTACCAAAGATCCTATCATGTGGACAAGAGGAGAAGTCCTTGGAAAGGGAGCCTATGGCACGGTGAGTTCATGTCTGAATGTGTTGAGATGTGTTGGCTGTTGTTGAGCTACTCCTTATCTCAAAAATAGCTGTTGTCCTATTCAGCAAATGGTTAAATATTTTAGATTATACAGTGACACATGAAACACATGACAAACAGAAAGGTTCTATTTAAAATGAGTAAATACTCAAGTTTTGTCTCCTGTCTTGTTTTGATAAATGCTGGTTTCCCTGTAGGTGTACTGCGGTTTGACAAGCCAGGGACAGTTAATAGCTGTAAAACAGGTGGTTTTGGATACTTCAGATCAACTCACTACAGAAAAGGAGTATCAGAAATTCCACAAGGAAGTTGATCTTTTGAAGACATTGAAGCATGTAAATATTGTAACTTATTTAGGAACTTGCCTGGAAGACAACGTTTTAAGCATATTCATGGAGTTTGTTCCTGGTGGCTCCATTTCCAGCATTCTGAATCGCTTCGGTCCGTTGCCAGAAGTTGTCCTGTGTAAATACACCAAGCAAATTCTGCAAGGGGTTGCATATTTACATGACAACTGTGTGGTCCACAGAGACATCAAAGGCAATAACGTGATGCTCATGCCCGACGGGGTAATCAAGCTGATTGATTTTGGCTGTGCCAGGCGCCTGGCCTGGGCCAGCCTCAGCGGCGCACGCAGCGAGCTGCTCAGGTCTGTGCACGGCACTCCCTACTGGATGGCTCCAGAGGTAATAAACGAGTCTGGTTATGGCAGGAAATCAGACATCTGGAGCGTTGGCTGCACCGTGTTTGAGATGGCAACAGGCAAACCCCCCCTGGCTTCCATGGACAGGGTGGCAGCCATGTTCTACATCGGGGCCCACAGGGGGCTGATGCCGGCCCTGCCCGATCGCTTCTCCGGCGCTGCCGTGGAGTTTGTGCACGCCTGCTTAACCAGGTATGGGGGCTTTGAACTGGGGAATGGAAAGGAAAATGCAGGTAGTTTGTATTCTGGAGATGGCTCATGGGAGCTTAGGTTGTGGTACATAGGACTTCACTGCAAATTTTTCACTTTTTCACTTTTCAGCATTTCAGGAAAACTTTTATCTAAAAGTATGTATAAAGCAGCTTTACTCTTTATAATGACATAAAAAAGCTCTTACAGATTCTCTTTTTGTAGGCCTTACACTCATCATTTACTTTCACTGTAATTTTCATGCAGGAAGATGGCACCGTTGAGTTTTGGACAAAACGTTTGATAAATTTCTTTGCTGTGCTTTGCAAAGAAATTTTTTTTGTTCCGGTATTGTTTGTGTTTGGCCTATGTTAGACAAGTTGTTTTAAGGACAGTCTTCTAAATGGAAGATCTTTCACTTAATTCTTATCTTCTGCAGTGGAAAAATCTATTATCACTGCCAGTCCAGGAAACACATACTTATTTGAAACTTAATACATATTAGAAACATAAAGTTCTCTCTGTAAAACCCCGAACCACTAGCATTCACACATTATAAGAATTATTTTTGTGGTGGTTTTTTTTGTTTGTTCGTTTTAAACAAAGCCATGGGCTTCTTAAAATGCGTGACATTGATGGGAGATGACAGGACAACCTGATTGACAGAGGCTTGAACAGATAATTATTATCTTTCTTAAATACATTTTTGGTGCGCCTGAAATAGCCAAATCAGCAGCATTATTTAAAGATCTGCAAAGAATTCAAGGGAATAAGTAATTATTTCTTTAATAATAAAATATGTCAGTTTTATAAATTCCAGCAGCCTTTTCCCTTCAAGCCTCCCTTCCTTTCTATCAGCTTTATTAAAAAAAACAACTAAACATGAGTAGTGAATAGAGAAATAATAATTTTAAAAGGCTAATTTTGCAATTAGGTTTTTACAATAACATCGCAGTGTACGTATTCATTTTATATACTGATTTGTGAAACCTTCAATGCAGAGACCAACATGAACGGCCTTCTGCTCTGCAATTGCTGGACCATCCCTTTGTGAAAGGAAGACAGTGAATTTTTCAAAACTCTTGCCAAATGAGCAAATATTTTCAATGGAAAAGATTTTCACTTGTGAAAAAAAGACCAGAAGGAACTGGACTTTCACGTGACAGCAGAAATACTGGAGAGCAGTTGTGTTCAAGGAGTCTCGATTAGGCAGCAGTGATTAAAGAGTACCTGTTCTGCAATGCCTGTCCTTCACTGTGAACACAAAGCCACGTTGTGTTGTATTTGGAGAGACTTAAAGGGAAAATAAAGTCACCATCACTGGCATGTGACAGGCCAGGTAAGCTGGAATGTCTGGAAAATCCTATGGAACACAAGCTATAGGCAGAGAGCTCTGCAGGTAACTCCAACTTGGAGATGAGTAATGAGTGTGATGATCTGCCAGGAACCTCAGACCATCTACTGATATAAAATATACTGAGGCCTTTGTTCAGTCAGGTGGGCCCTTTTGTTTTACTGGATGGGCACTTCAGTTTTTAACTGGTGAATTAGTTTTTTCATACATACATCAGCCCTGTGTTCCTCAGGCCCTGTATTTCCACCTGTGGAGATAATCTACTGTGGTGATAATCACAAGAGATAAGGGTCTAAACCATGGGAGTGCCTGTTTTAAATGACATAGTGCATTTTATGGGCACTTTCAGGTCCCATAGGTTGAGGCTGGAAGGGGCTCTGGAGATGCTGTGGTCCAGCCCCACTGCTCTGAGCAGTGCTGACTGAAGCAGGTTGCTCAGGCTTTTGTCCCATTGACTGAGTCTGACTGTGGAGAGACTGCACAGCCACTGCAGCAACATGCTCCAGTCTTTAACCCCTCCCATGGTGTAAGTGAGTTTATGTTTGAAGATTGTCTTGTAGGTCAAGTTGTCCCGTTGTCCCTTGTCCTGTCACTGCTAGCACTTCAGAGCCTGGCTCTGACTTCCTTGCTGTCCCCATGGGTGCTGATACTCACTGAAAACCTGAAGTGTTCCTCCAACCACTCGAGTGAGCACTGTCTGTGACTGGGTGACATGGAACAGAGTCCCTCTGCACTCCAATGGCCCTTACACTTAATAGAACTAGCTACTACTAACTGCACAAAATTACAGAAAATCTAAAAAGCAATATTAAGTATTAATAAAGTAAAAAAAGCAGATATTAGTACTTAGAATGACCTTTTGTTGATAAGGTTCCTTCCTATCAAAATGGGGTAAATCTTTAGCCTTTGTGAGCACCCAGGCTCCTGGAAGAGAGGCAGTAAAACTCAGCCCTACAACTGTTCAGAGCTGAGCTCTCAAGAATTCAAGACACTCAACTTCAGTGTCAGCTCTGAAGTAATGTGAACATTATAAAACCAACTTTCCTCAGAGTGCTAAACATTTTAGTTACTTATATAGCTTTCAAACTTTATTTTATTCCAGTAGCCTGACTTCAGAGTTAACTCTAAACTTTTTAAAAGAAAAGAGAAATCAGTATTTCTAGCAAAACTCTTTATTAATAGTTTCTGTAGGTATAATGTCACATGACAATGACAGAACATTATGCCAGTATAAGAGAGATCCTAACATCACAGTAAACTTCAAAGTTCAAGCAGTTAATAGTCCTTTTTTGAGGAATATTGGTTGGTGCTCATGCCAGACATCCATGGCAACATCATGTTAACGTATCTTCATGTTAAAGTACCTTGCAGGGTGAAGGCAGGAGCCCAGGCATGTGAGCTCTAGTGGGATGTACATAATTCCATGATGTGTACTTCTCAGATTAAGGTAGAGTCTTCAACAAAGCTGCAAAGTAAATATGAGGGTTTATTTATCATGAAATGAAACTGAGATGAGAGTCATAAGCGAGGAGAGAATGGGAATGCTCTAGAATATATAATTAAATAAAAAAAGGTCAGCATTACAAACCCCCCTTCTTATGCACATCTTATAAGCAAAACTAACATCTCTTGTTAGAGTTCTCCAATACTAAGGATACCAGTTATTTGCAATTTGTCATGTTTAATCCAGTTAATTACACTGAAAGTAGTCATTAGAGGTTTGTAAAATTTGAACCTGAGTTTTTAATCAAAATGTGAAAGCACATTTTTGCTTTTGTCTAACCAGACTTCAAGAATGAGGTGGCAGTTTAGGGCCAGCATTTGCAGTAGAGGTATTTCAGTTTAATCAGAGCTGTGTTTGCAGCAGAGCTCAGGGCCCAGCACAGCTAAACCAAGCCCTGTGTTAGTCTGGGGCACCCTGGGTCGCTTGGCTGAGCAAATCTGGTGGAGCAGTCTAGAAACATGTCTAACTTTGCATATTTCTTACTTGAGGAGATCAGAGATTTTCACAACTAAAATCCAGGTGTGCAATGTAACAAGGGGAGAGGGTGTGAAATCCTGAAAACTATTTTTTTCATGACTCAGTGAGCAGGGTCACACTTTGATTCATTATTTAGTGCCGGGGCAGAGCAAGGCTTGCTGGTTTAGACTACAGCCTTCCTTTCTGAAACCAGTAAGGACCCATTACAGTGCATGCTGCCTGCCAAGCACTTGCTGTGACTGCAGGTTTCCTCGAGACTGGAGCTTAAATCTCAGCAGCTGAAGATCCAGCCCTGTCCTGGTATGACTGTAGGGGTACTCAGTGTTTCTCTCACACGGTAACGGGAGCCGTGGCTCACGTCTCAGAAAGGCGGGGCCACAGGAGGGCCAACCCAGCTATGTTACACTGCTCCTGGAACTACTACCAGCAGTGGGACGGAAAAATTTGCATCTAAAAATACACACATCTACCTCTCCTTCCAAGGAAGCAGAGCCTGGTCCCCCAGAACACAAGAGAGTCTCTTGAGATAATCTGGGTTCAAATTTAGTGCTGTTCCACAAAGCTCAGTGGGAACCGATGCCATTTCTACACCACTCCTATCAAACCTCTGGTTCTTGCACACTGGCAAAGAACCAGAGTTCTCCCAAGGAAGGGCCCCCAGGACACATCCAGTGCCTTTCCTCCCCTATTTTTCCCTTCCCACAGGGACCTGCACCACGGGACAGCTCAGAAATTTTAGAGGTGTTGTCAAAGAAAACAATGTCTGAACTATAGCAACACCAATGTTGCTGTTGCAAGTGCAGGAACATAAGAGGTATCAAACTCAAGCACTGAATTTCAAGGCTATAAATTTAGTTTGGATTTGTTACATCCGCTTCAGAAGCCAGAGAAATTGTCATTCCCAGTAGCAATGGGAGAGAAGATTTCTGGCACTAATTACCTCTTTAAGGTGCAAGGAGCTAAGCCTTTCAGAGAAAGGAGGAATTTACTAACTAGTTCAGTCTGGCATAACTTCCAAGGCTCAAGACATTAACGTTTAGAACTGATTATGCTTACGTGTATTTACAGCAAATTAAAGAAAGCAAACCAAGTATTTGTCCAATCACCGTCCCTGCAACACAAGGATTGGGAACCCTTCCCTGTAAGGTCTCAGAAAGAATGCATGGTCTAAGCACTGTCACCCACTCCCTCACTGCTAAAAAGAGAAATAATAATGAAAAACCCCTCCACCATCACACCTGGCCAGGCACTACACACTGGTACTACCATGCACAGGCTCTGCCCCCAAGGGAGAGAGAAGGAGCAGCTTAAGATGGCACAAAATGTCTAGAGCTTGCTTTTCAGGTACCAAATACCTGATCAATTTAAAGGAAATAACAGAAACAAGTAAGACTTCAGACTTTCCAGCATGCCATTATTTGAGTGATTTGATGACAACCAGCAATGTTTTGCCAATAACTGAGAGGGGATCTTAGTGTTTACTAATGAAGTTGGAAAAATTAAACATAGGAAAATGGGATCATTTCTGCACAATAGAGGTGAGGTAGGGAATTTTATTGAAAATACTTTTTTTTTTTTACAAGTTCTTAGAAATAAACTTTTTTCTAATCTCACACAAACAGCTGTACCTCAAAAATTCGACTAAGCTATTATGAAACATTTATATTTACAGTTAGCCAAAAGAATATACAGAACTGTCATGTTATGCAAATAGCCAAGTACCAGCTCACAGTGAGATACATCACCCCAGCATTCCCACCATCAGGAAGATTCAACATACGAAAGAATCTCACTAGTCTACAAACCTCATCTCACAAAAAGGAAAGAGTTTTAATAGTGTTGTAGCAAGGTCTCCACTACAGCATCATTTTACAAATTACATAATTAATGTACTGAATTTTATAACAAAAACTCTGCAGTAAGTGATGAACAAAGTAATAGTGTTGACTATGAGCCTTTATTGCATTTTTTCAGTCATTCACGTGAGGCTGATACCAATCCCAGTAGTTTTCATTCATTTCCAACACCTCAGCCAGGCTGCAATTCACACCATTCACTAATTTACAGTGGGTTTCAGTCAGCAAAACTAGTGGCACCTGATTGCATCCCCTCTCCCTCCCTCTCCGTCCTAGAATCACCACGTGGAATTCAGTTTCAGACACAAACACACAGACACTTTTACCTATTTACAATCACATTGAAACCCAAACCCCATGAGTTTTATGGACATCCTTTCCAGAGAAACCAAAACCCACCGTTTGGATATCAATGTAACATAGCAACATTTTGTCCACCATATTTCACAATTTCCCAGAATCAAAACAGGTAATAATAGTATTTTTGTAACAGCACCATAGGAGGAAGGCCTATGCTCTTTTCCAAGGTATATTAAACAGGCACTAGTTACCATTCAGACATTTTAACTCCAGGTTGTGACAGCAACTGCTATATTTACAGTACAATATATTGCTTATCCAGAGTGGCTGTATAAGATGCATTTCCTGGCACAATTATTTAAACAGACACAAAAAGAAAGTACTGTAGTGCTTCAAAGACAGTTTCCTGCTATTTCACGAGTCTGCCCAGGCTCTAGTTTAGGACAGTATATAATGCAGATTACATTGGTTACAAATCAGACCCAAAAGTAGCACTGAGATGGAAAGGAAAGGGACTATAAAAGGATAGAAAATACTCAACAATGCAGAAGTTTGTAACAAGAAGTTACATCCTGAATGTAGAAAAATAACCAAGTCAGGAGGGATAAGACAGCTTTGGATATTGTACATGGGCCTTGACTTACACTAAGATATAGCAGAAAATGCAATCAGGTTTCCATTTAAATATTCCTTAAGTGTAAAAAAATTATTCATAGTTTAAATAAAACTTATTCAAGTAATTACAAGCGTTTGCATTACTGGAAACAGAGTATTACATAGTAATTGAGATACTTGTAGTTACATCATACAGCAACTACCAACCAGGCTGATACTGAACAGTTTTCTCATTTAAAGCACAGGTGAGTAAATAACTGGAAGGGCAAAGATGCAGATGCTCATGGGGGACTTACAGAGTTAAACGAGCACTAAGGGAATGAGGAGGCTTAGCAAAAGTTTATTTCACATCATGTTCACTTCTAAGTTAAAAGAAGTCACTGAAGACTGGCTGTTGCTACTATAGATCTACTGAGTTCATGTTGAGGTACTTCAGAGCTTATGGACAGTTGGGAGTAAGAATCCAGAAGGTCAGTTCCCTGTTCTGCAGGAGGCTGAGCTGCAGTATTGGCTTTGAGGACACAGCACATGCACACCCACTGCTCCTCCTGCAGAGCACAACCCATGCAAAGAGCTCCCAGGCCTCGTCCTGACACTCCA
>CM031863.1:5612845-5706313 GCA_018697195.1 Certhia americana
CTGTAGCTAATATTGCCAAATTTTCAGGTGCATGACTGTCTGGAACAGAAATACTTCCTGAGGTCAGAGGTACTGGTGCAGGAAAGGATGTCGATGGTTTTTGGAAACTTGTGTTTGCAGCTACACCAGTAACTGTATCCACCAAAATGGAATTCTGGACCAAAGATGAACCAAGAAGCGAGTTCTCAGATACCTGTCCATCACCTTTAGGTTTCTTAGCTGCCTGATTAGCCTAAGCAGAAAAGAAGGAAATGAGAAAATACAGCTTAGAATACTTGTACAGTCCATCTGAATTTAGCTCAGACCTGAGGATAAAAGCTGGCTAAAGGTTTCACCACCTCCTAACGCAGACACAGGAATAAAGAGCAAGTTCAACATAACTAAACTTTTTCCCCTGATTCATAATTCTCCTAGAAGTTCATCTCTGCTTGCTAGACACTGCTACAGAAAAGTTTCTTACCCGCCAATTTCTAATCCTCTTGAGCCTGCTAGGTGTTTTCTCCAGTATTTGCAGAAACTCATGAGTTAGCTCTGAATAAGAAAAAGAAAAGCCATTTTTACATCTGATTCTGTTATAAACAGGTAAAATTTAGTCTAAGTTTGTACAGGTTTTGCAGCAGATGCTACAGTCTGTGCATGAGATGAATTAATATTTTAATAAAAAAATCGTTAGGCAGTGTTGAACAAAAATGTCTGCAGTATTCCATTGGGACAGACTTCTGACCACTACACACATTCTGAAAAATAGGTTTAATTAAAATGCTTTGTTTTTACTCTAGCACCACCTGAATTTGTTAGACCAAAAGCTATAGAAACATCAGTTTCTAAAATACTTGCCATTCGTACATTTTCTGTACAGAGTTAAGGTTCCTTGAAAGTATAAATTTCTAAGTCACTGTTTAAGTCATTCCATCACACTTCAGGAAAAACCAGTATCAGCTTTGTACAAAACACAGCCATCAGAGCCTTGGAAGGACTCTTTTAAACAACAGCTCTGAAATGATTTGTGTTCAAGGTCGAGTAGCTGGTTGTGTTAATAAAACAAAGATCCTTACAATTAGTATGCCCACAGGAAAACACAGGTCTCCAAGCTTATCAGCTGCAAATAAAAATCCTTTTCATTAAGACTTAATTCTAGTCATAAGCTAAAAATAACTGGGTACAGTCAGAATTTGAATGCAGAAGTACCTCTTTTACAGGTCTGGAAGAACTGGCTTCTCCAGCAAGTTCTAACCTAAGCTGCTCCAAGTGCAAAACTACCTCAGGTCTTTGGTCTGCTGGGTCTATTAAACATCCCAGCTCCATAAATGCTTGAAGGATTAAGTGTTGTTCACAAGGAGCTCACAGAATTCCCTTGGGTGATTTTACAAATTCAAACAATGCATGTTTACTAAAGCTACAAACCCACAGCCATGTGGGAAAGAAGCAGGGTGGTGTTTGGAACTACAGCTACAGCTTCAAGAAGCCCAGTAGGACAGAGATGTTTGAACCTGCACTTTGAAGCTCACTCTGGTTCTGTGCTTCACATGACGTACTCAATTTCTCACTTTCAACCTTCCCTCCCCAAAGTGCCATTAAGAAAGAACAGCTCAGCAGAGGAAAGCAGCAGGTACAGAGAGTCAGTGCTGGGCTATATGAAGCCTGGAGATCTCCACCACTACTGTTTAACAAATGTTTCACTCCAGGACCAACAAGTCCAACACAGATCTGAAAGCCCCAGGAGCTCCCACCTCCACTGCAGCAGCACATCTGTCCCTTGAATTCAGACTCCATGTAGTAAATACTGCCTTAAAAGACAATAAACTTCTAGGTGTAGGGTGTTTCAGGCATATGCTTTCTTCTCACCAGAGTCTGAGATCCCACAAGCTACACCAAACTGTTAACACAGAACTGCCTTCATAAACATGCAGTTTTATGTACAGCCTTAAGAACACTGTCACTGAAACAATGCTGAGGTACCTGAAACAATCAGGACTGCATGAATTTGTACTGACAGATTTCCATCTCTGTCTTGGTTCTAAGAAGCATTTAAAAGCAGGATGCTATCCTGCACCTGCAAAAGGCATACAAAAACACCCCAGCCAACAGCCAAACCAAGTTTGTTTTCTGAAGTTCTCCCCACACCTATCCCTTTCTTGCACTGAAAATACAGCACATGAAGTCATTGAGACTTACTTTCAGCTGAAAGCTCTCACTACATACTACACTCCATCCTTACACAAATAAACACTTTTATTTCAAAATAAGAAAGGAGCATGACTTACCATCTAGTAGTTCTAGAGTAACTGAGGGATCTACATATTCCCACCAGTGTTTTCCATCAGTTGATACTGGAATCTCCCAGTTGGACCACTTGCAGGCCAAGTGAATGCACACACATGCTATCACTGTGGGCTTGTACTGAAGACAGAATGTGGTAAGATGAAGGCTGTTGCACAAATTTCGTAATGAAGAACCAAAGGAAATCAAACATGTAAAAGAGAAAACCCAAACAAATCAACCATTACCATACAGAATAAGACAGCTTGTCAATCAACAGCAGTTAAACATTTTGTTGAAAAGGTTCATAAGCTATCTTACTGCCCTAAGAAAACAAAGGGCAGGGCATTTATCTGGTAGAAAAGTTTAATTTATTTTTGCTATCAAAAGCCTGATGAACAGTAAATAAATTTACCAATTATTCTACTGTACTTAAGTACTAAAAAGGGCAGTATAATATGGTGAATTAAAATTCTGCAGTAGAATGCACAGATTGTGCAGTCCCTGAATGAGACAATCAGAAGTACCCCAGCAGTTCCACAGCAGCCAGGTGAGTTACTTGTGGGCTTTGCTTTCACCAGGCCTGGATCTGTGACACTTCTGACCTTGTCTTCAGCTTCCAGCACCACAAACACATTGGTTCACTTTCACTGCTTTAGCATAACTTCTCTTAACAGCTGCTTAAGTACAGAATCTTGCCCATGAAGGAACCAGCAGGATTGATTTATTTATTTGAATAGTTCTAATAACCAGCAGATACTGTTTAAAAACTGTATCTACACATATTGTAATCCTCTTAAATAAAAGTTAAAGTAGTTTTGCAAGATGCAAATTGAAGTAATCAAGAAATCAAGACTAAAGTCTGCCCTCTAATTCTATGACAGGCTATGTCTACAAAACACCCACTTGGAATCCTAGAACTATAAATTTATGTAAGTACTTAAGTTTCGAAACTATATATAAAGATTAAAGAGCCGTTTCTCAAAGAAATAACATTGGGCTAGTACTAGTCTATCTAAAAAGAAAAATCAGCTAGTTGAAAATATCTTAGGCCCACTAGAATTTTTATAAGTTAAGACTGAATCAATATACTTAAATTTAAGAGAAAACTGCCATTATCTACAAGTGTAAACTAAAAATAGTTTTGTACTTACCAAGATGCTCGGATTTCTAGGTTAAGTTTATCTCTCTGTAATCTTTAGCTGCTATTCAGGCTACCAATTTTAGACTTATGCACTCACAATCGAGAAAAAGTCATCAGAAAGCACCACTACACTTCTCATTGTGCATTTAAGCCCTTTGTGCCATCAGGCCCTTGTCCAATACACCGCACTGCAGGCGGGGAGGTACCACCACTGGAGGTGGCCCAGTCCCCCACTGCAACAAGGGTAAGACACATCAGGGGGCCCTGCAGTAAAGGAAGCTATAGTGTGCTACAACAGTGCAACAAAGAGGTTCAGGATAACAACCTGTTGGTAGCCATGAAATAGGATGTCTGTGCCAAATCCTTGCTTGCTGTAAGAAAAGAAAAACAGAGAGATTAAAGATCTGCGCTAGCTTGTCGAGTTCATTCCAAATTTCAAGCAGTTTACCTTCCAGAAATCACTGCTGGGTATTTCTAAAGCACTGATCTGGCTTTAGCTAACTAGCATTTCAAATAATCTTCTCTGAGACACAGAAGACTGAGACGCACTCAGTACTGGAGCTGGATCTGTCATTCCCTTCAGTGCCCCTCCCTCCCCCTGCACAGCTCCCCTCTGCTGATGCACCCCTCCAACACCTGACAGGTGAGCACTCTCCTCTGGGAAGTGCTGCTGCCACACCCTCACCTGCAGGGGATCCCTGCTTTGACCTGGGAGTGCAGCAGGCAGTCAGTCCCAGCCAATCCACAGCACAGTGCTCATCCTGCTCTTGGAGAGGGGCATGGCAGGGCTCCCCCCCACCTTCCCAGAAACAGCCACGTCTCTCTCCCAAAGCCCTGTAACACAGCAAGCCCCCAAACTACGTGGGAAAAAAATTCAGTTTTCTGCTCCTTCTGATTAAGAGCACTGTAGTCCTAACGTTTTGCTCGATATTTGTTAAACCTATGGCAAAGCTTTGATAGGAAACAGACGAATTCATTTGAGTTAATCAGAAAAAAAATACTGAAAACAAACCACAGGACTGCAACATGCCAGAAGTGAGAAACTGATTTGGGCTGTTACAGCCACAGAGTGCTGACCCCTAGAGTGACACCCCAATGCTCCTCACTCAGGTAAGAGAACTTACTGTAACATGCATTTAATGGAATGGCTGGGCACAAGGGGTATAACCGCAGATTGAATGCAGCCTTCATTGAATTCTTATTTTGACACTATCACTTGAAATCAGTGCTACCTGCAGAAAGCGTAGTGTTGAATTTTATGTCAAAGGGAACACTGTTAAATTTTTATTTTAATAGTAATATTTCTATAAAGTTTGAGAAATACTACGGTGTCTTTTAAAATTTAGTTTTTAAAAAGTATATTAAAATGTGATTTAACTTCTAATAATTGCCAAGGAATAAATTCAGATTTGTCTTTATGCTACACAGCCAGGCAGTGTCATAATCTGAGAAGAATGTGGAAATTGCAAGGTAACAGGATCTGTTTCTACACACAAACTCTACTAATCCATAATAATCAGAAGGTGAACTGACAATGTGCTATGTGATAATATTAAGTTTGCACACTGTAATGTTAATTGCATGCCAAAAAACCAAGGAGTTCAATCTCTCCCTCCCATCTAAAAAAACCCCTAAGGTGGAATTACTGGGGGAAAAAAAAAAAAAAAAAAAAGAAAAAGAAAAAAAAAAGGTGAAATGCGACTGTCATAACAAATAAAAATACACAATGGTTGAGTAAGACTGAAATTGATGTCTTGCTCTTCATTTTTCATCAAAGCAATGCCTAAAGGATCTTCAATGATTTATATACTCTGTAAAGTTACATGTTTGAATTAAGGGAGCAAGACAAAGAAGCATCCCTACTCTCACTGAAATGTCCCTTTTGAACAAGGAAGAAAAGCAGATGTCAGAAAACTTCTATTTAACATCAGCTTGAAAGATGAGTAACTCAAAACACATACCTGGAAGAAAAGAATCACATCTTGAAACACACACTTCAGCCTCAATCAAAAATTACTGTGCCAACACCTTACTTATACTACAAGTAGTATGGTTCTGTTTCAACTTATTTACAGCTAAATAATAATCATTGCCAAAACCAGCAGGAAATTTCAGCTCACAACTAAAGCTTTTGATAAGGCACAACTGAAAATATCTGTCCCAAACTCTTCTATGTAGAGTAGCTTTGGTTTAGCAGAATCCATCAGTGAAATTAAATCTAATGAATTTTGGTTCCTATATTTTGGTGGTTTATTTCCATTATAGTGGTATAAAGTGGATCTCCAAAATTTAAATCATCTTGAAGCAGGGCTCAAACAAGCCAGCAGAGCTGCTCTTAGAACTTTCAAGCTGCAGGACCAATGGCTATGACACCAGCCATGAATGACCAGTTTTAGATTTTAGCACTCAGGAGTGATTTAAAACATCCACCCTGTCTCACTGCTGCAGCAGCAGCCATAAGACAGGGATTAGTGAAATAGTCATCAATATTTTGAAACAGTACTTGCTGTCTGACACACCTTCCAAAAGGCTGTCTCCAAGAAACTGCCAACTGGAAACCAAAATGCTTTTTATTGGGCACAGCCACACAATTCAACCGATTGCAGTTCCAAGATACCTGAGTCTTTCTTCAACACAGCTTATCTTGGATCTTGGGATGCTCATGAAAACTTGACTGCCAAGTCCCCATTAGGAGCTGGTAACTGGCTATGCCTGGACCCTGACAACGTGTGAGCATTCCCCAGAAAGAGGAGATTGCAGTCAGCATCAGAAGAGAGAAGCTTGCTGAAGTCCTTCAGGCAAAAGTGAAAAGCCCCAGGCTCTGAACAGAGGGATGCTGCAGGGTGCCTGTTGTATCTGGAAAGGGCTGGAGGAGGCCATGGTGTAGGCATTCAGGTCTGAGCAGTCCTGATGGCTTTACTTTCTTGAAAGTATTTAAAGCTTGGGAACAGGCCCATAAAAGCCTGAGGTCAAAGTTCAGAATGGGAAGGCCACCTGTGGCAGTGCTGGAGTGCAGCTGGTGTTTCACATCTTTGTACACCACTAAGATTTAAATTTTCCTCATGAGAATACCCTCTGAAAAAGCTGATGCATTTTCACCTCCTCTTCTGCTGACTTTGTCCTTCTCAGCCCGATTTAAGCAATGGCATCTGCACACAGATACTATGGGATATCTGAAGGATTTGACAGTGCAATTTCTGCAAAAGATTAGTAAGGATCACGGGTGTTCAAGATACCTGATAACCTGCAGAGTAGCGAGAACAATCCTAGAAATCCTTGAGATCTCATCTTCAGTTCCAAAAGGTTGTGTTCCAACATAGAGATAGGAGTGACTGAAGACTTCCCAAGATGGAGATGAGGAGGATACAGATTCCAAGTTTCACCAGAAGCAGGCTGAGAACAGACTGATTTTATATCAGTGTGTAAGAAGACCATGCCACAGTCTTGGCACCAGGGCAATTTCACTGCTGATCATTCATCTAGTGTTAAAGGCAGCAAGGTTCAAAACCAGAACAGTTTTTGGTGTTTTGGTGGTGGTTTTATTCCCCTTTTCTTTTTTTCCTTTCTTCTCTTCACTACTGGAGCATTCTTGGAATGGGCACTGAAGCTGCTGACAGGACCTCACATATCCACTGCCTTCAGATTCCTTGGACCTGTGGGATCCTAAGGAATGATGGTCCTGTCTCCTCTTCTCAGTCTCTTGACACTGAGGAAGAATGGTGCAGAAAAAATACTAAGCCCACACCATTTTCCTTGTCTGCTATACTGACCAAACTGCAAAGATGGAACAATTTCATTAACCCATGAGTCTCTGAACACCAGAAGGAGTAACTAGACATTGTATGTCTGAACATCATGAATCATTATCTATCCATCCAGTCACCCCTTCTCTGCAAGGATCTGTGTTGTCTAATAACACTTTCAAAAAAAGGCTTTCAATCTTAGAGAAGAATTCATTTTTTCTTTAGTTGTATGTTGAAGCAATTATATTTATTTGCACCAATTCCCACTTACTAGTTCATCTTCAGCTTCCATCAATTGATTCTGGTGTGCCACTGCCAGACTAGACAGTCTTCTGACAAATGACTTGGCTGAATTTTTTGAGCATCATCAGCACAACCTGAGATTTTATTTTTTCGTTTTGATTTTAAAGGGGATAGCTTACAGCTTAACAACAGGTAACAGTGACTGCATAAAACAAATTACCCTGGATGCAAGACAGCAAAAAGTGATGGAGAGAATCAGCCACACTCTGAGGCAGTGCAGTTTAGTCAAAGGGCCCTTTCTCACCACCTGACAATCAGTGCACAAACCCTAAGCCAAATCCTGAAGCACACTTGCAAACCTCAGCTAACTTTGCTGCCTCTTTTTTGATACTCAGTCAGACATAACATTCCTCCCTTCCTCCTCTCTCCAAACAAACATTTGGAGGTTTTAATCATAACAGGCTTGGATAAGTTAATCATCTTTACTCAAAAAAGGTATTTCTGCCTTCTGAAATGGTGCTTTTTGTCCAAAATTATGTTACCAGAACTGGATGAAGTAACCTTGGGTTTCTTTAACTTTTCAGTCAATCCCTTTAGCACTAAAGGTCTTAGGTATATTTTGAAAGCTTCAGGACTCAGATATCTGAGTGTTGCATCTACTGACATTGAAAACCCATACTGTCCAATAAATAAACATTCAGGGACAGAAAACTAAACTCCTACCACTGTGTCTTGCAGATAATCACTGTGCCCACAGGCCCATCTCTTTGTCCTCTCAACACATAAAATCAATGTTCCATGGCAGTTATTCTGTCCTTGCTGGACTTGCATGCATGACTTCAAATCTCATGCCTGATGTTTTCAATGAATTAATTTCCTTTTTCTTATTTTAGTACGAAGCTCTCAAATCTTGTGCTCACAGCCTGCACCATTCCTAGGGACACATGCTCCCAAGGATTCCATACACACACACTAAGGAGCACACCTCCTTCAGTGAGCAGGCTTTCAAACATCAGACATTACATTCACCGTGCATCAGTCCTTGAGCTATTCAGATTTTCAGCCCTCACTGAAGTCTTCAGATTTCAAGACCTGATATCACTTTAGACTTCTAAGTATTTTTTCAAGTCTGCTGACACTAAATACTAGTTTAAAGATGTCAAATTAAGGAATTCACAGTATCTTCAAAGTATGAATTTTGTCAGTACAAAAAAAATTAGCTTATGAAACACAAAGGGAAAGGCTGAACTGCCTTAGAGTAGTATCTACCCTCGATGAAAGGAAATCCAGTTTGTGCCTGTAGGCTTGAGTGATACACACTGATGTGGAAATCCTTAAGCAATGCAACATTGCCCCCACCTCTCCCCACAGCCCCAAACACCAAACAGAAGCACAGGAGCTCCCCAAGACAGTAAAATGTGCTCCCATTTACAGTGACTAACAGCTAATAAAAACCAAAGCAAAACCCTACAGAACAGCTGGTGCAGATTTCAGGTGCAGCTGGACTCATGCACCAAGTCACAACCAAATCTGGGCAGAAAGCAGAGGATCATTACATGACAGCAAGGATAGCAATAAAACTACTTTATATGCAAATAAGTTACAGCACCAGCCCTACTCAGAGTCCAAAGACACTACACCAGGAAGCTACAGCAAATAAGAGACACCCTTCCTTAAAAGAACACCATTAATTCCAGAGTCACCACAAACCAAATCTAGTTAACAGGTTAGGCTGTACCTAACTTGAATATATTTTATAGAGGAAGAAGAGAAAAAACACCAAAAACTTCGAAGTACTCGTGCATTTTTCATCGCAAAACCCGCTACTGACTAGAGACTAACAACCATGGTCTAATAACTTCAAAACACTTTTTACTTAAGATCTATAGTTAAAGTGAAAAGCTTATTTTAGGTGCTTTTACAACTGATTCAGAATATTTTTCATCCTATGTCTTCTAAGAGGGTGTTTTAATCTTTCTTTAAAGCTCCAAAAGGAACCAATTCAAGAATTAAAGAAGATGTGCCAAAATGTCATGAAAAATACAGAGGACAAAACAGGTTTCTAGCCAGTCACATTTATGAGCTGCATACAGGTTAGAGGATATGTTTAACTAAAGGCTTGGGGTTTTGTGCTACTATCCAAAACAAGAAAGGACAAACTGCTCCAGAAAAAAAGTTAGTCACACCTATTTGCATGTGATACCAGTCTTGCTATGCACTCTCTTTATCTCTCAGTCCATTACCTGAAAAAAATCTGCTAAGACAAAATCTGGCATTAGCCATCAATGGACAAAACTACTTTCAGAGTGAAAATCATCAGCTCAGAATACTATGGATCTGGCCAATCAGTTTGCAACTGCTAACTGCTTCTGTCATTCCAGAACACGTGGAATAGGTACTATTAAAATCAAAGCTAATAAGAAAACAAAAAAATTATGAAGGACAGAGAACCGGACTCTTTATGAATCTCTAAAGGTTAAGAACTTTTAACAATTAATTTTAAACGTACTCTTTGGATAACACAGTTGGTGAAAAATCGTACTAGACAAATAACATTACTTTCAAATTTTACTAGAAAGGTAAAAAAGGACTTACAGAAGTGGTTAAAAGTCACTGACCTCTCACTAACTGTGTACATTTCACAACATCTGTATGTGGATGTTCAATGGTAATCTCAAAACCTGAGGAGTTACAAATACATTTTAGAATTATACATTTGCATCTGTAAAATAAAAAGCAAACCCCTTATATTTTCCCACAAACCTAAAATACTTGCTAAACCTTTTCACTGCAGAATAAATAACAATATTTAAGTGCCTTTTATTTTTTACCTTTTTGTACTTTTGAATGGCAGATGGTAAAGCCACTTTGCAACCATTACTAAAATATTCCTCCAGTAATCTCAAATCCTGTACACATATAACCTGGGAAATTACTATCTTTTTAAAACTGAACATATCTGAACAATTTCTAGCAAGTTATTAAGTCAGTAAAAAACTGTATGCAAACACAATGAAATATGTGTGTGCATGTGTACTTTTATTCATCAATTTCTAGCACTCAAACATATTGCATGTATGAAGTTAGAAATTAAGTCAATTTGTAGATCAGTAACTTAAGAAACCCTTTGTGGTTTATGACCTGTTTTAAGAATTAGGTCACCACTGTGAGCTATTTTTTTAACAATACCCCAAGTGATATTTAAGAATATCTGAGCAAGCCAGTATTGTCAGGCCTCTGGCTCTAATTGTCTCTATGGTATTTTAGACACAAGAGTGTCTTGACAGAACATTCCACTTCAAATTTTGGAATCATCTGAACCCTTTAAATGGTTACACTACAACTTGTGTTGTTCAGAGTCAGCACCTGCTCAATTACATAATGTTTTTCTATGGAAAAGCAGAATGGGGAAGAGCATGAGGTACAAAGCTGCTTCAGGACATACACACAGCCAGCCTCCTACACCATGTTACCTTATGGGAAGAAATGTCAGTGTAATTACTACTTGGAGTAAAAGCTATTTGGAAGCCTACACACTTCTAACTCAAACTGTCAGAAATATCTCTTTCACAAGTACAGACACACCTTTCTTCTCCACAGTGAACACAGCAGAACTGCTAACACAAAACTAAATTCAGAGGTCAGAAATTACAGGAAAACAGTTAAATTCTAGTGCACCAATTGCACATCAAAACCCCAGTTATTTGGATCCCACTAGCTCTTCATGGCAAGTTGGCTGCACAGGAGGTGTTTAGAAAGACATACCTAAAGTTTGAAGCATTATTGTTTCAAGTATAACCAGCTCTTGGGCTTGTTGAAGGTATGCCTGAAACAAACAAGCAGACAGGTGAAGACACAGCAATCGATTGCCTCAGAACTTCATTCACACACTGCCTCTGATACAGCACTGGCAACACAAGACCAGTACCCAGGCCAGTGAGCACTGACAATTCACAACACTTCACACTGGGGTACTTTCTTCCACCAGTACAAGCATTGTGAGAAATTCAGTTCCACCTGAACTGCCTTTCACAGGAAGATTAACTTAGTCTGGATCTCAGACAACCTATTCCAGCAAAGCATTTTTGGGAGGTCAGGTGGGTGCTCTAAGAATTTCAAGATGGAGCAATCTCTTCAAGTTTCATTACAAATAAGCGAGTCTTTAAGAAACTGCATTAAGTAATAGAAATATTTAAATGGTGTCAAAACAAAGGCTTTTTTTTTCTAGGCTGCAGACAGCAATAATCCAGTAAGACAATGTAACAAATCATTAGATGAAATGACATCTTTCAAACCATGTATCTTTGAAACCATAACTTCCACCTACATCACTCTTTGTATCCAGTTGTGGCTCTTGAGGATGAAGACAGGCATTTGCTACTTTAATAACATGTTCAAGTTTCCGTGGCTGTTCTTCCACTTTTGCAGCCAAAAACAATGCCGTGGGAGACATTATCTGAAGAAGAAAAACGTGTTTTTAACTTTTTACAAGCAGGACTTGAATTTTTATGGAGTCTAAACTAGCACAGAAAAGTTTAAGAAGTTGGATTTGTTGCTTTTTTTTCAGTTTTGAAGTCATGCAAGGCAACAAAAATAAAACTAGTCATGTTTGATTTTGTAACTGATGCAATCCTCTCAGCAGCACAGGGCTGAGCATAATGTTACATTACATTTGTGAGTAAGATGTCTGAGGTCAAAATAATTCTAGTTCAACATAAAAAAAAAAATATTTTGGCCCAAAAGACTTAGTCACAGTAGAACAGGCTGTTTCAAGTTAAATATACTTTGTGAGAAAGTTCATCCAATTTCTTGCACAGAACGAGTCACTACACCATCTTTTCAGTAAAATAGCTGATCACAAGTTCTGCTAGCATTTAATTCTCCCCAAAGAGTGAGAAACTTTGCAGAGAACTTCAATAAAAACAGCTTGTTATATAAACATAGGCTCTACAAGTAAAAGAAACTTTATATACACATATATTTTATACACATATATTGTATTTTATACACATAAATTCTTAGACACTCTACTATGTGCCCAGCAGTATCTGGAGAACAAAGCATAAGGATTTGTAAAACACCAGTTATGTCAAATATTAGTAAAGACTACACATTACATTTAGAGATGAAAATTTATATCAGACTTGAGGTGTCATAAGGTGGCAGTTCAGTATCACCTAAGAGTTAGCTGTGAAGTAGAATTACAGTGCCTGTTGTCAGCTAGAGTGACTGATGTGTGCAGACAGAACACAGCAAACCACAAATCACTGATGAGTTAGGTTCCCTTAGCATGCAAAAGCTGTCCATGTTAACCAGGAATTAAAATGGTACTAGAAATCATCTAGACATAGGCTGATTAAAATGGTTAAAAATTAAGCCAGTATAAAGCATTTATTCAGAGACTGAAATAGCTGCTTGCTGAGTATTTAATTAATGCCTGGTGCAAGTAGTGCAGGTATTGGATTTCTCATTCAATGCCCAAACAGAACTAGGCTAAATAGGAGGCACAGCCCCCTAAAGTCAGATTTGCTTTTTTTGCTAGTAAGCAGACCTTTTTTAATGCCAAAATGAAACATTTGGTATAAAAATTTACAATACATGCAAAACTGCAACAAACTACGTAAATATTTAAGGGATAAAATTTTAGAAGCTTTTAAATTTACTGAGAGTACTTTCTTCATCCTTAAATCACTTTGAAATGTCTGCATGGATCTTAAGCAAAACTTTAAAGTTGTTAGACTTGAAAATTGACACTCAAAGGCAATACCCTTTGATGAGTAGAGTGTGTCATGAAAAATCTAGCAAAAATCTCAGTCTATAGAAACCAATCACCCAGAACAAATCACAGGGAGCAAATTCTTTTAAAAGGGAGACAAGAACCCCTGTTTTTTTTAAAGAATCTTGTAACCTAAGCCTGATGAACAAATGAAATAAAAACCCAAAGTGAAGTGCTGCTGAACAAGGCCATATTAGCACTGTCATTTAATACTTTTGATGATTCTGTAGAAGTTCCTAACCCCATTGCTTGAAGTAATGATTTGAAATTCTGGAAGGAATTTGCTTTGCCAGGGACATGCTACTTGAAATGTGTCTCACACTGGGAGATAAAACTTTTAAACAGTAATTGTGATGGAATTTTCTGGAGTTCAGAAAGTGAGTGTATCAACAGCCCTGAAGTGGCAGAAAATGCAGATGTCAGGCAGCACACACAGGCATAACCCAACACACACATATCATCTAAAGGTATTTCACATAACTCAGTTTTCAACAACTGCAATGGCTGACAACATTTCCATTTCACAGAGGCATTATTTCAACGAAGTCACCAGTGACCACACAATGAAATCATCAGCAAATTCTCACTCCCTGTTACTCTGTGTCTGACTGCACCAAAGTTCTACTTCTTTCCAAAAAAGCACCACCAGGCTGACTTCAGCATCTCTTCTGATTTACTGAAGGAGATCAGATGTGGCCAAGGAGTCTCCACACAGTTCCTGATTTCCAGGCCCTTACACAAAACACAGCTCTGAAGGCTGATTAGGTCAAGCTGATTAGCTGTCATTTAACTCTGGCTCATCAGAAATCTACGTACAGCCCAATTAACTATTTCCTTCAAAAAGAAGTGTTGGCTTCTGGCCACAGAATTTCAGGTCTTTTTCTTATCTGGGACAAGGGTTCTCACTCCATTTAGATTAGACAGTTATTTTTAGCTCCCTTGGTATTGATTCAGAAAAATATACATCCTAGTAAAATTCCAGCCTTGGTACAAATGTAGTCTTGAGTGAACACACCCTACTAAGTGTATAACTGGCAAAGTTACTCAAATGCTTTCATTCATTTCCAATTACCAAAAATGGCAAAAAACCCAAGCAATGGGTAGAACAAAAAAAGTAAGAACAGTAGAACAAAAAAAGCCAAGCTGAAGAAACATACTTGATAAAGCAATAATATATTTCCTATATATAAATGTCTTAATTTGACATCAACCAAAATAATTTAGAGTAATTCTATACTACGCACCCAAAATAGTCTTAGACTTTGAGAAATCTTCAGAACACATGTGATATATGACATTAAATCCCACTTTATTACTAGCTGAGAATCTCTGAAACCAAGTCCCACAGAAATAGGAAAAAACCCCAAAATGTAAGAGCGCTGTTACCACAATTCATGAGCATTATACAGCAAGTTTCACTGGGAATTGTGGTACAAACAGGTCCTTTTTCACTTAAAAAGTACAAGACAGTGTAAAGACAAAGGCAGTCAGAAAAATTTCAGAACACATCAGCAGCATGCATGTAGTTTTCTGAGATCTCCCTCTCCCTTCCAATGCCAATATTAGTATGTTTCTAGATTTGACACGGTTCAGCCTAAGACATTAAGTGCTTCCAGTCTAAGAGAGGGTTTTCAAGTTTGAACACAAAGAGCTGTGAGGAATTTTTTTTATTATAACCAGGAACTCACATTGCATAAAAGCAGCAAATATGTTAGACTGCAATATTAAAACCAGAACTGAAGTACCCAAAACAACCTCACTAGAGCTTGAAGGGTATTATGAAAGTTTCGAGAACTTTCCAAAACTGCAAAGTCAACTGTTTAATACTGTGATTTGGGCAAGGCTCAAGGAAGGGAATGCAGAAGGACTGGAAACAAAACACCCTCTACACAACTCACCTACCTCACACTTGAAGGAAAAAAATTCCTCGTGCAGCCTTTTTTAGGCTCTTCACGAAGTTCCACTGCATGTCACAAAAACCCGTTGACATCATCAAGAATACTTTCAACTGGTTGTTTGGTATTCCACATGGCATTTCTAAGGATTATATTTAAAAACTACAGCTACTTTTTGGATGCCTTTCCTCTCACTGCCAGCATATGAAGGATTTTCCCCCCTTTCTGTTCTTCAAATCACAGTGTACTGAAGAATAAGCTTCTAAAAGAACTATTTGCTATACAACAATGTAACACACCAAGTAGTATAGAAACAGGATTTGCAGAAGAATTTTAATTTTGAAGATATTTTAAAGTATAATAGTGAGGGCTAGTACTGCCTATGAAAAGCCAGCAAGCTCCTTCCATGTCCCAATATTAGCACTGATTAACTTTATACTTGGCATCCCAAAGTTTCTATGCCCTAGTCAGCAATGTAGAAAGAATAATTTGTGTTGAGGAGACCCACAGTAGCTCCTGTCATCAGCACAGCCAGGGAAATTAGTAGTCAGGACATCCAACTCTGCTTCCCAGAATTGGTAAGGCAAGCTTCCATCCTCACTGGGCACAGCAACCTTGCAAGGACTTTGCCCGCCTGGACTGCAACATCAAAACCTCAATACTTTCTTCTTTGCACTTAAATGCATGTACTCTGTAGGTGATCCAGAGCACCTTGACTTTCTAGCTCACAGTAACTTCACAAAAAAAGGGATATTTGGCCATGAGAGCAGTACATGTAACACATTCCCAATGAACCAAGACTACATTAACTGGTACGTGCACCCCTGTGGCTCTACAGGTTGGAGATACTGTTGGGAATTCTGTTCCCTGTTCCTAGAAGACTCAAACTCCTGAAAGGCTGTAAAATTGTTTAGCAGTAACTTATACTGAAGACAAAAACTATAAAATTAAGGCAACATCTATTCAGCAACTGAGCTTCCATTAGAAACCCTGTTTGTTACCAATTACATACATGTCACATACATGACATACATGTGTATTTGTATAACCTGGCAGTTATACATGATGATAAATGTGCAAGTGCTTATTACCAGACTAAAAACATTAATCTACCAATAAAACAAGGCAACACAGGCCACATTTTTTCAGTTGAAGATCGTAAGGCATTCTGACTAATGGCCATCTAATTTTCTAGCCCCAGCATTCAGATTCCTTCCTGCCATGGATAAACAGCACTATGGGCACAGAGCAAAGCAATATTAGAGATATACTGCATGTGCTGTAGGATCTTACCTTTGAGACTGACAGTACCTTACCATTCCTTTCTAAGGGTTACTTTCTTCTTGCAGAGATGAATACTGTAACATTGTTTAGCTTGCCAAGTACTCTGGAGATTTGATATTAAGTATTTATATTAGAGTTCTTGGCTTTTGCTTTCTCTACAGAGGACCCAATGGATGTTTGAGAGTATTTTAAAAGTGACTCCATTCACTGACACCCTCCTTACCCTACAGAATTTTCTGTGCAGAAAATGCTTTTGCCCATCAGCACACGAAGCCACTCTCTGGCCTTATACTCATTAAGGATTACAAAAAAGGAGTTCAGCAAGAATCAGTATTACTGAGGTACAACCTTCAGTTCACTTGCCTTTAACTTTGAACAGTCTTACCTGAGAATTAATTAAACAATACACCTCCCTGCCCTGTAATAACTGCAGTTTCCGTGGCATTCTGCCCTTACATAGCTTACTTGTGAATTTTCAGATCCATAATTTAAGCCACAGTTTTCATATAAAGAGCACTAAACATTCAAACACTACTGAGCTGCCAGTTCCAAGTGACTTTCCCAGTATCCAGTGAAAATGCTAACACAGCAACCAAAGCTTCTTGCTGCCTAAATCTAGCCCAGATTACCAGCTGACAGTACAGACAGCAGGTGATAGAACAGGTATGTGGGTCTATATATAAACACAGCACCTCTCCACTGAGCCACCTCTCCACTCCAAGCAGCTCTAGTTTATCAAACACACAAGCCATTCCCAATCCCAGAAAGCTCTGGATGCCTCACCAGCTCCTCTTCCACCAGCTCCAGGCTATTGCTACGTGGGCAGAACAGCAGCAGGAGAGCAGAAAGAGGAACTTGCATGGATGAACACTGCAGTTTTGGTAACAAGCTGCTGGAAATTTGAGTTTAGCTCAGATTTTGCAGGAAAAATAATGATGTACACTTCTGAAATGTACCTACAAATGAATATGTATTTCCAGATAAACAGGCACCATAAGATGCCTATTTGCTCAGCCAACAATAATAAACAAATTCATGATAGAAAGAAGAGTTGGCTCTCCTTGTACCCTACTGTGTGCCTTCCCCAACTGCAGACAGTGCAAGGTTTGCAAGAGTTTACCCCTTGGTAGAGAAGGTCTGCTCTGACCTAGGCCTAACATCTGTAACAGTCTCAATCTATTTATTTTGCCATTAAACGATCTAAGAAAACTCATCCTTAACATTTAATGACAAGCCACCATCACTATTAACTGTTCTTCCTTAAAACAAACAACCCCCAAGAACACCTAGACTATTATTATTTTTCCACCCATTGTATCCAGTATTGGACATTAAAAAAAAAAAAAAAACAAAACCAAAACCCCTGACATTTCCAGGTTGTTATCTCCAGTTCTGTATCTGTTACAATATTCTTCAATAACAGCTAGCATTTTTACTGTAAAATTCTGTTCTTAACAACACATTCTGTGTTCAGAGTCAACATGTCCAGGTTATTGGGTAAAACACGATTCACCCCATCAGATGTCAAAATTTTTCTTGTCTAATATGACTTATCACACCACTTAAGACTAGCTAAAAGAATTTACACTGCTTCAGGAACAGCTACATAATCCATATGGATACACACAGAACCTCATTTTCATTGGCAGACACACAATGCCAGAACTTCCACTGACTTCACAAAAAATGTGTTCCTACACATTAGCCTTTCAAACTTCAGCACGTAAGCACCAGGCACATTTGAAACATCTAAATGCATTCACACATCTGAAATGCGCCTGCTGATGGTGCCTATTTATTTTCTTTTTATTTCGATGGCAGAAGATAAAATCTAATTGCCACTAGTTAAAGTAATCTAAAGTTGAAAACAAGTATCATTACTGCTTCTGAACCACTGATAAGCTAGCATTCCTAAAAACAAATCACACTTCACACTCCTGAATGTTATACTTCTCAGTCAGAACTGCCAACGTTATGGGCATGCTATTACCAAACATAAAATCATACTTACATTTCGATTAAATTTTGTGAAGGAATGATGCATATAAAACCTGTGCATGTAAACAATTGCAGTATTTATTGTAAGCTGAGATCTGGAAGATTAAATGAAGGAAACACTACATATTCAGAAAATCGTCTACAAGAACTGAAAGCGCTGCGCTTTCCACATCAATCACTGCTCTCAACATATTGTCTGCAGCCGAAAATGGATTAGGGACGTGACACTTCAGAACTGAACTGATATTAACACGGATCGTTCCCATCTGTTTCGCAGGCCATGTGGAGATTCCTACAGGCTCCCCACAGACACACACGGAACGAAAACTCCTCAATGCGCGATATACACTGAAACACTCTCACAAGTGCTATTGTTTTGCTCCAGCTCAACTATTTCAGTAACGGATCTGAGGGTTTGGCCCTGCTTTGATCGATTTTTTCTTCCCCCTTTTAAAAAAAAGGGAAAAATTCTTCACATTACAGAACGGCTGAAGAGGAGTTGCCCGTTTCGGGCCAAACGGCACCTGGGGATTTACTTCCGAAGTGCCCCATGCCTCAGCGAGGGCCACAAGCGCTGCTGAGGGCCGGTGTGAAGCCGAGCGCCGACAAAGAGCGCGGCGCGGGGGTTTCGCCAGGCTCCTCCTCCCATTCTGTGCCTCCAGGCCACGGCTCCAGCCCGCCCGGGGCTGCCGAGCAGCCGCAAGGCTCCCGCCGAGGGCTCCCACACCAGGCAGAAGGTCTCCCGCCGCCCCTCCGCACGCCGCCCCCGCCGCCCTCATGCCCGTCCCGCCCGGCCCCGCTCGGATACACGTTGAGGCGCTGGCCCATGTCTTGGATGAGGTTGGCCGCCTGCTGCCGGTACGAGAGCTCCTTGTCGGCCTCCACGCCGCAGCGCCGCGAGGGCGTGTTCTCCAGCTGCTCGCGGCTGAAGAACCAGCGCGACGCGGCCGAGGAGCCGCCGCCGCCGCCCCGCGCCGCGGACCCGGCGGAGCCCGCGCCCGCCGCCGCCATGACACCTCCTCCTCCTCCGGCGCCTCCTCCCGCCGCCTCCATCGCGGCTCTCGCGAGAGCTCTCGCGCCCGCGCGCGCCCTCCGCCATAGAGTCTCGCGGCGGGGCGGCCGCGCGCCGGGCGGGGTCACGTGGCCTGCATGGGGATGGGGTGGGGCCATGGCGGCCGCGCCTGAGGGGACCTGAGGGGTGGAGTCATGGAGTCATGGAGTCATGGAGCTGTGGAGCCTGGAAGGAATCTTTAAGGTCACCCAGTGCCGCCGTCAGCCCAGCACCAACACTGTTACCCCTATAAACCAGTGAACCCCATCGCCCAGTGCCAGGGTTGAACACCTTGAACACCTCTGACTCCACCACCTCCCTGGAGGAACTCTCCCATTGCCTGACCACCCTGTAACTGCGTATCTGTTTCATACGATAGTTCAAATATCTAATCTCGGTCTGGATACCTTTATGCTTAATAAAGTGAAAAAAAGCTAAAAAATGTTAGAAGTAAGGATTCCTTTCTTAATGCCAGCAAATCACATTACAGCCTACCTGGAGGAGGATGTGGAAAGGGAGGAAGAAAGGAAAGATTCAGAATGCACGACTAGTTTCTAGAAAATTCCTGTCTGCTGGCAATATCAGCATGGAGACACTTGAGAAATGCAGAAGGAAATTATGGAGCTTGTGTCACTGCAGAGGAGCAGCTGCAGCATGCCAGTGATGCTCCTGCAGTGTGCAGGTCATCTCACAGGGCACTCTGTATTCAGTCATGAATTTTCAGCAGTGGTTTGAGTTTATGGATTCAGGGCTCAAGGGGGGCAAAAAGGTATTTACAGTTCTGATCACCATGGATGAAAATGAGAGCTCTGAGTGTTCTGCTCATGTTCAGTACATGCCACTACCAGTCTGCAGTGGTTTTGCTCACCTGAAGTTACATCACAATGAGTTCTTATACAACTTCAGTGCCAATTTTATACAAGTAGTGTAATCTTAGAACTAGACCCACAAGAATAGTGATGAAATATACAGATATGGTACAGCAAAGACACAAATTACTGCCTGATCTTCCCAAATGTCCATAATCTTTAAGATCCTGCAGAGGAAATTTAACCTCAGATTTCTCATGTAATTAGCTGTTCTTTGACTTCATATTTTTGAGTCTGTAACAATCAAGGTACAATATTTCACCTCATTGTTTAAATCACTGTGTAAAGCTCATGGATTTTGGGTGTTCAACTTAGATTCTTCATTCCTGCAGTAATTGGTGGAGGAGTATTAAGAATGTTCTTATCAGACTGCAATTAGAATTTTATATTAGCTTTGTTAATGAAATGCAAAGATGGAGGGAAGATTATATATATATATATATGTGTCTCAAAAATCTTAAAATATCAAGAATAGGTAGAATATCATTAAATAATGACAGTGCATAATGAATATGATTTATGCAGGGTATGCACATTAATTAACTCTCATGCAGGGTACTGCAATCACCTATTTAGTCACAGGTTAAGGTAATTAAATACTGTTCTTGCTATTGGAGAGGTTCCAGACCTTGGTCCCCAATGATGTGACATTGCATTTTCACTAATTTAACTGGCTTCATTCATAAAAAATTGAAGAATTAGTCCAATTAAAATGTATTGGAGGAATGACAATGTATTTTCCTCTTAAATCCATTTAAACATCTGTTTGAATCGTCTATACTGAAGGAAAATATGAGAATGAAATTGCCTTTTGACTTTAAAATTTAATTAAAATAATCTGGTTGAAAAATCATGCATGCTGAAAACTCAGTGCCTGCATGTGGATTTTTAAATAAAAAAAAGGCCAGCAGAAGTCTTGCGAACCTGAGGACAATAAATATTGTTAAAGCTATTTTCTGGCTCTTCTTTTCCTCTTACATAAAAACTTGATATTCAAAATCTCTGAGCTGCTGACTACTTCACAAACAACTTTTTTTTTGTTTTTTTTTTTTTTGGTGGGTTTGACACTGTAAAGAAGGACAGAGCTTTCTTTGTAGTCCAACGGAGGCTGGGATCAGCAGTAACTGCTGATGTTCAGCATCCTTCAGGTTCAGTCTGTGACAGCTGTGGCTAGAGCTAAAAACAACTTCTGTCTAATACTGTTTTGCCTGGAATGTTCCGAAGCTGAACAGAAGAATGGTGACACCACACGTAGCCAGCCAACGGTCCCATGAGAACAAAGACTGGAAGTGCTAATCTGCATTTTTCTGACTGGTACGAAATCCTCTCGGGAGGAGGATGCTTGTGCACTCACTGGATAATAATGAAAACCTGTTTCAATCAATAGTCTATAAAGCAAACTATCTTTCCATTCCTATAGCAGGACTCAAGCTAGGGAGAGCATTAGCACTTGAAGTATCCAGCCTTACTTTTAGGAAGCATTTTTTCAGGAATATAGCATTAACCCATACTGTTACCAAACACTAGTATTTATTGTGACAGTGACACACCAAGTATTACCAACACAAATACATTATTTTGCACTTACAAGCAGATTGTTGCAATTGTTTCTGATGAATAAGTTCCCAGTGGTGTAGGTGGCAGCTAAAATGTAAAGTCCCCACAGACCTTTTCCATCCTGTCACAACACTGACAAAGCACAAGTGCACCTGCAGTGCTGAGCTGAGTGTGGTGTGCTGCATTTCCCACCAGTGGATAAAAGCAAATGTTGCCTTTTATATGGCATCAACATTGTTTAAATTCTGTTTTAATATTCTTTCAAATTCTGTTTTTCTGTCATAACAAAGATGGAAATGTAGTGGGTTGATTATTTTCTCAGCTCTTTCCTTCCTGAGAATCAAGTCCTAATAACGTGGCATTGATTAGAATGCAGAGATTCTTACGGCAACTGCAAAAGATGAAATCTCTCCTTTATTATGAAAGCAAGGCTTTCAGAATTGTTTCAAAATAGCCGAAATCCTCAGGCAATACCTGTGCATACTCATTTCCAGTACCTTTGCTTTTGTTTTGGAAATAACAGGAGACAGATAATTGTCAATAACAGACAACAGATAATTGTCAATTTTATTTTTCATGTGTAGAATTGCACATGCCAATAGAAATATGAGGGTATTATTTCCGAAGTTTAGCCACTTTAGTACTTCATAATTATTCAAATTGTTTTCTGCTAAGGCCTAAAAATTCCAGAGCATTTCCAGCCTTGAGTTTATCCTGTAAAAACAAAACACATATATATGTTTGTGCTTATTATTTGCTCATGTTTTAACTCAAATGCTTTTACTTGTGCTTTAAAAGGAACTGCTGCAAAGAAACTGAAGGGCTCTTTCAGTCTTTGCAGAAATCAGTGTACTACACTGATTTTTCAGTGTTTTATCTCATGTCTCAAGTAGAGACTTACAAGGAGGGAAAACCCCTCCAATGTAAAAATCATACCTTCAGTTTATGGTCAAAATCGTCCATTGAATCAATCAATTTTCCAGGTTCCAGTTCCCCAAGTGGAAAAGGGTAATCTGTCCCCAAAATAACTTTGTCCTGGTAATAAAAAAATTGTACATTTTATAGTAGCATTAAGCAATAGAGTTTAAATAACATTAATACTAATGTTATACAATATTATAGTAACGTTAATATTATATTTTAAACTCGTAAATTTTAATTTTTTTCAGATTTTTAATTTCTTTTAAATCAACATAAAACAATAGAGCACATGCTTTCTGGAATTTATAATGAAGTACAAGAAATTAGATGTATATATTGGACTGATTAATTAGGAAAGTGAATATGAAGATCATAACTTCCACTAGGAAAAGAACAAAGCTTGAAAACGATGACTCAAGGGTTTTTTGGATACATTTTACTTGAAAAAAAATGCAGGCTATTTATTAATCATTTTTGTGGTGTCTAACTGAAGTTATGGTATTTTAATTCAGATAAGCAGAGAGCTGAAAATGCAAATCCCAGGCCTGTGGCATCAGTGTCTATTAATTGGGTGAATAAAACAGTTAGGACTTGTTATAATGTTTGAACTCTGTTACCAGAGTTCAGTACTGAAATAGGGTGAAGAAAACATCATTCAGTTATTTTCTGAAATGGTTTATTTACTTGTCAAATGCTTTTTTTTCAAAAAAAACCAAAAACAATTAAAGCACATTTCCTACTCAGATTGATTTTCTGTACTGTGGTGCTTGTTTGAAAGGTTAACAGCCCCTGCAAGTGGTCTGCCTAAACTGCAATGATTAGTCTTGGTTAAGTGTTTAGCCACATTTAACCATAATTAAATGGCCAATAAAGGATACACAGAATTCTTCCTTCTGAGTTTTGACTTATTCCATGGTCTGCACTGCTGTGTGGAGTACAGAATGTGTATGCAACTTTTCTTTAAGCATCTCAGGAAGTTCTCCATCAAACTCAGAAAAGGTGCTTGGATTTTCAGTCCTGAATTTGAAATTTTTGGCTAAATACACCCACACAAATTTAAAATTTCCAGTGGGTGAGAAGAATGCATAAGAAATATGAAACAAAAAAACCCTATCTTTGTGCTACTTTAAAAGATGTAATAATGGCAATGGGGTACTACTGAAAGCATGATACAGTGTAAAATTAGTACAAATACTTAATTAAAAAAAAGTATTTAATTTAATTTAACTTAATTTAATTTAACTGGTATTCAGCTTCAGATAACAAAACCTAAATCTCAGTTACAAAATTTCATGTATTTCTGGAAGACTGCAATTTTTTTTGAATGTCACTGTCTTTGGCTGGAACTGGGTATTAACTGTGGGTCTGAAACAAGTATCTGAAAATATGGCTGACATGATATGATTTGTTTCTGAAAGTAAGTCAGTGAGAAGAAAATTTAATAAAAATCTGTGTGCAACATCCCTGTTATCAGAGATGAAAAGAAACGGGCAGATCCTCAACAGGACTGCATCGTAACTGGCTCATTTTCTCTCTGGAATGATATTTCCCCATTTTATCAGCCTTGGAGAGTGCATACTGCCAAGTCTCTTGATTTTATCAAAAGTGTGTTTTCCTCTAGGCTTCATCTCCTGCAGACAGGAGTATTTGAAAAAAACAGAGTTTTCATTAAAAATGTATGGTTTTAAATGTCTTGTGGAATTGTATTTGAAATGATGAATTTTTGACACTTGTTATAATGTTTGAACTTGGTTTCCAGAGTTCAAAACTGAAATAGGGTGAAGAAAATACCATTCAGTTATTTTCCAAAATGGTTTGTTTTTCTTTCCTGTCAAATGCTTTAAAAAGAATTTTTAATCTCCACTAGATGTCACCCAAAAATCTCTGAAAGAACCTACACAAAATCTAAACAGAAGAGACACATTCTATTGTTCTCTCCTATGCTCTGTCCTGTGTTTTAATTTATTATAGAAGAATTAACGTAAGATTAACATAGGAAAATTTATACCCTCTGTCTAATAAATCCAGTTCTGAGCATAGACTAAACAAAATAGATTTAGATGCATGCACTTTGAAGTGGCCAAATACATTCTTTTATTTATAATATTCAATGAAATACCAAGATGCTTTATTCAGATAAGAAAAAATATAAGTCATGTCTTTTATGATAAAAACACCCAACTAAAAAATATACCAGGTGTATATGAGAAAGGGGATTTTTAAATAAAAGAGAAGGAAACATAGAATTTGTCCATCTGTTTACTAGGGAAATTCAAGTAAGACAGGAACATTTGTATATTCTTATTAACATCTCCTATATGCTAAACCAGAAACCCCACATCCTCACTGGAATAATAAATATTTTTCTTTTCCTCTCTCTGTAGATGTATATTTTTCCCTCTATTTGAAAGTATTTCACAGCTAATCATGGGACCTATTCATTAGCAATAAAGTTAAGAGCTGTAAATCAGTAAGAAAATTCAGAAGCAGCATTCTTGCTGTGCTCCCAGTGATCTTAGGTTGTTCATTTGTACTCTTTGAGCTTCAGTTTTGTACCCAACTATAAAATGGGAGTGCAATACCTGTCTTTAGCAACCAGCCTCAGAGAAGTGAAGCCTCTGCAGATGGATAATGCTCCTAGCATAAGGGAAGTACTGTTATATTATTCCACACCATATCAACAAAATCAATTTTCCCTAGAAGACTTGGAGGTCGATTCCTTAATTAGCACATCTCTCCTATTAGAGAGGTACATGGGGCTAATGTTTAACCTCAGTGGACTCTGCTACTCAGCACAACTTTTTTTCTCTATACTAAGGACTCAAACCTGAAAATGAATCTCAAAAAGCCTTAAGCATGACTTCATCCTCTTACATAAGGAAAAATTGTAATTTCCTTGAATTTCGCCTTCTTTCCTACTATGGTGATACACCTGAAAAAAAGTGCAGAACACTGTAGTCAGTTCAGCTCCAACTTCTGGCCAGAGAATGCTATGACTTTGGAAGATGGCTCTGGAGGAATCACCATGGGGAAGTTTTTGCAGAGATGCACTGAATCATTTAATCCCATGTCAACCCAGTCCTTCACTTTTTATAGCCTGCAACATTGGGGATTTTGTGTTTATTTGCATTCACCTCATGCTACCTCATCACGGGGGGAGCAAAGGACTGCATAAATTCTGCACTCTTACAATTCTTTCTCAGAAATGTGTATTTCTGCTTCCATCCCCAATTAACCTGCACCCCAAACTAAGAAGGGATGAGATGAAATGGACACAACTCACCACAGCTGTCAGTGGATTTTAGCATTGATCAGCTCAAGGCCAGCACGCCTCACACTGGTGCCAGGCAGTGGCTGTTCCTCAGGGACCCAAAGCCATGGGCAAACACATCTTCCCTCACACTGATGCCCTTCCTGCACAGCTCTGAGCTGTTCTCTGGAGAGCTGGCCTATTTCAAACCTCCAGATCACAAAGTTACAGTGTCAGCCTCAAGACTCCATCACATTGTTTTTAGCCCAGCATTTATTAATTTTATATGTGTTACTCTGCCAACACATGACTGCACTGAAAGCCCTGAGATATTTGGTGTTTCATTAAGCATTTAACTCATGGAAGGGTGTTATGTGAGAATGTCAGCTTTCCTTAGACAAAGAGGGAACTTTTCAGTCTTCATGGTTATGAAGTAAAGTTTGAATTCATAATGTGAATGTTTTTGTTTTCAAGGACAAGATGCCTTAGGTTGTTGGAAAGAGAAAGTTCTCCTGAATGTAAAAAACATTTATGTTTTTGGTATCTGACTCATGACTTTTCATCACCGGGATTGCACCTGATGTCACATTGTTTGAGTTCAAAATACTCAGAGAATTAAAGAAGACACCAACATCCTGTGTACTATACTGGCCAAATTTAGTGTGTTAAGACTCTTAATTTTAAAAGTCTGTTGACAAAATAAGTAAGACACCAGAGAGGCTAATGCTGAGTGACTTTTAGATTATAAAATTACAGTCTGTAATTTCTCTCTCCTCAAAGAACTAAATTCCAGTTGCAAAGACTAATCACAATTAAGGACCAGAGTCTATGTGTAGCTTCCCAGGATGAAAAGTAGAGAAATTAAAGCATGGTACAAAGACTGAAGCTTTCCCACAACAACAATAGTTTACAACAGCCTTGAGATGCAAAGCTGCCTCTAAAGCAGAGAGCCCTGGACTTGTGTGCTACACAAGTTCAGACAGAAAAACCCTTCTATTCTTCAGCAATGGATTCAGCATCCTGTTGTATATTCCCTCCTGCTTGGCTCTTGATGTCTACAGTTCAGCTTAACAGATTCAGATCACAAAAAGAGTCTGTGGTCTCAGCCATCCTGAGTCACACAGCTGTTATTTTACCAAGGTCTTTCTAACAATGGCAAAAATGTCTCCCAACATTTTAAAATGGGCAAAAATAAACAAGCAAGTGACCTTTTCTCCTTGCACTGGCAATTTAAAATTCAAGAGCTAGACTCATCCTTGTGTACTAGAACTGCAAGTGGAACTAATATGCTTAGAATGAATATGGTCTGAAATTGGGGAGATTTCACACAAAAGGAGGTAACAGAGGGAAGTGTTGAACTGTTACTCTGTAAGCCTTTGGGTGCCTTGTAAAATGGATGTGCACATCACGCAGTAAAATTTTAAAATCTATTGTAAAAAACACCTTAGAGCCACTGCTTACTCTAAGATAAAGTTCGATTCTAAAGGTAATATGTATCAAAAACTACTGGGCTGTAGACCATGATATATTTGCCATTTAGAGGTTGGTAACAGAAATTAAAAAAATCAGTTTTGGGCAGGAGCCCTAGTATTTTATTAGTAACCCATCTGGTGCCTAAAATTAATCCCTGGCACAGAGATGGCAAATGCCACCTGAGCTAATACCCGCTGATGTCATCAGAACTTTCCAGTACTAATAGCTCATTAGCAGATCTTTTTTGAGTAAATTGATCTGGGTTTTATCTTGCTTGTTTCCAAAGGAAGTAGGCTCCATGGCAGGTCTTTTGCACATTTTATGGGGCTCCTTCCATAAATCTATTTTTGGTTTGGGGTGGGGTTAACAAAAAAGGTATTGTCTCCACTCCTTAGAGCTGCAGTGTTACTGTATTGTACAAACATATGCACTTCACAAGAGTTTCCATACAATTGTTTCAAGCTGTAGTTGTGCTGTCATATGGTTGAATTTTCCATGGATCTTCAAATGCAAAGTTTTCCTAAAAGGCACAAGTCCTGCAGGGGAGCTGCAGGCTCAAAGCTACAAATTTCCTGTGCAGCACGAAATGAAAACCCACAGATGTTAAAGTGTGATACCTGAGCCCAGAGTACCACAATAAAGAAAGCAATAGTACTGCATTGCTATTTTTGTCTGGCCTAGGCAAGTCACTTCTGTACCAGTTGTGGAGCAGACTTATTGCAGTAACCTGTTCAGAGTACGAGAGAAATTTGGGAAATCAACAGATTCTTTTTTGTAGAAAAAACCCAATCAAGTGAGCGGTGTTTGTGAATTTTGGTCATACAGGAGGCCCTGATGACAGCAACAGCCCCATACCCTGTGAGCTTAGACACTGATGTACAGCAAACAGAACTGCAGCTGTTGAGACAAGAAAATCCCTGTCAGAGCTTGCAGTTCTGTTTTGACATCTGGGAGGTATCTGCCTCTGGCTGCAGACACTCAGTAAGGTGCAGAGAGCAAGGCACAAAGACAAGTATCTTGTTGATTTGCAGTGATCCATTGGAAGCTGGCATGAAGGATGCCATCTTCAATCCCTTCCTGAGCATTTAATAAATGAGAAGGGATTAATTGAATATTTTAGGATTTTTTTTTGTCCCATGCTGTACCTCATTTAAATGGTTTGCTAAACTACAAAGGTTTTTTCACAAACAACTAAAATACTTCTGCAAACCCATAATGATTAATTGTCTCTATGAGATACTTGCAAAAGCATTCCTAATTACTCATTTTTTTTCTGTCTATAACTTCCCAAGTGGAAAAACAATTTGCTTTTTTCAAGCATGCACCTGAATTTGAAAATTAAGCATTTGAAAATCAGGCTCCAAATTGAAGCAGTCTTTGCATGAAGTCCCTTCCTGAAAAAGCTTAAAGAAGGATGCAGCTAAGGTTGACAATGCATGATTTCCTGGATTAAACCCACCATTTCAATAAATCCATATGGTAAAAGCGTTATCAACATGACAGAAGCCCATCAATTTATTTCACTGGGTGACATTATGTTCTTCCTGCTTTCTTCTTCTGTTCTCCTTTTGGTATTTCCTGGAAAATTAACTGAAGGACAACTCACCCACTTCTGGAAGCACTAAAACTCACCTCTCCTACCACACTTGTTAGCAGCCTTAGTGCCCCACGATCGTGGACAAGAGAGTCTGTGTAAAATGAGCCAAGGTATCTTCTTGGATCCACCTTATTATCCATGGCACACAGATCAGGGCGCACGTTGAATCCATGGGAGATTCGACCCACTGTGTATGGAAAAGCTCCACCTGCAAGAAGGAATTTTTAAGAACTTTTAATAAGCTGAAAATATGTAAGAGGGGGAAAAAAGCCACCTTATCACCAAAGATCCATAAGTTTTCCTGCAGCTCTTTGGAAAGAAAGTGCTCTGCACCAGTGGTTTTTTATTCCTTTACTTTCATTAGCTTCTTTCTCTATTTTTCTCGCTTCTTCACTACTGTGATGCTCAAATTCCTCCTGCTGCTTCTTTGTCCCTTTCCTTAAACCACCTGCTACCTCCCCTTCCTTTTGTTTCCCTTAAGGGCCATTGTACCAGTTCAAACCCTGCAGGCTAGAGGGTGTTCGTCAAAGCAGCTGATCTGTCAGACTGTCTTCTTTGGGTGACAGTGCTCAGCTGGTGGCAGGCAACACGTGGTGACCCCATTAGCTGAAATACCAGAAAATATAACTGTACCATGCTCAGCCAAACAGCAGAAGCTTCACATGGTACACTACTCACCTCCATGCGCAAAGCAAACTTTCAGCTTAGGGAATTTTTCAAAAATTCCTCCCATAATCATGGAGCAAATGGCCATGGTTGTTTCTGTTGGCATGCCTATGAAGGAAAACATTTTAATTGTAGGAGAGCTTTATTTTTAAACTTCCTATTTGATTTTTAAATTTTTTAATATTTTTAAAATAATGTTAATTCTAAATACTTAAAAGAAAAACTGAAGAAGCTTAGAAACAAATGACTGCTGAGTTTACACAACAGACTTAATCATAATACTAGATTAAAAAAAAAAAAAAAGTTTGACAGAAAAATTTTCTCTACTTGTAGTTTACTTGGCAACAATCTCCTGGACATAATCCAATTCATAAATGTAGGTTAAGCAGTGTAAATATACACTTACCTATTAGCCAGGGAAACCAATATTTGGACATCCTCCCATCTATCTGCATATCCCAGGGATGCACAAAGAGACAGCAATTTAATTTCTCAGCAGCCTGCACCAAAAGGAAAAAGTCTAAGTCTTGACTAATCATAGTAAAATGCATCTTAGATCTTACTCATGCTTTTCAATGGCCTGCAAATCTATACTGAGCAGTAGTACTAGTAATGAAAACAGGCCCACAACTAAGAACTATAAGCAATAATTGACTATATTTACTCCTCTGGGCCATATTCTGAAATCCTCACTCAGTTTCACAGCTCTTCCTGTGACTACAGGGCTGGAAGCATAGAGGATAACATCTCTTTAGTGAACCAAGTGTTTCCCTTATATAATAACGCAGAATAAAAGTGCTTTTCCAGCTATGTTTTTCAGACATCCTGTAGTATAAACCCAGTTCAAGCAAACATTCTTTTGGTTTCATTACACATATGAGAGTGAACTCCCATAATGTCTTACAGAATCATTTGAGGATGGTTTTGTAGAATTGTTCCAGCTGCATTCAGAAATTTTCATTAAGTTGCACTGCATTTTTCCCCTTTGGCCCTCTGCCTGGCATAAAAAAAAATTAAAAACATTCCTTATCCTTCCTAAGAGTTCAAAATCTGGCTGTATTCTGATCAATAATCCATCCCTATACAAGTATGGTAATTTTCCTAAAAACTACTGACATATTTGGAAAGGCAAACAGAAGACTAGTGTTGGATGCTGACTCTGGCTGTGTAATTTAACTGTGTGCTTAAATTTAAATACACAGTCATCAGAATCATTCATATGCTTAACTAGGATTTAACAGCTTCGTTTTGTCAGATGTATTTCTGGACATGCTCTTGTTGCTAAGGAGATTATCACACATTCGAAAAATTTGGATTTATTTACCCATACATGCATAAATAAAAGCTGCAACTTTTGGATCGTGGAGAATAATTACCATCTACATTTGTAAATTTAAAATAGCAGTTCAATAACTGGCCTGGTAGTTTGGCAAAGTTCATTATCCAATATGGCTTAATTTCATAATCTGTATTATCCAGAGATGTTTCTAAAAATGAAAGAGGTTACTTCCTACATGTGTGAAACACAAGCTGAAGGATGTACAGTATGAGAGAGAGATCCCAGAACAAGAGAGGGATCTCAGTAGCAGAGAGACATGGAGTTACTGGAGAGAGTTCCAAGATGATGAAGGGACTGAGCATCTGTCCTGTGAGGAAATGCTGAGAGAACTGGGACTGTTTAGCCCTGAGGAGAGAAAATTCAGTGGAGATAAGGAAACATCAGATTGTCCAGAGGGACTGTGGAGTTTCCATCCTTGGAGATATTTAAAAGCCACCTGGGCATGGTCCTGGGATCTGGCTGTAGGTGGCTCTGCTTGAGCAGGGAATTTGTCCAGGTGGCTCCCAGAGCCCCCTCCCAACCTCAGCCACGCTGTGATTCCATAACTGTGGGCATCTCCATGAGCAGATGTTGGTATCTCACTGTATATGGCCATAAAAACAAATAGTCCAGATACTGCACCAACAGAGCTTTTGAATAAATTGAGCATCCTGCAAAATAACCTCTGTGAATCAATTCCAAGATGACAGCTCTAATAGCTTGAGAAACAAATTCAGAGTGGACGTTGATTAAACCTCTAATTTAGACAAATGAACACCCTCATCCGGACCTCAGGCTACTTAAGAAATGTTATCTGTTAATTCAGTTGATAATCAATATGTTCATTTTGGAAATTTTGGTCCTGTTTACGTAGCTCTTTGTGGTACTTTGGTGCTATAGGTATCTCTGATAATCTCAGGAAATTTTATCAATTATTTCAATAGGATTGGATACAGTAACTTGAACTCAAATGCAAGTAAGTGCAGAAATGCTTTATTTGATACTGCACTTATCCTCAAAAATCAAGAAGGCTGATCTACAGCGAGAACTCGTATAATAGAACAAAATTTGCTATTCATTTTTATAAAATATGTTTCAGAATATGTTGTATTGTTGCCTAATGGCAATAATATCCTATCAAGAATTATCAATTACAATTAAAGCTGAGTCTCTGATCACTAAGCAGATTAGAAGGATCACATGATGACTGAATGTGCTCCAAGATATTTTTAGACAGATTTCCATATCACAGTATTCCCCCAAAGAAGGAAAGCAACAGCTACTCACAGCATAAATATCGTAGAGCTCTGGGGCATTCAGGTCCCAGTCATTGACATGAGATCCTATCTGCACTCCAGGAAATCCAAGTTCATTTACACAGCGATGCATTTCCTTCACAGCCAGGTCTGGAGCTTGCAGGGGTAATGTGCCCAGCCCAATAAACCTCTTGGGGTACTTTTTTACTGTAGCAGCTAAGTCATTGTTCAATATCTGGGCGAGATCTAAAGTATCCTGAGGTTTGGCCTGGTAAGATATGAAGCAGAACAGTATATTTAAATATAGTTCTCAAATGTTATCACCTTTGGAAGTTACTGGATAAATGTCATTGCAAACAACTGATAGGTTTGAACCCAAATTTGTTTTACAGTTCTAAATTGCTGGAAACCAGTAGGGCTAAATTCTGCCTCACTTTAATGCCTCTGGGCGCAGTTCTGCTTTTTGTCTTGAATATTTTATCAACTGCTGTTGCCTTTACTGCTCAGGATGAGTGTAATAAAGCCCAGGTTGCTGATGCTTATAAGTACCTGGTCTTTTGTGTAAAGCAGTCCCATGGTTTTGTTTATCCTGATGCAAACATCTGAGTATATAATTTTTATACATGGCAATGAATATTTACTCTCCTATTACTGGAGCTGAAGAAATAAAAATAAGAAATGTGAGATGCTGGAGCATGTGAATTCTACAGAGAAAGCTTGAGCAAACTTCTCTAACATTTAGAAGGCAGTAACATCCATAATACTATTAAGGAAGTGCAATTGCTATGCAATCAATTTCTGTTTTTTCCCCCAAATACATATTTAATGGAAAATATTCCCTTAGATACCAGAATAAAATTTTGCAGATAATATTAACGAGACATTCTGAATATCAGTGGTATTTCTTATATGTGGGCTTAACACAATGGTTCTTTATGCACAAGTCCATTTATATATGAACATTTTGACCTGTACACATTGCTAAATAGTCACATTCAGAGTGTATTTAGAACAGCATTTTGCTGTGATTTATCTCTTCAGCCTATCTTTATTTCTTTGAAGCATTCAAGATCACTGCATGGGGAACATAGGAACTTAAATTTACTCCTGAATTTTAAGATTCAAAGCATTCTACGTTAATGAGTCCCATGCCACATTTAAAAGAAAGTGGAACAAGGCACAAATAAAGACATCTTTTATGTCTTTATTTTTTTCCCTGAGAAAATACTGATTGATGTCTAGCTTCTATAGAATGGGTACATATATGTCTGCCTGCTAACCATGGATTCAAGTTGGGTATATTTTTTCTCTCTGTTTCCAGCTGCTCCTGTAAGGCCCCCAGAAGAAATTCAGTTGTTGTTTCATCTTTTCTCACTGTGTGTGCTCCAGTGTGGAGCTTTGCCAGGACATCCTGCAGGCATCTTCTCATACCTCCACTCCTTTTTTGCCTTTTCATTTGGACAGCAGAACAATTCTAGTGACTCCTTCAATTCATAGGAAGACACTTTTGTATTTTAAAAATGTTGCTGCATGTGAATTACAAATTATGTTAGTTGGAACCTACCCAGTAGCTGAACATTACAGGGACTGTGGACAGGACTTGGACGGTGACTCCTGAGTAAGAAAAAGCAAATATTAATGCTTCCTCTTTTGTGGTCTGTTTTTGATAAAATGTTACAAATAAGACAGTACTTTGTTGTGAGAGGCAGAATATAAAAGCCTTAATGATAAGAAAGATTGATTTAAGTGACAGAAAGAATTTTTTTTCTAAATTAAGGATCATGCCAATAAAACTCATAGTGTGTCAATTTATTAGGATTTGGATATTTTTGCTAAGTAGAAAGAAAAAAAAACCACTTCCATATTTGTACTGGAAAATCTGTGAAATTAGTTTTTATGATTTTAGAAGTATTTAGTATGCATATGTACAAACAATTAAAATAACAATTTAGTATTACTCTCACATGAATGAAACTGACATTAAACCAACAGAACACAGTAACTCAAGTTTACTTTGGACTTAATTTTAATAAATATTAAATAAATGAATTAGCCCAACTATAAATAACGTTATGTTAATAATGGTTGTTAAACAATATTTTCCTAAGTGTTCCCAAAGCTATACTGTGTTAGGTTTCATTCATCTTTTGTCTGGACTACTGAGGTTATAAGTATAAAAAAATTGGCCTGATTTCAGAAATAATTTTAATGTCAAAAATAAAAAGAACTAAGTCCACATTGTTTTGTTTCTGCTCAAACAAAAATCTATATCATAACATTATGTGTGACAGGCTACAGGAGTGAAAACAACAAACAAAATAAACAATAAACAGTAATTAGGAATTCACAAAGTAGTTACATGCTAAACGGTTTTGTTTTGGGTTTATTTTCAGGTCTGCTTATAGTATTTTTGCACATATCTTGTCATACTTTAAAAATTAAACTTGGTTGCTAATAGCAAAAAATAATGGCAGAAAAAAACTCCAGGAGAATGAACTCTAGGAGAACTCTAGGACAATGACTTGCCAAAACATTTGAATGATTAAAGTGATTTATCCTCCTCCTCAGAAGTTTTAGTAGGAAACAAGAGGAGAAGCTGATTGCTACAAGATCTGATTAATATTATGTACAGCAGCAATGATTTAGGGTTAAGGATTAGGTCTGCAAAACTACATAAATACTGAATTATCCAGGTTAGATCATCCACCAATATGGACACTTGATTAGTCTGTTGAGAACATTCTCCATGTTTTCCACAATAACCATTGTATCTGCTTTCAATCCATTTTTACACTTCTGAGCAAATTTAACATAAACCTTAAATGTACATTTTGAAGCTGACTGTTCCTAAACATCAGCTTTAGGATGAAGAATCAGCACAGAAAAGCCTCTACTTTTTTACCCTCTTCAGAGGGTTTTACAAAGGAGAAAATAGCAAGTAAAGGCAGTTAGGATGAACTGATATATTTTCTCAAAGAAAATTGTGATGATTTGTGTCACAGAACTGTGTTGTCAATTACTTTTACAGCTTGTTTTATTGAGTTACATGAATAGCTTGTTTTATTGAGTGGATCAAGACAGAAGTATGTACATCAGTTACACCTAGGACATATGATTAGGAGACCTAATTGAGTCTCTTTGGTCCACTGGAGACCATTTCTTATTACTGGCAAGATTTCTTGGGCACTGCACAAACAAAGCCTTTCAGCAACCAAGCTTTAAGTTATCTCTCTGCATTAAAAATACCATTCAGTGACTGGTTCTAGTTTTGTTCAGCTTGGAGACTCCTTGCATCTTTGTCCCAAAATTATGCCATGTTTGCAGGTTAAATTTGTGGGTATAATCTATCTCAACCTGTATAAGATAAAGCAGTCTTTGAACTAAGTAGCTACAGCTTTCTAAACCAAAAAGGAATAAATGTGGTCCATAGTCTTTATCATTAGCTGAACAGTAAGGATGAAAGGACACCAAGGCCTTTTTTTGGTTTTCCCACATAATTAATTGGCTGATGCCTGCATGTCTGGAGTGCTGTAATAAAAAGGGACATTTTTAGGGCACAAGTCACCAGATGGTGCTGTAACATACAGGTTTAGATGTTTTTTTAAACAAGCAAGCACGGTTTAGTTCATGAAGAAATATTGTGATGCTGCTTTCATGATAGATTTTCTTTTCTGGAGGGCTGCTGCCAAAATTTAAAAAAAAAAATAAAATCCTCCTGTGTTTTCCCTTTGTCTACAACAAATATATGGGGCAGAACTGTTTTGTAGAAACTTGCCATTAGTGCTGAGGGAAATATCTGAAAGAGAAAGATACCCAAAGGCTATTTATGATCCACTCTGTAGCTGAGTGATTTGGTAATCCCCAAAATCCCTGAGCTAACTCAGAGAAACATTACAGTCTAGTCAAGGCATGATTCTATGATCCTGTGACAAGGCAGCATATTTCAGAGTTTGCAAAGGCTTTCTGGCATTCCCATTACGTGTCTAGTGGTTGGAGCTTTAAATACTGCTTTTCCAGGGTGAAAATGAAGTGGATGAAAATTATCTAAACTGTGTTTACATGAATTGCCCACTACCTGTTGAGTTCCTAAGCTAGTCTAAGCTATGTGTTGCACTAAACCTTCCTAAGAAGAATAACCCAGAATCACAGAATAATTTAGGTTGGAAAGACCTCTAAGATCATGGATTCCAACCATTAATCCAGTTCTGCCAAGCCCACCACAGAACCATGTCCCCAAGCAACACATCCATATATTTAAGTCCCTCCAGGGACGGGGACTCCACCAGGGGTATTCTAGGGCTTGACAACACTTTTAGTGAAGTTTCCTAATTTCCAATCTAAACCTGCCCTGGTGCAATTTCAGGACATTTCTTCTTGTTTATTACTCATTATCTTAGGGAAGAGACTGACTCCCTGCTGGCTACAACCTCTTTCATGTGCTTGCTGAGGGAGGTAAGGCCTGAGAGGAGGAAACAATAGTCATAAAGATGCTACTTGTACAATATCTGTTCTTGTAAGCACTTCAGGTGTTTGTTCCTTTTGAAAAGTTGAAGATATTCAAGTTGTGTCTACTGGGAAACTGATGTAGGAATTATTCATGCCTCAGTCTAAGAAAAAATAATCTTTAGTGATATAAATGTCTCTTACAAGAGTAATTTAGAATTACGGTGTTAATAAAAACTAGCAAAAATAATTTATCAGCCTAGAAATTCCTTCCTTCATCCTCAGTCTCCCATCTTATAACCTTATTTAGCGGTTTGCATGTAACATGATGGAAAATAAATCTGCAAATTTGGCATCTGGTCAAGTTTCTAAATGAGGAAAACGCCTTTTTCTGACAAAGTAATTGTACCAGTTCTCTAGGCTCAGAGTCCTCCAGCAAAAACACAGAATGAGGCTGCAACATGGCTAAACAGAAAAAAGGTATTAGAAAAAGGAACAGACATACAAGAAATCTTATGTGTAAAAAGAGCATTTTTAGTATTTGGAAGAAAAATGAAAAGGCTTCCTCCTCCTTTATGTTAATCATGCTTTAACTGGAATGTATGGAGCCATTTCAAATCCAGGGTCAGTCATCCTTACTTTTGTCAATGAGTTCCTTAGTGCCTTAAATCTCACCAAAATTAATAAATTCTAGTGTGAATAAATTGTTAGTGAGGATGAGGAAACTTATGGGCACAGGTTCCTTCTGAGTATAAAGCATGTCAGTTTCCAATGACTTTCAACAGATTTAAACCAAGGAATTAGTATGCTAAACATTTTTTTTCTATTGTTGTCAGATGGACTGATGAAGCACAATGATTTGAATTCCTTCATGGAGGTACCTGACTGGTCCATCTCTTTAATCCGTACTTCTGGATCCCAGCAGTTCTCTTGAATAACTCTAAAAACCTTTCCATCCTTCATCATCTTTGCCTGTCCCTGTGAAATGACATTTTCATATATTATAAATGTGACAAAGTAGTACCTGCTAATTTATAGTTTCTTGAGTATATTGTGCTCCTTACAGAAATTGTGGCAAAATTTTGATCTTTTATTTCTATTCAGTAGGTATTTTAAAACAGACTATTTTTAAAATAGACATGAATAGAAAAGTAATTTATAGTTCAGATTTAATTTTTCAGAATAATAAAAAATAATCCCCTTCCTTTTGCAATGTACGTCACTCTACATTTATTTTGAAAAGATACCAGGTATCTTAATCCAAATTTATCCTCAAACCAAATTTTGACCTCAAAACAATGCTCTAATTAAATCTGTGCTAAATTTTCCCTTTGGGTATGTATGTGTTCTTTTAAAGTCAGTAGCATCACAATGGCTCCAGTAACTACAGAAATAATTGTGCAACACGGTTAATTTCAGTCCAGTGATTTCTTATCACCAGTGATACTGAGGCAAAAGGAGACCTATTGTGTTGTCTTCATATTACGTTTTCTCCTTGGGGAAAAAGAAAATTGAAGAATTTGGGGGAAAAATGCCAAACAAAACTTAAACTCATATAAACTTAAACCCATGGGTATAAACCCATGACCTGAATTAGTGCAAAACCTTTCTCATATGCCACCAATTTCCAGATTTAGGAAGTTTAAAATGTTATCACAGTCATGAAATTTAATGCTGTTCCTTTATCAGCATGGAAACTTTCAAAATTTGGTATTTGGTTGATGTGTGAATTGTTCAAAGAGAGGCACAGTGCCACCACATTAAGCAAATTATCTGTTACAATTAGGGGTACCCACCAGCTGCTACAGACACCACGGGTTTCTGTTGGCACAAATGGATGAGATTCCATTCACCAACACCTGCAAGCCCTGAGTATTTCCTGGTTGTTTTCATCTGCTGTAGGGGTAAATGGAAAGTCAGAGGGTCCCCTGATGCTGTGCACGTGATAAGTGGTTGTGGGTGGGTAAGTGCAGTCGTGCAGCAGATGCACTGGGCAGAGAACACACTCCATCTGCAGGTAAAAACTGAAACCCACACAAGAAAACACAGCAGCTATTCCTTCACCTTCCCAGTAAACAGGAGCTGAGGGCAAGGCAGCCCTTTGAGAAAGGGATTTCTCTCTCTCCAAAGGCCAGTTTATTTTTCTTCACAAAATTGATCTTATTTAGGATCATGTCAATTTTTCTAAAGAAAAGAACCTGTTAAATCAGAATATTTACTGCTAGTGTGCTCAACCAGAGGGGTTCTGTCCTCTTTTCTGAGAACTCAAATTAACCTTGAATTTGGTATGAACTTCATGTATCATTCACAAATATACTGTCCTAATGAATATTTTAAAGCCCTCCTCAACAAATCTAAGTGTGCTGCCTTGGCAACCTGTCAAGTTACTTGTTAGCTGTATCACGGGTTGTGAAAATTACTTGAAATATTACAACTACAGGGTCCTGATCCCCTGGTGAAATAATTCAGGTTCTTGTAAAACTGGTTTTCCAAACCGATGGAGAGGTTTATGTAGTCATACACTCCAATACAATAAGGAAAGTTTAGTGCATTGATGGAGGTTGTCCAATAAACAAAAAAAATATTTGGGTTGTGAGAAAAAGGCAGAGTAGAATGGAGCACTTCATCACATATGAATAGATCACATGGCTTTACTGTTCCATCCTATTCTATATTTCTCTACTCTATCTCATCTTAAAAATTACCTAATATTTAATGTTTTAATTAATGTATGTGGGAATTAAGAGAGAGACATTTAAAAATTAAGTCCTTCAGTATGATTTGGTTCAGCAAACTACCCTTGAAATTCTCCCATCACTAAACTACTCAGTCACATCCCAAATTGCACTTGTAAAATATGCACATAATTATTTTCTTCTAGTTTGACCCTGATGCTTCTTCAGAGAATGATATGGGAAGCCTTTGGGTTTTTTTCATTCTTAGGAGTTAACATTCCCAGCTCCACATGTATGAAGAGGATTTTATTTTTGCCATGCACTTTTTGTCATGCAAAATTTTCAGACGGAAGTAGGCCAGGTGGAATTCTCAGCAGAGCATGTAAGGCCATTATTGACTTGCCACAAAGTTCCTCTGCAAACTATTGTTAGCACAAAATTTTAGCATCAGACCTGTAACAAAATCACCAGAAATGTGTCTAATCCTTGTCTCCTTCCTGCAGCTGCCATGTATCCAAAAAACTGTGCCATCCATGCTTTGGCTCTGCAGGTGGCTTATTCTTGTTTATTAAAGTAACAGTTCTTTTTTGGGTTTGCTTCTCACACACATGACTGCATTTAACTTAACCCAGATCTATATGTAATCTGCTTTAGCCTGACCTGTCTTGTCTGAGAAAAGACTTTCTCAGAGCTATCCATTCCAAGTGTTAAAATGAGATGATAAAGAAGAATGGATGCGGGTTCATACAGGGTGTGAGTTTCATCTTTCAGGCAGAAGGTTCTGCTGAGGTATATTAGGACTTGGCCTGATACTACTTCATGAGAAATAGACCTCTAGAGAAATCCATATCAAAGACAGAGCCAATCTTATTGCCACTTTGCTTCTTAATGGATCTGCTGTGAGTTTGTATTCCTGGTGACAGCACAAGATAAGCTCTGAGCACCAAACAACCCAAACCTTGCAGTGATGATCCAGCTGTACCCATCCACCATATCCATATCTCTGTGGAGGAAAGAAGAGAAAGCCAGGGCTAGTTAGCTCTCTGCAGTAGTAGTAGGAGTAATAATAGCAGTAACAATAATAATAATAATAGCAGCTCTTACAAAAATACTTCCTTCAGGAGAAACACTTACACGTGCTCAGCTTTGAGTTAGAGTAGCAGAAGTGCTGAAGTGTAGCTGGACTGCACTAAAGGTGTTTGTAGAGCTGGAATTTTAGTTTCCAGTTCAACAACATTTTTAAATGACTGCTTTGAAAAAGCTTAAAGTTGCTTACTACATTGAGGTTTTAACTGAAATAATTTTGACACAGAAAATATTAAATTATTATTAAAATATTAAATATAAAAATATTATCTGGCAGTGTGGAAATTGAGCTGACAACTTTCCAATCTGTGATCAGTTAATCATTAGCACAAAGATGCATTGATTCCACTTTTCAGCTTCCATGATTCAGCAGCAGGAGTGAAGGTCAGCCTCTTGTCTATTAATATTTAAACAGGGAAGAGAGGCTAAAAAGGAGAAGCTTAGATGCTCATTGATTCTTCCAGAGAGATTCAGAATTGCTCATGCAAAAAAGGCAAAACCTACATAGATGCTGATTTCCTTTTACTTTCATAAATCATCAATTAGAAAGGAATGGACTCTTGAAATCTCTGAGTGAAAACAATGCTCAGAATTCCCATTTCTCCAAAAAAGAAACATTTGAAAGGAAACTGAGTAAGAGCAGGCATTTGTTTTACTGAAGTGTAAAAAATTTGGACACAGTCCTGAATTTCCTGTGATACCAAATCAGTACTTAATGCCACTGTGAGCTTTCCTAATGTGGGTGTGAAGAGCCAAACCTCCTGACCTCAGCCAGAGATGCAGACACTGAGGCTGTGTGCTCTGTTTAACTATGCAATTATGTAGATTTCATTGAAATGTATACATTTATAGGTTTATACACATACAAAAATACTGATATTTTTGGAAAGTTTAATGAGTGACAGCTAATGAGGACTTTAAACTAGATCCATGCTAATTGCAATTGTAAGCTGAGCAGAAAACAAGTACCTGAAATGGGTACTGAAGGAGCTCACAGGCAACAGAGAAATTCACTGGTCTGGTTTTGAACATATTTTATTCTTTCTTCCCCTCAGCTATTAGTTGTAGATATTGACAGTCCATATCTGCTTTTTCTGTGATTTTTTTATACTTAATATTTTCCTAGACTGTTAAATCAGTATCTTGACAACAGAATTTTCTGGTTTGAAGGTCCAGTATTTACAAAGCTGGAAACAAGAAAGAGAAGTTTAGCACTAACTAAATGTGTGCACGTTAAGATGTCTCATTGGCTTTCCTTGCATGAAATGGAGAGCTCTGTGTTAATGGCTTGAATTTCCAGAGGACTCCAGGGAATTCTGAGTTGTTTTCTGCTCTGAGCCCGTTAATAAACTATTGAATCGTACAGAACAAAGGGAAAAAAACCTAGCAGGTGGAAATTAAATTTTTAAAATTTGGTATTTGCCTCTTTATCGCTGTTTAAAGAAATGCAATGCCGGCCCACAGTATCTAACATTAGTGAATCTAGACTTGATGTACATTGTGAACATCAAGGAATTCTTGGGGTCATTTTATCTCAGTGACTTTTTTTTCCCTTTTAAAGTACTTACAGACAAAAATATTTAATTTTAAAAAAATCCCCACATAACATCAGAATGAAGGAATTCTATAGGCGTTTTTATGAAGTTTTTGTACAAAGACAACAAAATCTGAAACATGCAGAAGTAACCTGTCCTTGTAGTCTGGATATTTAAACTCATATCCATTTAAAACAGACATAATTATTCTAAAAGTATCTGTATCCTCACCTACATTATCCAATGTATGTGTTTTTCATCAGGAACTGTTATTATTAGAAACAGGGGATTAAAATAGATATTTATGAAAGTCTTCCTAGCTAAACAAGGAAACAAACATTCCTTTCCAGGAGGTTTTGTGCTTAATGATGTTATTTTTCATGACTAATGAAGAAGTAATCCTATGTACGTTTTTAATGCCAGGTTTTCTCATGACTTTTTTTCTAATATGCTGTTTACATTTCCCAGCTGCTCTCTCTCTAATATTGACTGAAACTGGACTGCTTAAAATCAGAAACACAGAGCTAATAGATATGAAACCCTTTCAGATTGATTGCATTAAAACCTAAATGACATTTTTCATTCTAAAGTACATTTCACAGGATCATGAGAAATATTGTGGACAAGAATAAATTTATGTCATTGAATAATAACACAAAAAACAACAGCAACATTAACAACAATAACAATAAGTTAACAGAAATTCACTTATAGCTTCAGTGTTCTGACAACTGAGGTTTTCTATTTTTAATACAACAGGCTACTTCTTTCCAGTAACTGAAAAAATAACAGATATTAGTAAAATTATCATCATCAATTAGCTGTGCTTAGAGTGACCCCACTCCCATTGAAGTTAATGATTTCATGCCTGTGGGTATAATGATGTGAATTAATTTGTCTTAGTTAACATTAATTTTGTCTAATATGTGATTATTTATTTTATTTAAACCAAAAGTGAATACCATTTAGGAATGGAACAGAACAACTCTATTTCTATCAAGAAAGTGGAATCTATACCTTATCATCCAAAAATTTTGTGTCTCAAAAAACTCAAGAAAAACTTTAATTGATTCAGAATAAACAAAAAGTGAGGAATAGAGCTCAGTTTAACATCCCCTTCTGTCTGGACTCTTGCTTTTCAAATATTTTTGCAATACAAATATTTTACAGTTGGAAAAAAATCCCAAAATAGATTCCAAACTGGACAAAAACCTAGAGATGTTTACCACAGAACGCTTTGTTCATTTTTCTTTCAAATGGTTGCTGATAACATAAGGTGCTGAATATCTAAACTCTTATTACCTTTTTTAGGTCGGGCCATTCCTTAGGTAGAATGTGGCTATGAATATCAATTTTCATTTTTGAAGTGCCAGAGGAGAAATACTCCTTCAATGCCAATGTTTTCTGAGTCAGTGCTGCTATCCCTCCTGTCCCTGGGTCACAGGTTATTAACTTTGGCTGCCATCCAGATCCAGCTGCTGTCCTATCAGCAGAACAGGGTACAGTGGCCAACCAGGCAGCCTATTTTCAGAGGAGTGGCTCTCCAAAAGAACAAAGACTTCGAGCAGAAAGTCCCTGTTAATGCATAAACTGCAGCTCACCGAGGGCAAAGGGAAAACACTTGTTTATGTTGGCACTATGAAGGGATTTATTTTATACAGAATATAAAAAGTCGAAAATAATTCAATAAAATTGAGTTAGAATAAATGTATTAAGTATGCTGACTTGAATTTCCTCCTTTCTCCCTCTTAGATTGTGAAATAATTTGTAGAGGACATATAATATGCCTTTGGCAGTGTCATACATCTTCATCTATTTTCTTTTTTTTTCTCTTGCATTTTCTCTTAATATAAAGTTATATTAACCCCACCTCCAAAATATTGAATCTTAACCAAATCTCCGCTCTGCATTTTATATTCCCCCTTCTCATCATTGGTTCACTCAGGATATTTACACAAGCTACTGCATAATGGTGTTTACAGCCTCTCAAGATGCCTCAGTTTTACAGTAATACATAGATGTATTTCAAATATAACAGCTTCTGCATCCTAAGTTAAGCTTAACTGGAGCTATTTCTGATTTCCTGTGAAGCTACATCTCATCTCTTGCCCTTTACTCAGTTTAGAATTACACTTTGCTTAAGATACCCTTGCTCTTTATTTGTGCAGTATTTTTGTCTGTAATTTATTCCCCCTGTAGTTTTATTTCAGTATATGTTACTCACACAACGTCTACTTTTGAGTGTTTGTCAACCATTCCCTGATTAGTTTTTTTAGAAAAAAATGCTGCTTTTTTTTCCCCAAACCCAAATGCTGTTGTGAATCTTGCAACTTGAAGTCAAGCATCTTGAAAAATAAGTGGCCCATTTTGTTTTATCCTTTTCCTGACTTCTGTATTTTATTTGGGCTTGAAAAAACAACCCCAGAGTCTTGTACTCCCTACCTGTTCACTAATTAAGCAAGTCTGCTCTGGATTTGGTCAGATAACTTTCTTAGGAGCTATTTTTCATGTCAACTTCTTGTTACAGGGTTGGTTGGTTGGTTGATCTAGTACTTCTCTACAGCAAGAGGTCACTGAAGACTGAATGTTCCAAAGAAATAGGAATCAGCAGTTTTGGGAAAGGATTCCCTAAATAAAGCAAGACAGCCAACAATTTACTTTAACAGATCAAAACTCTGGGATTGAAAATAGCAATTATTTCTGTCTCAAAACCAAAATCAATCTCTTCATGACCAGGCTGCCAGGTTAAGCAGCAAATTTGCTCTCCTGCTCCCAGACGTGACAGCCACACTGTGTGATGTGGCACTGCAGTGTCAGCCTGTTGACAGCAGTGTTCCTGCATGGACTACAGCTGACAGAAGAAAGAAGTATCGATTCAGCTCTGGGAGATGTGCATCGTGAATCCACAGATGTGAGGCAAACGCTTAAAGTGAGTCCTCCAATGATGCAATGTCTGGAAGACAATTCCCTACTTAAGTAAAGAAAGCTGAGTGAAGTGAGGGAGAGGGGCAAGGAGAGATTTGTGCACCTGAATAGTCTGACACACCAAGAGTCTTCAGTCACCAAAGCTGCAGGATTCCATGCAGAACTCAGCTGCATTTCTTCAACACTGAGCTTAATTTTCCTCAGCTCTAAAAAAAGCTGTAGTTGTTAGTTACTGCTCCCAAGACACAGCTTAGCTTGCAAACACTGGAGTACTCCCACGCTGCGTTTCATTTGACAAAACACATCATTTGGAATCCACACCAGTTGAAGGCAGAATGTGTGTCCATGTCACTTGATCAAAGGGCAGTGAGACATCTGTCTATATCCAGCATGATCCATTGGGTCAGGAGCGGAAGGACCTTCACTGGCTAGGAACAAAAAGCTCTTCAGAATCACGGGCACCCAATGTGCTCTAAACTGGAAAACATGACTAACAACTCCTTCAAGGATAACCTAGCTATAGACTACTCAGCCTAGGCTGATTTCAGATACACACACACACAAGCCTAGCAGAGCTATAGGGTTTTATTTCACTGTAGGGACAAGCGCTAAAGTGAAAATGGTGTTAATTGTAGAGCATTGAGTGCTCTTTTCCAAAGCTATTTATCTGCTTTTCTGAAACAAGTGCAGAATCTGAGATTTTGGAGCCTTCAGGATGGAAATTCAGTGTTGTGTTCTGGCCTTTGCTTAGCAGGGTGAAAAGTGTTTCCTTGCATCAGTGGGAAAACCCTGACATCTTCAAAAGAGGCTGCATCAACAAACACTGGTGAGCTCTGCAGAGAGCTCTGCCACGTCCATGCTTCCAAGGCAGCCCATTTTCAATTAGGCTGAACAAAGACAAAAAGAGGCAAATTCAGAATGCTGATCTTAGAAAGAGCTAAACTACTCGTGCCAGTTTTTTATACCTTCCATTTTGCATGTCACTCTCTGGCACCTGGTCTTGGAAGTGCGCATTTGATTGTGCAAATTGGCTGTTTTACACACGTGCACAGCTACAGAAAAATAAGTGGAAAACTCTTTGTGCTTAGTAGCTAAGATGAAGTACTTAAAGAATACGTTCCTTTCCAAATGAAATAAATGTTGAGCAGCACACTTATATTGGTTGCTTAGCAACAGGTTATCCTTTGGCTGTGCTGGGGACTGCACGGGTCCTTTGAGACTGCCATTACAGACCTGCTTGGAAATGTCAGATTTGGAAAGGATGCAAAAGTCAGTAATTCTTTTTTTTTTTTTTTTTTTTTGTGGTATCAAATAATTAAACCTCTCCTATTAAATTAGCCTGATCACAGAACTTAAACCTCTTCTGGGACTCTAAAGAGCACAGACTTTAGTGGGAGTGGTGTGGTCTGAGTTCTGTGGGGAATAGCAACAATGGTTATGGTTTCCCTCCTAATGAGGACTAACATTATGCAGTTCCCATGCAGCACTTTCCATGTGTAGCTCTCAAGTGCTATTTTTCACAGGAAGACATTATTTCACCTAGCAGAGCTACGCCAGGAGGACATATCCAGCTACAGCTACACCAGTAAAGTCCATAAACAAGATGTATCCCAGGGAGTGGGTGGTATTACGATTCCCTGTTCTCCTGTGCAATAAACCAAACACTCCAGTGTGACAGCCTAAGCTTGCACAGCCAGCTGGACTGCAATGCCAGGGTTTCCTTTGTACACATTTACAGGATGCAACTGAAAAGGCACCCACACCTCCCATCTACAGCCAGCTAAACCAGCTCAAGGCAGCAGCAGTGCGGGTGTACTCATCATTAAATGCTGAAGAGCAGTAGATTTTTCACTTTGTTATTAAAAAGCCTTTTGCAGAAACAAACAACTGTAAGAGCCTCTGTTTAGACAGACATCAGAGCTGCTGCTGCTCTGTATCTTGAGCCCATTTAGCCTTAGAGAGAAGTTGGGCATTTTAGCTTAGGTGTGATACAGTACTGGTGCCTCTCTGATGCTTCTAAGATCTCAGCTATTAACTCTGCATAGTGAAGCTTCACGGTTGCACAAGCTCAGGGAGATGCTCCCCAGGTGGGTTCTCTATTAGACCTGCCACAGCCTTTTTGTGCCACTAAAATTTGTAGTGTAAAGGTGTCCAAGGCTGCTGACGCCTTTGGCAGCCCTGCACTGCTCTGTGACTACCATCCTACAAGAGTTCTGATGAATCACACAGTGGTGAAAGCAAGCAATGTCCTCTGCCAAATTCGTGACCATTACTGTGTTCTCTGCTGCCTAAGTTAAGCCATTAAAAATCTTTATTTCTAGAAAATATTACATTGTTGAAATTCAACTGCCATTCTAAAAGAATAAAAGAAAATTATATGGCTAACCTTCAAGTAACAAAATTATTTTCTTAATACACTACAATTGCAATTATGCAATTTACACTTACACGTTTATCTTGCATAGAAATCTACCAAAAATGTTAATTAAATAGGTATTTTCTAAAATGCCAGTATGAGAAAAATAGAACTTTATTTTTCTCCCCCATGTGTAGACTCAAGCAAATAAAAAATACTCCATTTAAGCATGTGCCAGGCTAAGTGTCACCTGTGTGCAGTGGGAGCAACCAGACAGATACCAGCAGCAAAAATGTGGGCCAGAAAGAACAGATGGAGTGAAGCTTACAGATAGCAAAAAGTCATAATTTTGAAGTTAATACCCTGTGGTAACATCTGAAATTATTTCAATTATTTAGAAGGCTGGTGCCTAAAACAAATAAACAGTAACTCCTGCTGTATGTTGTCTCAACAACTTTTTTTCCTGTGTGCTAGATAGTCAAATCCTCACTTTTCCCTCTTTGCAGAGGTCTCTCCATGCTGTTCTTTGGGCACATCTGAATTTTGGGGACAAGGGCAGTCTTCTCAGAGCTTTCACTCCTTCAGAGAGGAATGGAGTGCCAAAGCAAAGACCTCTCCAGCTCTGCAGATATTTACATCGTAAATGTTTGGGGTTTCGTGCTGCAGCTGCATTTGTTCATTCATCTGGAGGGGGGAGCTTGGCAGAGGAACTCCTCCACAGAACATTTCTGGAGCCTACTTTCACTTGTTGAGTCCAGCTACAAACAGGCAAGTACTGCCTTTTCTTTTTTTATTCTGACATTAGGAATTTAATAACACCCTCTGAGGAAGAGCCACCTTCTTCACAATTCCTAAAATAGATCCACGAGTTCCTAGCTGTGTTTAAATGTGATTTACTGATTTGCTCGATTTTTTTTCCTTTATTTGCTAAAAAAAGATGAAGAAATTGGCATTTTCTTGGTCACAACTACAGCCAGGACTGTATTGCAGATGCACCAACATCTGTGTTAATTTCTGAGTGTGAGGATCAGAAAAAAAGTTGCTCCTAAATAAGATCGATTTTCCCCTTCAGGATATTGCCACTCATCTCCATCTAATGTTTCATGTAAACTTTTTAACAAATGAAAAAAATTGCAGGTGTTTTAGAAGAACTCTATGGTAATTAATAATTTTAGACCCAACAGAAAAACCCCTTAAATCACCAGAAAACCCAGTTGTTACAGAAGAGATCAATCATGTGGATTGATAGTAATTTTGATCCCCTGGAAAGACAGACCCATTTAAATGAGGAATCACAGGTAAACCCTGCCTGGAGTTCAGTAATTAAACACCAGAGTGCAGGTTTTGGACTAAGTCTGATGGCCTGTGCCATCTCAGTGCCTCAAAAGCAAGGTCTGCATTAAAAATCAGAAATTTGTTGCTAGTGTTTGTGCAGCTCCCTGTGAACACTGCAGGCTGCAGCTTGTAGAGCAGCAAAGGGTGGCTGCAGAGTTGCCAGAGAGCACAGATCTCCCATTGATGGCCGGGGGTTTTGCCTGTGGGATGTGACGCAGGCTGGTGCTCCCTCCTCATGGCCGATGCTGCAATGTCAGAGCAGGACTGGGGTGAGCTGCTGCTGATTTATAATCAATGTTTTACACATTCATATCATGCACTGGCTGGTGAATGGGTGTTTTAAAATCCCTTTGTCTCTTAATTCAGCTTTTTTTTAGGAACAGAAAGAAAACACATGCCTACAAATACCCATTTTTCTTGCTTGTCTCTGCTCTACTTATTGAACAACTCAGTGTGTTGAAATCCCCTGGGGGCTTGGAGCACAACCATTAGGATCCCAATCATTAGGATCAATGTAGAATACATGCTTCAAATACCAGGATTGGGGTGTTGATTTTCACTAAGTGTTCACCATTGACTAAATAATAAAGGAAATTTCTGTCACTAACTTTTCCATATGAAGTCTGTTAATTAGCAATAAGATTTCATACCATTTGTGAAACTCAAGTTTTGAATCCTAGTAATGAAATACTTCTGTTTATTAAAATTAACCAATAATGCAATTAACAATAACTCATGCCTACTAATTTATAATATTACTAACCAACTAAAATCTACATTCAATCTCCTCATCTCAAATGACAAGAGGAAACCAATTGCTCTGTGGATCAGTGGATTCAGTGGATCTATACCCTAATCCATATTTGCAGTTTGTAGGTACTTCAGCAATTTGGTTGAAGGCAGCTCCCATGAGGTATTTTTTATAGCAGTGTTACAAAAGGATTGAATCCCATCACCCATCATAGGCAAATACAAACCATGAACACTTCTATGTCAAGGCATCATACATTGTATTATCTACAGCCATGCACTGCACAGGACAATTAAAATCACAGTTTATCGAATCTCAGGGCATAGCATGAGTAAAATAAAGTTTTAAACAGAAAAAACAAACAGTTTAACAGCCTGAATTCATGGCAATCTTTTGATAAGTTTCTCCAGCTGGCATTAATCTGTCCTCTTCACAAAAGCCAATTTAGAAACAAGCACAAGTTCTGCTTTGTTGTGTTCCAACAGCGTGAGGATTTAAAAGACCTTTTTAATACTAAGCTAATATTTACTTGACTTCTTGTCCTTGGATACTTTTCCACTATTGGCCCAGGCTAACTGAACTGGTTCATCCAGCTCATATTCTGCACCTATTTTACAGTAAAATGTTGCAATCTTGAATTACACCTTTCCAGCCTGGCACCTCTTACATTCTACATAAAGAATAAAGAAAAAGCACAGCTCAGAACATAGGGAGGTGTACCCTAGATAACACGTATCTGATCACTTTTTGAAGGTGTTGGACTTCTGCTCCTCCTCAAATGGTGTTTCACTGGTCAGGACCTTAGGTTCTAGAAACCTCACTCTTGAGCATGACATAATTTTGTAAGGGTTTTGCTAATAGTTCATCTGGGTGGAGGAAACAGAAGCATCTCTATATTTAAACTTGAAGTGATGAATTATTCTAATTACCTGTCCTGAATCAGCTACTAAATAAATAAAAAAGCTCATGTGGGGCTCTTTAAAAACAATCTCCAGCACTGCAGCTTTACTTAGGACACTTTCTATCACTTCAGCTGAAGCCATGTAGCCAGATAGGAAGCAATCTGCAGCATTGAACTCATTCTTTAAATGTTAAATGCAGAAATGGTTGGACAAGTTTTATTCTAAAAAGCACATTGCACACATGATCAGATATTGTTACCATGGCTGACTTCCTTTATTGCTTTGAGTAAATCCATATTTGATGCATTAAGGATGGATTGGGTTGCTGATCGGTAGAAGTAGGTCAAGTGATTTTGAAGCCACAGTTCTAAGCATAGACTAAAAGCAAACACAATGGATCATTTCTTATTTTTTCAGTCTTTAGCATGTGCAACTATAGTCAACCTATAAATTAACTTGCATTTAATGCATAATGCCATCCAGTGGGAAAATGAACAAGTCTAGATGCAACAAGTCTGGATATCCCATGCAATATCAATCTAATTAATGTTGCAACCACTGGACAGTTTTTGTATGGAAATAAGTTTAAAGCAAAAGAACCTCCACAGAAACAAACCTTCACACATGATCATTAAGGTCCCAAATAAATTGTTCCATGACTCCATGAAAATTTCAAAATCTTCCAAGCATTTTTAATCCTCAATGTTAAGATAAGCAAAACAATCTCAATAGACTTCTATTTAAAATGATTATAGGATATGAAACAGACCTTGGTAGCTTCTTGATTTTATTTCCTGATTAAATTTCATTTAGAGATTGAATTTTTGGTAAACACAATTACACAAACTTCAGGCTGATAAAGGAGACAATTCAAGGTTTACTGATACATCAGCCAGAACAACTTGTAATTCCAGGGAGTTTCACAATTAATGATCTTCATAAGTATGAGGTCACTTTTCTGTACCCATAAATAAAAAAGGAAACAAAGTGACCAAAATTCAGTTATATAAGGTAAAGGCAGTAGGCTTATCATAAAAAGATGAGTAGAATAAGAGGCTTAGATAGACTATCAGATAAGTAATGTACTCCATTGAGAACCCTTCTAAAATGAACAGTAAGGCAACTATCCAAGAGGAGTAAGTCATCAGTATTTTATCCTTCAGGAAAACATAGCACTTGTCCTTTATTGGTAAATTAACCTGCTCTTAGGCTGGAATTATCACTTTCTCTATACCTGTGCACATTTTGTGTCAGCCTGCTTTGATATTACTTTATTTATCATTTACAAGGTAAAACCTTACAGCAATATAAACTCTCATGTTTATATTGGTTAAATCAAAGAACTTTGGGCCTGAGGGGCCCTGTGGAGATCATTTAGTCCAACTCTCATCTCTGGGAACCACTATCCCAGGTCAGCTGTGGTTACCTGTGTCTTTTGTGGTTGCTGAACTTAGAAATCCTCCAAGGAGCAAGATTCCACCACTCCTCTCAGTAACCACCTCTGGTGACACACCAGCACCACAGTGAAGAACATTTTCCTAATGTCCCATCTGAATCCCTCATGACACAGTTTGTGACTGGCTCAGGCCTTCATTCTCATTCTCCCTCTTCAGTTTTGGAAAGGAAAGAAGAACAAGCAATTCTATTGTAGCAGCAAAAGACATTTTGCACAGCAGAATAATGGAGAAAAAAATTATCTGCTGTGCAGGAACTCACTGTGTCCCCCCACATTCTCAGTCTGCAAGTAAGGCTTAAATGTGTAAGCCAAGAAAGAGCTATCCAGAGCAAAGTTAGAGAAGTCTAAGTTAAGAAATACAACAAAAAGCCAGATCTATCTTATAACTAAATAACAACTACACCCAAACACTAATAATCTCTTACAAGTATTGTCTGGTGCAAGGAGTGTGCTCAAGTCTGCTCCAAGAGCAGAAACTGGGCTCCTTTCATGCATGAAATGTGCAGTGGATCTGTAAGAGTATTTTGAGGCTGTGGCTGCCACAGTGAGGCCTTTATCTGCTTCACATGTCTGTGTTACAATATTGGTCCACTTGTTAAATGTGCAAATAATTAAACACCTTGCCTCCGTTATCTGAATTTCACACTTTATAAGAGGAACCTTTTTTTCTTGTGACACACATGAAAAATTCAGTCTGACCCAAATATGGCTTGTAGTTGACTCAACCTGAAAAGTCATTTTGTGATGATGCATCTCCTGCTAACAAATTATACATTGGTATCCTAAATGTGACAAACCCCAGACTTGTGAAATGAACGTACTTTAGTATAAAGATAAGGCAAAGTCTGTGGACAGCTTTGTAATTAAAGAAAGAAGTGAAGAAAGCAGGTACTTTTGTACACACAAACTCTGATGTCAGGAAGACTGAACACTTAGCTACACTTTCTGAGCATATTATTTGGAAATTAGTTAAACCAATTAGTTTAATAAAATATACTATTTCTATTTACAGATATTGCCTCTGTTTGCCTAAATATATAACTAAAATTAATTTGTATAGTCCAATATCAGCTGTGCTAGTCAGTGGATAAAGCAAAAAATAATCAAACTATATCAGCTCTGTCAGTAAAATACAATCTCTTAAAATATACATTTTCTAATAGAAGAATGTGAAAATTAGGTGAACCTCCTGTGGCTATTAAGGAATCCCTGCACCCCAATACCAAAAATATCAGTGGTCTTGATGATGGAGAGGGAGCTGTCTGCATTACTCTGTGTCTGCCTGTCCCTTGATAACTTCTAAGCATCATCAAAAGCTTACACAGAATCTGAAAGAGGCAGAAATTGACTTTTATCATAGTGTGATTAAATTATATGACTGACAGTGTCATCTTTCTTTTTGGTTACAGGACAATTTTATTGCAGCAGAGGTTCAAAATTTCACTGACATTTTGAGCTTCAAATCTCAATTGCATTTAAATTTTAATTTTACTGGTCGTTTAAGAAGGCATTCATAGGTGAAGTGGATTTCACACTCTTTATTCTACAGAGAAAAAGTTCTTCAATTTCCTAAAGATGCTCCTCTCCCTTGTAAAATTTGTACATGCTAACAGCTATGCACAACTCTATGACTGTTAATATAATATATATGTTTTAGTGTACTAACCAACTACTTTATCCATCTTCCATAAATCCAGATTTGATAGTGTTCACTATGCATAGACAAATGTCAATATTCACAGTGTATTTCCCCATACAAGACCAAAAAGAGATCCCATTGCTTTTCCTACTGCTGCACACAGAGAAGGGCCTGACTTTTGGGTTCAAATTTTTGGGGTTGAATTCTACTAAAAATGGCCCCCATTTCTTCTTACCAGAAGAACAACACAAATTATGTGATTCATTCTTTAAGAGAATGAGAAGCCTCATCAATATATTGTGAGAATAAAGAAGGCAGAAATCTATTATAACTCCTCTGTATGTGGTTGACAATATTTCTGCCCCTTCCAAAAACTTAGTATATCTAGAGAATATAACTACTTTACCTACAGCATCTCCCTTCATTAAAATGAAGTATTCAAACCTAACTTGTATGTCAGGACTCAGGAAACTAATTTTATTTCCTCCAGAAAAAAAAAAAAAAAGAAAAAGCAGTAACAAAATCAAACAGACAAAAAACATTAAATGGGTAACAGATTCCTCTAGGTATTAGAAATTTGATGTCCATCAAGACCTAGCAGAGTTTGATTAAAAGTGTCAAACATCTGGATGAGAAATTGTCAAAAAGCCCCCAAAACTAGCACACAGAGAAATGTGTGTTTTTTCTTGGCCATGAAGGACATGTTTTACAAAATACTTGTTTTGGCAGTGGCTGTCAGGCTTTTTCCAAACACTCTCTATAGTTTTCTTTGCTAAATACTCAGGTGGGAATGTGCAGAACTCCAGCAACAGTTCATTTGGCATCAGAAAAGGATAAAATTCTCTGCAATCAAATGCAGAAATATCATCTCTTAGAGTTTATCAAACAACTTTCAGCAAAAGTGAGCTGTGGAGTACTTACTCAAGAGCAGAGACAAAGCAATCTAAGTATTATTGCTGTAGAGGAGTAGACAGGAAATACCCTCAAACACTCACACAGGGTCTTTTGATAAAGATAAAAATAGAGCAAGAAAAAAATTGTGTTGCTGATGACACAAGGAATAACATATCAAATCAAATCACAAATTAGAGCTTAAAATATGAGAAAAGATGTGAGCTGGGCACTGTTCCCCATAAAATCTATGTCTTTTCTGACACAGGCAAATCCCATAAGGAAGTGGGATTTCCTGTTAGGTCCTTACCTAAGTAAGGATTGGTAGGGATTGCCACACTTTTTTTTTTTTTTAAATACACAGGGTAAAAATTATAAACTATAAATATTTCATACATGATTGGGAAGAATCTGAGTATGTAGTAAATGTGTATCTACCTTTCCATGCAGCCTTTTTAACAAACCTGGGTGGGAAAAGGGCTTGGTAAACAGGGGGAATCAGGGGGAACGGACTTAGCAACTCAATCTATATATGATAGAAAGAATGTTTTGTGATTTCTGCAGTTCACTTATCTCACATTTAATCATATGAACCTAATGGAAAATTGTGTATAAATTATTAAAATAAATATGAGGAAACTTGAAGTTATGCAAATACACTGGAAGTTTCTGGTTTTTAAGATGCTTCAGGATGGGAATTATCATCAAGTAATTATAAGCAATTGGATAAGTTTATTACGAAATTATATTATTTTGCTTCCTAGGAAATTCCTAGCTTTCTTTTTTTCTTTTTTTTGATGCAATAATGAAATATCAGCTGCTTAAAGTCACATTGTCCATTAGGCTATGATTAGAGTCTCAATGGAAGCAAGATCTCTCTACATGGCACGGAAAGCAGAAGAAAAGTAAAAAAGAGGAAGATTATGATTTAAGTAACAGGTTGCTACCTCTTGAAAATGAATTTTCCCTTCTATTTCTCTTTAATACTTATGAATACTAACAATGAAATAAAACCACTGTCAAATAAGCCAGTTTTATTCAGTTACACAAAACCTGGAAACGAGATGTCTACAGTGGTATAAAGAAACAACATTGTTTGGAATAGACACATTTAGTTTGGCTTAACTGCAAAATATTTCTCTGAACAAAATCATCAGATTAGTTTTTATGGTTTCCCACATTTACACAGCAGCTTTATCTTGAATTAAGAACAGCTCTTAAGATAGGTGGAAAATGCTCACTGTACAGAATCTTTTCCAAGATTTTCTGCTCATTTTCAGATGACATACTTTGCAGCCTCTCTTTTTAATTCCTCCTTCGTTGCCACAATGGAATCTATCAATGCTTGTGGCTCATGCTGGCCGTGGCATTTTTTGCAAATATGATCCTGCAACAACATTGTATAAGGAAAGGGTAGGTGCTTATGTGAGGTGTCATCAATTACTTACCAAGGTCACTGCATGCTGTATTCTCTGGGAATCATATTAAGGGCACTCTTCTTAGCCTGAAGGAAAAAGTACTGAATTATCATATTCTTTTTCCAAAATAACATACTGATTACTTTTGATCCAAGTTAATATTCAGTCTAAAAATGCCAAGAAGAGAGATGATTTCAATTTAAACTCTATTTAACTGAGTGCAAGAGAAAAACACTAAACCACCAACATACATTGGATAATAATTTAAGCACGCTCTGTGTTTAAAAATTAACATAGTGTTGTGTACCAACATTAACATTAATTTTTGTTTTAAATTTAAAAAAAAAAAGGTGACTAATACTAGTCTGAGAGGCATCTAGACCAGTTAAAAGAATGTGGTGTTCTCATCCCATTGACCACTGAAAATGCTGTGAGGCTACAGGTAAGCTACAGAACAAGAGCAAGATCTGTGTCTGCCTCTGCCTTCCACCAAATAAACTAGCAAAAAACCAAACAGTTAAAAAATATCCTACAACGTGTAGCCTAAGTTGTTTCTAGAAGAAAACTGTTTGTTAAAGAAAACTATGGCAGCCAATGTCTCACAGTGTGGTTGAGATACTATTAAAAGAAATGATTAGGTTTATGAAAAAAAATGTGAAATAAAGAATCTAGAGGTTTTCATCACTAAAGAGACATATTTAATCTAGTCATTAGAGAAGGACATGTCTAAATGATCTCAAGTATCTTAGCAGCTCATCCACAGATGGACACAAACAGGGAGCTGTAGTGCAAAATTGCTGAGCATTTAAGCACTACAAGCACTTATTGAAGGTATTGCTTTTTGGAATCTCAGGATAAATCAGTTTCAGACTTTGGTCCTAGAAGAGTGACGCTGAAGATGGGCTATAGTGATGACCTTTATGGGATTGACCTGTGCCTTTAGAACTGGATTGGTTCTTAGTTTTGTTTGAGATGTGTTCCCTGCAGAACTGCTCCTGCTGTAGGGCCATGAAATGCATATTGATCAAGTAAGAAGTGAGCATTTTCTTTAGTCTTTCAGCCATGAAAATTCTGATAGACCAAACTAATAATCCGTCCTGGCTGACATTTGCACTTCCTGATACTGCAATACAATGCCACTGACAAACACAGTATTTTGTTGCCAAAAAGGGGCAGTTTTATGTTTAGTATATGTGTGAAATGCAACCCAGAAAACAAAATGGTGTATGGCATTACCTTGCTCTTATGCCTTTAAGCATAATAAAAAATAATCACCAGATCAGCTGACCAGCTCTTTCCAAATCTGCAAGACTGCTCTTAATTTAAGTGCTGCACTTAAGATGTTGGTCAATATGGGACATGGACAAGTTAACATTAATGAAACCAAGCAAAATTCCTTCTCAGGAGCCTTTGAGTGCACCACCGTGTTCTGCTAATTCAAGTGAAAATATTACAGTCGGTAGTGATAAAAAGAAAAGGAAAGCCAGAAATTCAAATCTGATTGATACTATTAATTTATTCAAGGGAGGGACGGAGGGAAGGAAAGGAAAGGGATAGGATGGTGTCAGTTTAGTTAGACTGAATCCAGAGACATGCCCTTTTTTGGTTTTTTTTAATTGATTTTAGCTTTCCATTATTCCTATCTAACAAAGGGAGGTTTGAGGGGCCAAGAAATAAAATAAAGTATTAATATGGCTATTAGAGTGAGGCTTCTTATCTTCATTGACTTTGCCTACAGGTCTCATAAACAAGAAGTCCAACAACGCTGGGAAACAGGATCTATGCCTTTAAAATCTGGCCCTACATCTTTATCCAATGGAATACACTTTGTGTGAATGTCATGAGAAATAAGAGGCAATGCTGGAAAGCAGCTTCCAGCAGCTATGATATGATAGTCTTTCTGTTTCTTAGTAGCCAGTTTGTATAGACAGTGGTGTGATCTGAAAGGCCCTTCATTGTGGAGCTTCTTAATATTTTGAATTTGTATTTGCTAAATGCATTGTATGACCCTTCTCATGTGAGGCTGTGTTTGAAAACACTGAGGGTCATTTAAAAGAAACTATAATGCTCTTTGCAGGCCTCATATTCTTTGCTATAGCCTGAACACTATAGCAATTAAACAATTAGAGACAGCTCCAGTCCCTGCTGGACACAGTTTTATGTAAGAGCAGCAATTGAGGGCAACTGAAAAAAAAGAGAAAGAAACACATTAAAGTTTAAAACTTGTGCTTTGGTGTTCTTAGTTCCTATTTTTCTCTAAATCATTTGGAAACCTACCCCTTTGACCTCCTTTTAATGAAATGGAATTAGGAATCTCCAGGCACTTTCCTCTCGGTTTGATTTTTGGAAGTTATAAGAATACCAAAATAGCTTGGAGACACTAAGAGAAAGGAGGTAGTGTTCAAGGAGAGTCACCAGTCAGTTTCTCATTTATGCAAGGAATAAGAAAGTTCTTAATGGAATGGCTCAGATATGGATTTATCTCCATAAATGGGGATGGATCCTGCAAGCTCCTGGGAGCATTCTATCTGTTACAGCAATTTCAAGGGACTCTTCATGGTTTGTCCTGGCTGCACTCTGCACAGGATGGTGTCACCAGAGGTTTCTGTGTCCTTGCAAGGTCCCAAAGAGTGGTTGATCCCCTTTCCTTGTCTCTGACCAGGTTACAAAACTGGTTCTACTCATTTAAGGATTCTCACTTTACAGACACATTTTAAGTGAATGAGACGCATCACAATCTATTTTTATGGTAAGCAACGAAAGGAGAGCCTTTTATTCTTTTTATGTACATACATCCATCTGCTCTAGCAGATCTTGCAAGTTCTAGGTAACCAGACCTTGATAAAGAGCCCTTAAAGAAATAAATCTGTTTTCTTAACAAAGTAACTATTTTTCAACCCCCTCCAACTCAGCCTGAACCTCAACGTAACAGTTCTTTCAAAAGAACTCACTTGTGTTAACTTATGCACATGAGAATAAAACTCTTTTGACATTGGCATCAAATAGGCATGTTGTAATTTACTATCCATTTCATGAGGAAAAAGCAAGTAATTTTGGCATTGCTTGTATTCATGTTAATGCTGATCCAACGAGAAGAGCAAGAGCTCTGGGATCACAAAGCAGGGTAGGATAGCTAGGGGTGAAGGTGAAATTTAGGTGAGAGGCATGAAGACTTCAAAAATATTTCATACAGTAGGTATGGTATATTATACACAAAGAAATCATAAGATTAGGTAAAAACATCAATCCCTCACATTACAACAGACATCTCCATTCCACAAGATTGCCAAAATGCCAATAAGTTTCTAAACAGTATTTTATGTCACTTAACATTTATTTATATTTTAATTATACTTTTTCAAATAATTAATGATCTAAGATTCAGATGAAAAGATTTTGAAGATTAGTATACAGTTTTAAGAAACATTTTTTAATATTAAGACATTTTGTTAATAATGTTGCACTGACCATTTTTAGCCAGGTATTACTAAACTGCAACAAAACTTTTTGAAAGGCTGGCATCAGCAAGGTTCTGACAATTCATACAATTATGTCCCTATATTGGCATAAATATTAATTTCCTGCTGGCCTTTTTGTACTTCCCCCGTTCACTAATTTCTCAGTGGAGAAAGACAACCTGATCTTCACACAACGTAAATGGGGATTGTATCCTTATGTATCACCGAAGGACGTGTAATGTTTAACTCTTTTGATATTTTCCTAGACAAATTTTTCAAGTCAAAACATGATGCAGCTTCAAAATATATCTGCATGCTAGTAAGAGTGCAATTGGGAGACTGTGCTTGCACAAAGAGTGCTTTGTTTATTTGCACCTCTCCATCTAGTCATTAGAAACCAGCACAGAAGAAGGAAGCAGCCCTGGCACAGATTTATTTGCGAAATGTTACATTTAAAAAAAAAAAAAAAAAAATAAAATTCTGTGCCCCTGGATTTTGGGTTTTTCCCCTATGTTCTTCTGCAGCCCTAGGAAAGGCAGGTGAGCAATCTGAAGACATGTCTAACCCCATGCTTCAGCATGAGATTGCTCTGTGTTCGAGGGCAGTTTTAAGGCAACTCTGAGTGTGACAGAACGTCAGCGCCGATGGGTCTGAGAGGTGCCTGTGCGAGGCGATTCTGCTCTGATCCCCAAAAAGGGCAGAGGCAGACGGAGAATGAGCAAATCCCCAGCAAAGGGGAGCTGTGTCTTTACCTGTGTGAGGGGGGGGCGAGGCGGACGGGGCCTCGCTGCGCGGGGCCGGCACCCACAGCCCTCGGGAGCGGCTGCGGCTTTGGACAGTCCCCGGACAGCTCTTCCCCTTGAGGCTCGGCTCCGGGAGAAGGAGGAGGAGGAGGAGGAGGCAGAGCCCGCCATGGCGAGGGGAGGCTGAGGAGGTTCCCGCTCGCTGAGCCGCTCCCGGCGGCGGCGGAGCTCGGCGGGGCGGGGAGGGGACGGGCAGCGCCGGGAGGCGGCACCGCGCTCCCACCTGCCCCTCACCGCCGCGGGCAGTGATGAGGCGGCCGCGGACAGCGGCTGGCGCGGAGCACCCGGAGTTTGTTCGCTGCCCGTCCTCGGCATCCCTGATGCTCTGAGCCGGAGTCTCCTCCTCTCCCCGGGCTCGCACCCGGGCTGGATGCTCCGCTCGCTCCTCGCTTCCCTGACACAGCCGCCGGCCGCTTCCCGCCGCCCCGCAAGAGATGGAGCCGTCCGCTGCCCCCCTGGACACCACTCCGGACCCCGCCATCGTGCAGCCCCCCGGGGCCAACCCGCCGGGGGCCCCCCGGGAGCAGCAGCAGGAGCAGATGCGGATCGGGGAGAGCGGGCAGTTCAGCGAGGGGCTGGAGGACAGAGGTGAGCGCCCGTCCGTCCATCCGTCCCCCCGCCTTCCTGCACGCTGCCCTCCGCTGTGGCGAGCCCCATCACCTCCCCTCTGTCCCGACGGCTCCACCGACACCCTCTCCGCAGCATCCTCTCCCTCGCTCTCCTGGACCCGTACCTTCCCCATGCCGCCGCAGCAGCTCTGCCCGCCCCCTCCCCTTCAGCCCTGGCAGCCGCACACCGGCTCTTGCCCCCCGAACTCTCCCCTCCAGCCCCGCTCTCCCACCCCTCATCCCGCCGCTGGCAGCCGCTTAACATCCCCCCCCCCACACACACACCGCGCCGCCCTCGAAGCTTTGCCCCGTTTTAGCTCCCGTGCGAGCGCTCCGCGACAGCTTTGAAGTATTTTTATAAACTCTATTCGTGGCTGTTCCCACCTCGCCCGAGAACTTGCCTGCCTGGCGGCGGAGCGGCTGCCGGCGGCACATGGCTCCGCAGACAGCGGAGGGCGAGGGGCGCGGGTGGCGGCGGGGCTGAGGGGCTGAGGGGGATGAAGGGGATGAAGGCAGGCCCGGAGCTTCCCTCAGGAGGCCACTGAGGTGCCCAAGGCGGTGGGGTGGCCGCAGCCCCCCGAGCAGGAGCACAGCGGGTCGTTTCTGGGGGTCTGAAGTCGGGGCACTTGTCTCACGCCTTGTCTCCCTTCCCCCACTGAACTGTGCACTTCCACACAACTCGGTTTTTGTTATTTACTTAAATACCTGGCCAGGGACGGAAAGCTGCCTGCTTCCAAACCGCTGTAGGCTTTAGTGGGAAGCACATCCATCTCGGACATCAGGGCTCACTCACCTGCCGCCCACAAAGGCAGCTGCCATTTTAACCCTCCCCACTGCCCTGTCCTCCACAACACCTCCGGGCTCCTCTTCCACACAATTTGTCTCCATCTTTTAATTCCATCTATTGGCTTCCCTTAGCCTCTCTGTTGCCTTTTCCTCCTTTTCCATTTTGCTTTCAGCATCCAGGAGTCCCTTTTGTGTCTTCATCCATAACCCCTTTACATGTAACCCCTTCTATCTCCTGTTCCTTGCCCAGCTTCCGAAGCCTTCTACAATTTGTGAGCTTGCCTGCTCACAAATTGTAGACACAAAGTAGAGAGGCGTGAGGGGGAAGAGCATTCACCACCTTCCTGACAGGTTCCAGTCATGTTGGGGCTGGGGACAGCCCTTATTCCAGGGGTACCCTCTCTGTCACTGCCGGTGGCCGAGGACAGACATTGTGCCTGCCTGAGGGTAATCTGAGAATTCAGGTCTCTTTTACACGAGTGAGGAATTTTGATTATGGTTTGAACATAGAAGTTTGGTTGCAGAAAATTTCAATTTGTGCCCAGTATGACAGAGCTAAAGGTGAAGGCTGTTCCTTTTGGCATTAAGGGTAATTCAATAAAGATAGTCTATTGTACCTAACCTATCTCTTTCTATGAGAGAGATGAAGCTAAAGCTGCTGATTTAATTTTCTTCCTTGCCTCCATGATCTTTTTATGGCCCTTGCAGTACCTTTCTTTTAGCCTTTCCTGTAGTTACTGATTCCATCTATACCAGGATAATTCACAGACATTGTAGAGGGAAATCTGGTATGCTTTTTGCAGGTTGTCCCTGTTGAAAATGTTAACAGTCTGTCCTTTCAGATTGTACTTTTTCCTACAATCCTTTCCAATGAATCATACCAGATCCAGTTATAGAGATGATGCTTCCATCTTTGCTAAAAATAAATACTAACCCTAAATTTTGGAACAAGATATTTGCTCTTTAAGAGCCAGATCCACAATCGGTGATAATTTTGTGGATGGGATCCTTAAATTAACATCCTTAGGTGAACAGGTTTTTTATTAGTCTTATCTCTTCCACAATTTCTAACTTGACATTTTAAAATGATCCCTTAGCCAAATAGAAAAGTACTTCTGGTAAGTCAGCATATGGTAAAGAATATCCTAGAATCACTTCACAAATATGCCAAGCTTGTGTTCTGCAACTGTTAGGCAGGTTTTTTCTCCTTCTGATTTTTTTTATGGGAAGAAAATCTGTTAATATGTGAAGATGCTGAAATATAAATTAAAAATCCAGTGAATTTAACCAGTGCATCATATTTTCTGTACCTTAAGGATATCCATGTGTTAAATAAATTATTGGCAATACAATTACTCAGTATGTTAATTTGAGGGCAGAGGAATTCATTTGTAGATGGTAGTTTTTTATTTTTGTAGCCGTGCAGGTCATACTGAAAGATTAACTTTCATCCTCCTGTGGATGCTTAAAACTTGCTTTCTTATGGTCAGTGCAAAAATATGGAGGTTTACCTTTTCAATTTTGTTCTTGTGTGTAAATTAATGAGCTGCTGTTGCTTCTAAATAATTTTTATTCTATGGGCTTGGTAGTCATGTGAATGAGTTTTTATTTTCCTGTGCTGCCTCAGGACACTCATAAGAATTATATGATCTTTCTTGGGGGTGAACATTTTGAGTACAAAAAATGTATTTGAATTATTTCAAGAGGGGAGGGATCACATCGCTGACAGCCAGAACATGCCAGCCATTTTGAGAGACAGAGAAACACACACACACACATGGCAGAAGTGGTTGAGTTTTATAAGGATTGCAGTCTCTGTCATACTGGACACGTGCTTGACATGTGAATAGTAATCAGGAGTGCTGCACTAGCTCTGGGGCTTATTATTCATTCCTCAGTTTAATTAGGATATTGTTTGATTTGTTAGTATCAACTATGCATGTTGGACTTCCCAGGTGATAGTGAGCTGTAGCCATGAATTAAAAGATGTCTTAAAAGAAAGAAATAGGTGAGGATATCTGTCATTCTAATCTGTGTTTATTTGAGGTTTGAAATACTGCGAGCCCAAAATTGGGTGAGAAAACCTTTGCTTTGTGTTCCAAAAAGATTTGGGCCACAATGTAAAATCCTTGGTTTGGGGAGAGGAGGAGAGAATCCACAAAATGTGAGAAGATGTGTTTTCTCTGTGGTTATATTAGTAGAAATCCCTCCTATGCTTCAAGACTTGTTGTTGAATTACCTCATACCAGACAGCAATTAAACTGTACATTGTTATATATAGTAGCAGAAGATAGGCCAAACATTTGTGAAAAAATGAATAAATAAATAAATAATCTTCACACAAATGAAAGCAGGCATGTGAGAAATAGCTGTGCAACATGATCAGTAAAAGACTCAAACCTTTTGGAGTTGTCATCTATCAGTTTTTGTGCATTAGACAGACAAAGAATGCACTTAATAAGAAATAGACATAATTGCAGTATAGAGCCTGGTTCATGCAAGTTTGTAGAATCTTTTCCATTCATAAAGGGGGGAGTGTGTAGCACAAAGTGTGGTAATTTAAAATTTTTTTTTAAAATACAGTGCAAGCATGAAATTCTTGGAGTGGGTTTCTGAACTCCCATAAAGAAACTCTCTGTGCTTTATTGTAACTGAGGTGTAAAAATCGTAAAGAATTTTTCTAAGACAGCACGTATCCCACCAATTATGCTAGGATTACAAGGTGTAATTTTCACAGACTCCAAATGGCAGAATAAAATCTGATGGCTCAAATTTGACCACCCCTGGATGCCTGCCCCTCTGCTGACACATTGCTGCCCCTGAGGCAGAGATGTCTGATTCAGTTCTGAATTGATTCCAAAACCATTGCAGTTTTCAGCCAGTATATTACAGTCAGTTGGAATAAATATCTGTAAAGGTTAATAAACTTGGTTAAACATGGTGTGGATTCAGGAGTACACTGAGAACCCGATCAGATATCCCTGCCTTCAAAGTGGCAATAGCCATCAGAGAGAAAACGGGAAGGTGAGGATAGTAACAGCTTCAACTCTTCTGTTTTAATCTGATGCTGAGTCTGACAGAGTTCCTGTTCTCATAGATTTTCAGTAGACCTTACTGAAAGTCTTGCTGTTAAACCAGTGTCTCAGTTCAATGCATTCAGTGCTGGCAAATCTCTGAAAAGTGCTCATCATCTGAGAGGAACCACCCACATCTTCTGGAGTAACTCATTAAGAAATTTAAAGCCATCAGGTTTTCTCTCCAGTAAGACAGATTTGAGCTGAAACTTGATGGTGAAAAAGAATGTATGTTTCAAATTAGATGAATGTATTAAGCATAAACTAATCAGAATGGGATATACAGAATGGAAACATGTAAAATTCTGAATGCATTTTAGAAGTGGCTGAAGACTCAGACTAACAGAATAAAACCCAAAGAATGCTGTTAATTTATGTTTAACCTGCATTCTCTGTGATTTAAGATCAATGGACAAAAGATTTCCACAGATTGAAAGCATCAAAAAAGAGAAAAACCAATAGCATTGCCTTGTGTTCCACAGCCTTCTGCACTGATTGCAGCAAGGGCACAATTGGTTCTTCAGTTAGTTCTAGATGGGAATATGTTCTTACCCCAAATGAAGGACAAGGTGCTTCAGGAGGCTTTTTCAGCTGAGATAGCTTTGAATCTGAGGCATGCCCACTTGTGCTTTGATGCTCAATATGTGCAAAGTATCCCTGTGCATTGGGAGGTTATTCCACAGGGATTGGTGAGCAGGAGTCTTTCTCCTATGTTAATTAGCCCCAGTATCCTCAAGTTCTGAAACAAGTTTTGACCTGAGGGAGTCTAGGACTGAGCCATTTCTTGTGTGGATGTACAGGTGGAAATCATAATGATTTGTGAATTTCCATAACTGGAATGCAGTGCTCTTTTTAAGGGGTTGATGTATGGGTCTCTCTGTGAGGAGTCAAAACAGTTTGTGTGTGCTCTTCTTGCTTACTCACATGTTTCTGGTGGCCTCATTCACTTAACCTTAATAATGTGAGCAGGATTTGATTCTGTATTGCTTCTGTGTGTAATATAGAATTTAAATGTGTGTTCTAGGGCTGAACTAACACAGCTGTGTTTTTAAAAGGAGCATTGCATTGTTCATACATTCTTTGCTTATTGCTTATCAGGTTTACTAGAAAGCAGTACAAGGCTAAAACCTCATGAAGCTCAAAGCTACAGAAAGAAGGCATTGTGGGTTTCCTGGGTCTCCATTATTGTCACACTGGCTCTTGCAGTGGCTGCTTTCAGTGAGTATTGGGAATATTTTAAATCCTCACACCTTTTCCTTTTTTGTTTTTCTTTTGGTCTCTCAGAATTTCTTTCTTTGTAGAAGCTTTCTCATGTTTTTTTCTTTGCAACTGCTAAAGAGGTTTCTCTCTTGACTGCCTGTGTCTGCATGGTGCTTATGAATTAGTAAACCTGTTTTCTTTCTGCAGAGTATAGGGTTGTTGAAGGTCGGAGAAAGAAACAGGAGATGTTGATTCCTGCTAACATTTATACACGTGGAACTGCTCATTTTGGAGAATAGTGTAAAAATCATTACACAGTGGGTTGCCTTTTATCAAAGGGGTCAAATACGACGTCTTAATCTGCTTGGGACTTGTAGTGGGAATGCTATAATAAAGAATAGTGAATTTTAAGGGAGAAATATATAATTTATCTGTATTATACTGACAGATAACCCAAGACAATGCTAATTTGGAAGAGAAATTCCATTTTCTTTTTAGACCAGTGTTTTTCTATGAGTTTCATGGCATTTTTCTAGTTTACCTTTAAACAAAGAATTTGAGTGGGGAAAAAGAAAATCCAAACTAAACCCCAAACACTTCTATATGTGAAAAAATGAAATCTATTTATTTATTTTAAAACAGGAAAAAATGCAACATTGTGTAAATACAAATTTTAGTTCAATGCATATTTGCAAAATACAAGCTTTCCATCTTGGGCAATTAAGTAACACATTAAAGACAAAAAGAAACATGAAATGTGGAACAAAATCTTTGCAGTGGCACATTCTCTGTTTTAGAGAAGGAAAAATCAGAAGTGATTGTATTTATGCTTTAATACAAACAGAAGGAAGGCTCTGTCTAAGAGACATCAAAGAAGTCTCAAACCATCATTCTTAAGCTTGGTAAAGACAGAATTGCATTATTTTTCCTTTTTTTTTTTTTTTTTTGTGAATCACAGCAGCATGTCTTTTGTTATTCTAATCTGCATTGTATGACCTGCTGCTGAAAGTTGGTGTCAGCTCCCAGGAGAGGTGATTAAATTCTGACCAAATGGTCTCTGAAAACTCAACATATATTACTCAGAGCAATTTATATGGAAACACAGGTACAATAACTTGGTTCAGAAATAAGAAAAAAGAGGAGGAACACTTAAAAGCAGAATCTGACACTGTAAAGGATTTGAATGTTAACAAGAGAGTGAAACAAGTTTCCATTTTGTTCTGCTTCACGGAAATACAGTGGTCTGTCTTTACTACTGAAGCAACATAAAGGTAAAATGTTACAGAATAATCTCACTACCTATTAACACTATAGTTTTAAGGAATATTGTGATATTGCTTAATTTTATTTTCCATTTTCGTTTGTCAGGGTTGCAAGAATTAAGTGTAATATAGATAACTAAAACCATGACTTTTAGAAGGATCCTTAAAAACGTTTTTAAAAATTATTTAGGCAGAATTCTTTTTTTCTTTCCTTATTTTTGGCACTCTGGTAGTGTTTAGAGAAACAAACAACAGCAAAGAATGTAGTCCCTGTCTGGATATACTGTGGCTGCATATTCAGCTGGAGGGGTTAGGCACTGAACTACTGAAATCAGTAGCAGACTAATTATATGGGTTTGGAATGTATCTTTCCCCATGGTTTGCTGAGGCTAATTTTATGAAGAATAAAAGAGAATAAATCAGCACACAGAGATACAAATTAAATCTGTATGGAATCTCTCTATAGGTAGTTGGCAGTTAGCTTACATGCCACAAAAACATTGCCAGGGCTTTTCATGTGTTTTACTATTAAATATTTTCAAACTTTGAGGAAAATACAGTGACTTCTGAGATCACTTTGCTGTCCCCATGCAATTTCAGAAGTTCTGCTCATTTTATTGCCTCACACTGGCTGCTCTCTTCCTCAGTGCTGTCCTTTTAGCAGGTTCCTCTAGCCAATCCATGAGTTGGGAGAGATGCCAGGTGACCAGAGTTTGCTGCCTGTTTGATAGCAACGTCTAGTTGTCACTTTGGGGTATCTGACACTGACAATTCTTTGCAAACAACTGCTATTTAAAGCATCCCCTTTCCATTTTACCTCCTGTCTGTAATGGTGAAGTGTTAGAAATACATCCCTGATGTCCCATTTCAGTGGAAAACAGGGACCTGTTGTGGTAATTGTCAGGCTACCTTGATTATTCTCATTGCTCTTCCTGACTCCCATATAGATACCTCATTTAAATTCCTGTTTTATTCCCTTATAGGCTTCAAAATACTTTCTTGCAGGTGTATCCCACATGATATAGTCAAGATACTAGCCCAGGGAACTGATATTATTTGATAACTGTAGGAAAAATGCTAAGGGGAGAGTAGGGAAGAGGTTCAGGACCCTTCTTTTCCAACCAAGTGTTGGTAAGTAGACTTCCTTTCCTTTTTTATGGTCCACTCCCCATTCTTCCTTTCAAGCCTGGTCTAATTGCCTCCAACGCTATATTTTTCCGGCATTAGATTAAGTTGGAATGGTCAGACTCTGACTGGTATGAGGTGTTTTCTTTTGGTGGGATTATGAAGCTGTCCTAGTTGAAATCTGATCTTTCACTTGATAATTTTGAAGGAGACTGAAAAACCTCACGTTGATCTGAATACATGAAATTATTACCTTGTTAGGTAATGTTTATGGCAATGAGGCTTGAGATCATAGAATTATAGAATTTTAAGTTTGGAAAAGACCTCTAAGATCATCAAGTATGATTGTTAACCCAGCACTGCCACGTTCATGACTTACCAGTATCCCTAAGTGCCACATTCACAAGTTTTTTTAACACTTCCAGAGATGATGATTCCACCACTTCCCTGTGCAGCCTTTTCCAGTGCCTCACCACCCTTTCAGAGTTAGCTGAACTAGGCTGGGCTGGGTATGGGGCAGAATGACTGCTTAAGGGAAAATGAAGTTGTTGCCTTTCATTCACTAATATTGACAAGTAGGACTTAGACCGTGAAATCAGCTTTTCTACTTAGCTGAAAGAACAGATCTCTTACTGTCAAGCACTTAATAAACTTAATTTTACTGCAGAAATGCTGTACTTGTAAAAGACCATTTGGAAGTTCCAGCTGCTGTCTCTGATGTAGCTCCTGCACTCTGTGGTCTCATGGCTCTGAGAGCTGAGATTTGCTCTCCAGCATGAAACTGCACAAGGCTTCAGTAAAATCTCTACAGACTTAATTGTGTGAGATCCTTGAGGTCAGTGAAGCCTCATGTATCATCTTTAGTGGCTGAAAATTTGGTGCTCTCAAAATATTCTGGCACTGTTGTTTTGTGCAATACTTTCATGATCAAATGCTAATCAATGCCCGATCAATAAATTCATTTTGCTGTTCATTTCAGTGCTGCCTGAAATATTCATACTTGTAGAATTCTCATCAAGAGTGGATTTATTTTGTAGTAAATATATAGCAGTAAACAGAGTCTGAGCATGATAAAAGTTATTAAAATGAACATTAAATTATTCCTTAGCACCCCAAGTAAGTGCCAGAATAATAATTCTGTTATAATTATTTCTGGATTACAGTAATATAAGAATGATAACAGAGAAAATAATTGTAATAAAATAAGAACTTTCCTTTTTTTTTCTATGTATATCTGTGTAGTATAAGGTTGCAGTAATTTCTTAGTAACAGCTATTATTTCTTTCTGTAGATGCAGTATTGTGTGTTCATACTGAGCCTAGTTTAAGAATCATAATAGAGAACAGGTCGAATAGAACTCTGGTGTTTTGAAACCCATTATTCTTAGTTTCTTGACATTTATGTTACTAAAGCATAATTTTGAAAAATATACAAATACCTCTTCTGCTGTTGCAGTTCAGTTTCTGCTCAGGCAGCTAATCTCTGATAATATTGTCAAAGCAGAAAACAAACTCGTTCTATCTGGTGTTTTTTGTGCAGTGTAGAGTTGTGATTCACAGAAAGCAGCATGTTCATTCATCTTCCTGATCTGATTGTCCAAAATTGTTTCCCAGTGAATGGAGGAGTCCTAGCAATACATCGAAACAATGTATAGACCAAATTCTGCACTGAAGGCTTTCTTTGTAGTTGGAGACTGAGAGAAGATTTAGGATTGTATGGGTTTGTAAATGTGAGCTTTGTGAAGGGCTGCAGCCAGCCTGTCCCAGGGCATTTAAACACCAACAGGTCTGCATGGCCCTGGTCACTGGGAGAGGGACAGGGGCTGTTTGCAGAGTGCTGGGAAATAGCAGAGGGTGCTCACATCTGTGCCCAGGGCTGCTCTGGACATTCCCCCTTTCAGCTCACTACAGGCACAGGTAAGGTTCAGCTGTACAGAAATAACTGAGTGCAGCAAAAAGTCACATCCTGGTAAGTGTTTAGTATGCTGGAGTAAGAGGTGCTGGTATTTTGAGGAGGTGAATTCCATTTTTCTGTATCAAATCACAGGTGGAAATTCAGTAGGTAGAATTCTGTGAGTGGGAGTATTTTACACCATGCATAAGATATTAAATGTAAATGCAGACACTGACATACTGATTTTATATAAAAAATTATTTGTGTTTTAGAATGAATTGCTGAAAAAATGATTTATCATAGTGAGCTCCCGCATACTGAGAGGCATTTTGTTTGAAATGTGTGGTGCAAATTCTTACAAATTTGAGGGTAGGTTTTACTTTCAGATTAATGCTTTATGCTAATTCAGTTTCTGACAGTTATAAATGCCAACAAACTTAGAAATTGTGTGTCCAGGGCCACTTTTTTCATTGGAATGACTACACTGAGTCATAAAATCTCATATGGGTTAGCTATAGGACATGACTACTGGTTTTCCTCTACTCTGGTGCATGCAAATGAAGTTACATTGGACAAACATTGAGCAATTGAAGTCATCCTCTGGATGCTCACATGTGGATATACTGATGTAATCTGTCACTCCTCATCTCAGACAACTGAGATGGGGAGTGACTATATTAATTTATTGATGAATATATAATTTTCTCTGTGGCCCACTCCTATTCATGCTTGAAAAATTAAATATATGCGGGCTTTCCCTGATGTTTGCACAATACTTAGTATACCCTGGGCACAGCTGTGAATCATAATAACACTACTAATAAAAAATGTAAGGGAAGGTACGTGGTTTTGAGGCTCCTTAGTTTGTTATTTAATTCTTTAAAGGTCACTAATTTCAGACAAATAATGGGCATTCGGCATTCAGGCTGATGTTAGAGTGTCTCATCTGGGAACCTAAACAGAATTCTCTAGGATTATAGAAAATGTGAAAAGTCTTTAAAAAAAAAAACTAAGAAAAGGGTTTTTTTTAGATTTTTATTTTCTTGAGTAGGTGGCATTACATTTATTCAGAAAGTTACATTTCAAGTCACAGTTCCATGCAAACACTTAAAACCAGGTAAAGACTAAATACAGAATAAAGCTCCTCTGTGATAGTTTGCAGATCCCTTACTTTGTATGTTTCTCAGGGTGTTTAATTACATCAGTTACAAAAAGACAGATGCTTCAGGGCTGTAGCCTCACAGAAGCGTTAATGAAATATGGAACAAAAATTCCCAAGGCAGAGTTCTGATATTGGTGACTCTTGTGCTTCCCTGTCATCCTTGTTACAGCTGCACCACTACAAGTGAAAATAGAGTTTGGTTCTAACCATGTTACACAAAAAATCTAAAGGACAAAAAAATCCATTGCCTGTGCAGCACTGGCAGAAGACAGCCTTTTGTATAGGTCAGTCTATACTTAATAATGACAAAATGCAATTTTCATTCACTGAAAATGAAATGAGAGGCCGGTAAAGGCCTGTCTATTTTTTTCCCCAGTCATACAAAGCTCTAAGTGACTTTCTTGGGAGGAGGAAATAACATATGGATGTCAAGTTCAAGACTGATAGCTGTTGAGCAGAAGTGTGGGTCTAAAATCTGCAGTGCTTCACACTTCATGAAATCTTTTCCTTAGCTGGCAGGGAAAATGATGGTAGAAGTCTGTGAAATCTAGAACAGGCTAGATAGAGTATTTGAACAGCAAACAACTGAAAAATTGTTGCTGTGGTGGAAGTTTGTTAAAACAGCTGAATTTGTTTTTAAATGCTAACCTTTAAAACACAGTAACTAGTCTGTTGTATTTTTGCATTAGAAAATTGCAATTTAATAATTGCTTATATTAAGTAGTTATTCTTGTCTCATGAGAGAAGATCATCCCAAAGAATTTTGAGATTAAAACAGGGTGCTGCAGCTGAGGGACACCCAGCACAGTTGTAACATGACTTCATGAAGAGTGAGAAATGTGTAGTACATTGTCTAGGCTGCTTAGTGTAATAATCACAATCACAGTTCTTTCCTTTGTTGTTTCATTTTTCCTTTCCAAGGTTTTGTTGGGGTTTATTTTGTGTGGAAAAGACTGGAATGAGCGTATGCAACATTTAGACAGGTAAGAATGGTAGCATCTTTCAAATGAATTGATGCCCATGTTATGTAAGATAGATAATATGAGTTTTATTTAAGTTATAGCAGGAGGGTTTAGACACTTAAAATTTGGTCTTCACTTTGGCCATCAGATCCCTGCTTGGATTCTGTCAAAGGCAGCTCTGTGTTTGATGGTTAAGAGGTTCCAACAATGAGAATACAGTTGTGTAGCAAGGTGCCATATACAAATTAGTGTAAATAACGTGTAATTATTGTTAAGTAATTGTATGGATGTCATGGATCTTACTCATATCCCTGAGAAAATTCTACTGTGCCATTACAGACAGATGTAGGTAGAGGGTTGATTTTTCTTACGGGAACAGAATTTAACACTGAATGGGGAGGGTTTTAAGCAGGCCACTTTGGTGCTAACTGGGTGGTGTGGGAACGATGTGCCCTACAGCCATCCCTAGCTTGTAGTGAGTGAAAAATGTGTATCTTAACTAAAACCAGATGGAAATGGTTAGGGGGGAAAAAAAGTAATATTAAGTTTATTGCATATGTTTGGTGTTAACTGTTATCCATAAAAAACCTGCTTGATTTTTATGTGTAAAATTGAAAAGAAATGATCCTCTAGTACAAGTCTCAGTTGTTGCTCTTGCTGTATTTGCTGCATCACATAAGTGGGTGTACATCTGCCCTTTGAAGGACCATCCCTGCAGTCTGAAAAGTCAAATGTATTTTCATTCAATTGCTGTAGTATCAGTTCCACAAAGTAGTGCCTCAGCTGTTGCAGCCTTGGGCAAAGGCATGAAGGTATTAACAGGTTTCTGTATGAATGTCTGATATACCAATAGAATTTGGGTTTCATAGATAATTTCATACTTACTCTGCTCTCCCAGTTTAAAAAATGCATTTCTTTGCTTATTGGCAAAGGTAAACTTGTATTTCTTTGTATCTGGAGCTGAAAATCAATATTAATGATAGAAAAAATATGTTTAATACTCATTGTGTAGTTTCACTTTATTGTTCGAATTTTCTGAGTTTTTAAAGCACTAGTGCATTCAAACTTCACGGGCAGCAGTGAAAATAATGAAAAATGTTAGGTTTTCTTCTGCCAGAAATTTTAAAATATTTGTGTTTTTTAATTTAATATTCAAGAAAATGTAATCAACAAAATGTAAACTTATACCTCAGTTAATCTTTTAAATAACATTTGTAACTTTTGCTTTACTGGGGAGGCTGATAGTGCTTGGTGTTTCCTTTATGGTGCTTATTTTCTGTGATTTTTCAGTAACAGTGTTTGGGTTCCTTTCATTGCCAGTAGAAATTTGTTAAATTTTAATACTTTCTCAGTGCAGAATATTATTTGTAAATTACTAATTTTATTAAAACTGCACTGTAGGAGGACTTAGTAAAATAATCTTGTAAATAATATGTGTTCTTTACCCTGCACTGGAGCTCCCAGCAGCTCCATACCTTGGAGCTGGATGTGAAGCCATGGTAGTGCTCGGTGAGATGTGGGAGCATCTGGGAGCCGGGTGGGGGGATACACAGAGTGGTAGCAGAGAAAATAACAGAGAATGAGGCTGTGTGAATGGGTGGCACCACCCCTGCTGAGGTCAATAACCCAGTCTGAGCTGAAGGACACTTTGATTTCTGAAGATAACACCAGCAAGAACATAAACCTCGTGTTCTGGGTGCTCCTACTGGTCACATGCCATGACACTTTGTGAGAGGAGGCGTATTAGCAGCGTGTGAAAAATCCAGTTTGATAAATTTAAAGGTTGGAAAACTTTGGTACATTATACTAAACCTGGTCAAATCAGTTTGGTTCAAAGAAACATCACAGTTTTTTGGTAAAGACTGAAACAAAAAGTCTGGAGATTGGGAAGGACAAGATCAGTTTTAATGGACACTAACCTTCATTTGCAAAGCAGTCTTCTTCAGAAAAACCATGAAGAGCTCCTGTGTATCTCTTCTGACTTTCATGTATGACTTCCATTACTGCCATTACTGTTCTTTTTCTCTCTGGATATTGCAGAAAAAGGGACAGAGAAGCTTATCTTCAGAGTTCAAAGAAGATTAGTCAGTGCTTAGTCAAAGAATAATGACCAGGAATAACCAGCTGGTATTTTGCTAGACAGAAGAACTGCAGAGGAAGTGGGATAGTCTGACAGATACCATAAAAATAGGTAGACAAGAGGCATCTGCCTTCCAGGAACTGTTGCAGGATAAGTGGCTTTTGGCACTTTCACCACAAGCTCTCCTTTCTGGAGAGATCTCTGAGCCATTTTTGTGCCAGGTGTGATGCTGAGAATGAGTAACATCTACTGCAGAACAGGATTTTTGGCTGAATCCTAAATGGAATTTTCTCATCAGATATGAGGATTGTTTATCTTCTGCTATTAAAGATTTTGCTTCAAGAAACTGCTAAGTACAATGTATCTTTTCAGTATATCAAAGTGAAGAAAATACATATCTAAGTGCATCGTCCACAGATCACATTCTTTAATGAAACATTTTAATGGCCAAAGAATGACAGTATTTCCTCAGGCCCTGAAAAGAAAAATTTTCCAAGAAAGATTTATTATCGGTCAGTAGGAGATTAATAGGATGGAAATGCAGCCTGCAGCGTCAGCTAGGATGCATAGTTGGGAAAAAAAAAGTAACTCCATGCATTCCCATTCTGGTAGGGAATGATGGACAGGTAAGGTATGCTTGAAATGTTGATGTTAAATTCACCTTTAGTGTGAATTGAGTGTTGCTAACAGGTCCATGGAAAGCACAGGGCAGAGTCAAGGACCCAGCATTGGAGCTGGCCAACACCATGGAAGCCAGAGACAAAACTGATGGTGATTGCAGTGGTGGCAGATCACTTCCTAAATGCATAGCTCAGGGGCTGTGAGAAAACTGCTCAACAGCTCGAGACAGCCTGTACAGCACTGGTTTATGGGGACCAATTTGCATGTGTGCTGGAGCATGCTGCCAGGAGTAAGAAAGACAGATGTAAGGCATCAGCCTCAGCTTGTTGTGTAAAACGGGGCTGTGTGTATGCCCAGAGGATTATTGTGTATCTCCCAAATTCATAGACATCACTGTTCTCTGACTTGCTGCTGGGGCTACCATATATCAGGCTATAATGTCTAACTATGTGGAACTAATAGTAGCCAAAAGAGCCAATTCATCTGCTCATTTTTTGTGGCACATTAAAAACTAATAGTAAACCGTCTCCTTTTCATTTAGCATGACTTGATATTTCTGTGTGTAATTGCCTGCAACAGGAAAAAGAAATATTGCTTAACAATCCTCTCTAGCCATGAAAAAATAAGTCAGCAAATTAAATTATTAAGATTTTTAATTAAAGAGGTAGAAATCATACTTAGGTGCCTTTTACCATATGAGTTGTGATGGTGGGAAACCCGCAGTTACTGCCTGTGAATGTGTCAAAAAACCAAACCCACAAATGTATGATACTGAGAAGTGGGCAGGAAAAGGATCCAATTTTTGTATTTTGGGTCCTGCTACTTGAGCAAGCCCTGCTCAAAGTGAAATTTCCTGTTACTCTCCCACTAAGAGATACTTGTTGGGTTATTGTGTGTACATTTGCCTGCTGAGAAACATCTGGTGGATGAAAACAAGACTGTGATTTAAGGGATAATGTTGCAAGTGATGTTTAATGGCTTATGGAATCTTTAGACTTGCAATCACCTGAATACACTTAAGATAATTTATAGGGACAGATCTTCAGCTGGAGGCCATAGATTTGTTGACTTCCATGGGTTTATTTCAATTTGGAACAAATAAACATCAGTCCCTAAAGCGTATGGCAAATGATAGGATGAACTTGTACTGGATGAGGTGTTTTCCGACTCTAGTATTTCCTTGGTGTTTTGGTAGTAAGTTATTTCTCACTTTTGTGAGGAAATACTTGCTTAAGGCAGTCTGTCTTGACTCTTACAAGCCTTTTTAAACACTGGGGAAAAAAGGTGAATTAACAGCAACTCAGATCCTGCTCAGTTCACAGAGGCTGGGCCAAGAATTTGCTCCAGGGACTGTTCTAATCCTGGGCACAACCCAAATTTTCTTTGTGGTTTTGGGAAAATTATTTTACTGCCATAAGCTTGTTCTCCATCTGCACACATCAAGCGTTGATAAATGAAAAAGTAACTGATTTTTCTGCTAAAAATTGGAGTGTTTTGCTATATAGTAGATGACACATTTGTATGTAACCCAGGTCTTTCAGAGTGACGGCATGGTCTGAATTTTGTATCTGCAGTTGTAGGAAGGCACTGTTGCCTGCACCTTCTCAGTATTAGACCTACTGATTTGTGGGATAATTTCCAGAGTTTGTTGTGGTTTAACATGTGAAAGCTATTTCAAAGTGACACAATTTCTAATGCTGTAATGTACTGAATGCATTTAGCTGTGTTTGACTTCTTGTTGCCTGTGCAGGGGTAACTTTATGGTTGAGTGATGCGTTTTGGGCTGGTGGGTTTTGAGGAATGTGATACTACTCCTGATGTATTTTGGTGGTGCAGTTACCTCAGTTACTGGTGAGCTGGAACAGTTTGGAGACAGTTTAGAGTAAGAAGAGAGGGTTGGGCAGTAACCTAGAGTGGTGGCTGTTGATGGAATAGCTTCATTTTGAGCAGAGCCTCTCAAGGTCCCTGAAGTACTGAGGGGCTTGAATCTTCTTTTTTTCTGCTTTCTCTTTTTTAATTCTCCCTTTCGTAGGAGGTAGAGGAAGGTAAATAGTGTTGACATTAGTTTTTCAGTGTTGGGCAGCTTATGTTTGGTTTCTTTCTTTGAGTAACCATTTTCATTGGTCAGGTAGAGGTTGGAAAGGATTTTTACAACTTGAAACTGCTGTCAAATGAGTACTATTGAGAAATAAAAAGGACAGGAGAATGCTAGGAAATACCCTGCCTTGAGTTATGTTCATGAGGTTCTTGAGATCAAGGAGGAGATCTTTACAGAGAATGGCAGATGAAAAAATTTGAAAGTATCTTTGAGCAGCAAGTAAGATGGCTTTTACTATTGACAGTTGTCTGAAATACATTAGTGAGGCCTTGAATTTCAAGGAAGAACCTATTTTGCCCTGTATCTGTTTGACCTGATGTTCAGAATAACTTCCTTTCTGATGTTATTTTTTGCAGGGCTGTGCTAGGTTTGTTGCGTGTACTTTTTCTCTTTTTGGGAAAAACTGAGCTGGAGATTTTTGTAACAAAGCTCAGCAGTCCAGAGTTCAAAGTAAGGTTTGAAAGCTGTATAAAAAGTACGGTTGATTCCCTGAGGTTACCAAATGTTTTCCTCTTTTTTTATTATTTTTATATTTTTTAAAAATTTTGCCAGGAGTTGAACAGACATTTAAAGTTGGCTGGCCCAGGTGTGGCAGTCAAAAATTAGGTAAGTTACATTATTCACAGAATATATAGACTTATATATATTCACAGAATATATAGACTAGGTCATTGCACTTACTGCTCTGTAAGAATCTGCTGGTAATTTGTAACTGAGCTGTGAAAATTTTTCAGAGCATGACACAGGGAAGTGAAATGGGTGTCCAATGGATCAGATTAGCTACAGCATGTATGTCCCTGGAGATTGCTGTGGCACTGGAGGGTGTGTCCCTACCCCCTGTAGCAGAAAAAAAGGGCAAAAATCCATCTATGAAGGCTAAGGAAGTGAGCCAACATGAACACTGTCAAGCAGAATGGTGTTCCTGATGGTCTTCTTAGGTGGCTGGAAGTTTGTATTCCCCTATTATAGAATGGAGAAATCAGCCTCTCCATGCTGTCTTAGAACCATAATAAACAGCTTTCTGCATATGAAGTTTCCCTTTATATCTCCCTTTGGTGTCTTTAGAGTTCACTGTGAAATAAATGCTGCTCTGCAGTGACCATGAGGCATACTGGAGTTTAGTGAGTTGGTGATTTGTTACCCTGGCTGGGTACTGTGCACATTTTCTGCATAGGCTTCCTGCTGCAATGCAGGTTTCTGCTGAGCAGTAAAAAACCTTGCTAAATTTTGCTTTTGCAAAAAAACAAGTCAAAATATTAAGCCAGCATCTGTGGTAGAGGAGAAAAGGTTTGCTAAATATGTTATGACTTAGACAACATAAAGCACCCCAAATGCTGGGTTAAGTTTGTTTAAAAATTAGGGTAGATGGTGCCTATTACTGATTAAATCAATTTTTCATGACCAAATGCACATCACTTGTTTAAAGGACATGTTCCTGTGATGCTGTGTTCTTTTCTGAGCTTGTTATACTTGTTATTCCAGTGCCTGGCACTGAGAGAGGAACTTCAGGTAGATGAGTTGAGGAATAACAATGACAGGATTGTTGTCTTGCCATATCTTTACAGCTACTGCAGCCTTGTATGGCATTTGAGGATGTGGATGGGAAGTAGGGAAGACATACAGAGAACTTCTGTGGAACAGGAGATTATGCTAACAGTGCATCTGTTGGGTCTGCAGGTTAATCCTGGGAAGGCTTCAGTGTTCTGTGTGTCACAAAGTCCTGTTGTGAAAACTTTGAAACAGGCTTTGTGTTAAGAGCTGCTTTCAGTCCCAGTGCTATTCTCAGGTGCACTGGCAAAGCTCGGTGTTCCTAGAATGAGGAAAAGCCAAAGGGTTTTTTAATCATCATATGGGCAGATGACTTGGGTGCTTTTAGAGGTGGGAGTTATTTTGATGCTTGCTTTGCCTGTGTGCATTCTTGGTTTTACTGTGCTATTCTGTAGAGGTGAGCACAAACAGCCTTTCTTTCAATGGCAGTCTTAAAAATGTAGTTGGGCCTGAGGGTTCCATGACTTTCATATAATTGAAGAAAGCAGACATACTCCCAGTTGGAAAGAAGGGATGGAATCCAGGGATATCCGTGCTACACACAAGTGGAAACAGACTCTAAAGTGGATCATCCAGGGTGAGAGCCATCAAATCTGTCAGCAAAACGCAAACAGGGAGGTGATATTCCATCATCCTGCCCTACATAGTAGAGGACACGTGGGAAAACAGATTGCACAACTGGGTTGCAAAGAAACTGCAGGACTAACAAATTGGTTTGGAAATCTCATACAAATGTAAAAACCTATGTGTGTGGATTCTGTGGTTTAAAGCAAGGGCACAAACTATGGGCCTTGCTAAGTACTGTGTAATAAGAAATTACTTTGAGGGGATGTAGTGTTTCTAAAAGCACGTTCTCAGTTCCAGACCAAGTAAAAGCTCTCAGGAGAGCTGGGGCTGCTGAGGGACAAGGGTTATAAAACCAGGCTTGCACTCTGTGCACTACAGTCAGTTCCCTTGCTGCCTGGCACAGGAAGCAAGGGTGTTCATGGCAGATAATGATAGAATACTGGCTTTATTCAGGAGAGTCCTACACTGTCAGCATTTGAAACACTCAGAAATCTTTGGAGAAAGTACACTTTTGAATGGGAAAGAATTGAGTTTTCTGGAGCTTCTGGTATTCAGCTCTGTTTTGTTTGTTTTAATTTCTCATACAAATATAAGAAGGTTATTCAAGAACAGTAGAGGTCACATGAGGAGCTGACCTTTGCTTGTAAATGAATATATTTAACTGTCATTCAGGTGATACATTTTACAGTTAGTTTAAGAAATTATAATGCTACCTTACAGGCAGTTTCACAGTTACAAAGCAGTTTCCTTCCCAAAAGCAGCAGATTTGATCTTTGGTTTAAAAATGTCTATCTCTGGGGTCCAATTAGGAAGGAATGGAAATGGTTCTTCACCTTTCCTGGTGGCCTGGGCTTCACATTTGCTGGCAGATAGAACTGAAAAAAATATTAGTTACTACACAGTGAAAAAACACCTCTTAGACCTAAAGTTTGAAATCTGTTTTCTCAGCTCTTTTTGTGTGTGTATACAAAGATTTCACTAGGTTAAGTAAGGTACAGGAAAGTTAATAAAATTTATTCCATTAATGATGCTGTGTAGCTGCCCTGCTCACAAAATGTATCTGCCTTGATTTCACTTCTGTAACTTCAATCAGAATTGATTTTTGCTTTTGTGTGCTTCTGTGTCTGTCTTGTGATGCTGATGAAATTAAGATAAGGAATGTCAAGGCCCTGGGTCAGCAGAAGATGTTGATAAAGGGGTTCTGTTTGGGCAGTACTTGGTATTCATTATCTTCACTGCAATCAATAGAAATCCTTTGATGTAAGACAACATCAATAGCTGGGAAGAATTTGACAATGCAAAAAAGTGCATGGGTTTAGGAAAATCTGAATTCAGTTTCCAGTTCTGGTGCTGGTAGGGCACTTAACTTTTCTGTCACCTTGTTGTACTTAGATTTTGAGGGCTGAACTTGGATTTAGTAATTCTGATTTAGGACAAAGAATTAGAAATTAAATCAAAAGTAGAACTTTGAATGGCTGATGTAATTTTTTTTGTTTTCATTGAAATTATTCACATTGTGTTCCTAAGCCCTAGTAAGATCCATGATCTTGAGCTTAGAGATTTTCAGGAAAGAATGTATTTCTCTAAGTGTTGATGTAGTATTCCTCCAGTTTAGGAGGATGTAGTATTGATGTAGTATTCCTCCAGATAGAATTCCTCCAGTTTTAGGCAAAAATGACTGTGGTAGATAGTTATAGAAAGCAGAGAATCACAGAAGAAGGTACTTAGAATCTTGAAGGAGGTTTGGAAACAATTATGTGTGGTTTTGTTGAATTTCCTCCTTTTATCTTCATCTATTAAAAAAGCCCCAAACAAGATTGTTCAGAATTCCAATAGATAGGGACAAGCCCCCTGGCCTCAGAGGTACTTTTAAAGGACTTTTCCTCTTTCTTCAATAGGTTCAGAACTTAATTTGCTAATAGTATTAATTGCAAGGAATTGCAAGGGATTGCAAGGATTATTTGGTTTTCCCCATTAGAAAACATGCCCCTTGGCTCAGATGGCCCTTCTGGAATGTTTTCTGCCTTTGATTGCTATGATTAAAATCCCAATGTGAATATAGTTTTCTATAAAACATTAAACACATTAAACATTCGTTAATCTTGCTGCGTTGATTTCCAGTGGTGGTCAACTCTAGGTGAAAGAACAAAACCTAATCCTCCACTATTTTCAGTGGCAGCAATACAGGGGTGTGGTAACCCTGATTTCCTTCTTCCCTCAAACTTTTGTCTATTTGACAGATGGAAAGAGGGAAGTTTGGGCATTGAGAGTTATTAATCTACTCAAATTTCCTTTCATCACCTTTGGCAAGGGCTGCCCTGCTCTGTGTTTCCTTTCCCAGCAGTTGTGATCCTGAGTCACATGGAAAAGCTCACACACAATGTTTGCCTCCAGTGCCGTGCCCACTTCCACAGACACTGGTGAGGGATGCAGAACATCCTGTTACTTTGCTGTTTTGTGAAATGGTGATTAAATCTGAGCTGTTTTAGAAAATAACAAAGTGATTCATAACACTGCACAGTGCACATGTTGAATTTGGAGATCAGTGAAAATAATAGGGATGGCTGCTTGAAGCAACTATCAAGTTTCTGACTCAAAAATTAATCGACAGTTTCTTTACTTTCTTCCCTGATTTGTTTGGATTATAGAAAGAGAGAATTTACCTTCAAGGGATGGGAAAGCAGCAGAACCTGGATACATGAATTCTTTATGCACTTCCATTATTTTCCATCAAATGAAACCATTTTCCAAATAGGAAAGTTTCTTAACTTACAAATTTTTAAAAAGCATTTTTATTGTGAAGATAGATGATTTATCAATCAGATCAAGAATATTATGCAACCTCCTCTCTTCTGTGCTAACTGTAGAGGTAGTGATGCAATATTTCAGCTATTTTGTGATACAGGATTGTCTTGCTGATGTAGCTCATATGGTTAAGTGCCTTCAGCAAGAGTTAGGCCAGCCTTGAATGCAGTAGATTTCAAAGCAATGTGTTTGAATGGTTTTTAGCAACTGAATGGCTTGTCATGCTAAAAAATTAAATTAGGTTCTCCAGAGGTACTTGAGAAAGTAATTGTTTTGTAATTATGGTTTAGGATGGAAAAGGAAAGGCTGGAGAGGGAGAAGTAGTTTTATTCTGGAAAAGCACATTACCCTAAATGCTGTTTGTTGAGTGAGAGAGAGATTGAGGGTCCTAAGAAAGACAGAAATTGCCTGTACTTCAACCCCTGAAGGAGTAAACAAGTAGCTCCTGCTCCACTCCTGCAGATGGAGAGAAGAACACAGATGCAGCCCAAATTCCAGTTTTCTGTTGAGGTACTACTGACTCTTAAAGGAAGATGAATACAAACTCAGTCGGGTCTGGTGGACATGGTGGGTGGTTGGGATCAAGTCAGTGCATAACTTGTCCCCTCTGATACTTCTTCTCTTTAATATTACCTTTATTTTCTGAAAAATAAGGAACATTTTTTATTTTCTGAATACAAAGCCCTTAGAATAAAAATGGCATTAGAATTACATTACATACTCAGTAATATAAGCTACTATTTTAGAAGTTATAAAATCTCAAAGTAGAACATATTCCTTTCTTTTCCTCCTTTTTTCCCCCTATACCTGTTGATTTTACGTTTGTTTCTTTTTTTTTCAAGTGCCCACTGGTTTCTAATCTCAAATTATCCTTTGTTCAAGTGCTTAAACAGTACATTTCAGACCATTCTGATCACTGAGAACTATATTTTTTGTTGCATTTTTGTCATTCTTAGGTGAAAGTATGTGGTCGTGATTATATATACAATGATTATTGACTTCAGGGGCAGGTACCTGCCCTTAGGCTGTTCCCTGGCCTTAAATAAGATGAACATTGATATCCTTGCTGTGTGGTGTCAATGGCATTTTAACCAGCTCCTCTTTGTTTCTGTGGTTTCCCTGGCTCTAACTCTGCTGTGGTTTTGATCACGTCTCAAAAGTGTATATTCATGTCCCAAATCTGTACTGTGTTGCAGTATTTTAAGCTTCTGGTTTATTATTTATCACTAAATGCCAATGAATTGGACCATATTTACTATTTCACGCCACTGGGAAGGTTACACTGAAGAAGAATAATTTGAATACTGATTTCAGAAGCCTAATTTTGACTCTTAGTATCTCAGATCACCTCTTTGAACATTCTCCCAGTGGATAGTTTTGCATTACATGATGTTTTCTTAAAATTTTTAAGAGGAGTTGTTACAGAAATATTGCAACTTTTTTCCATATCTTCTTTATTTTAAGGGAAATTTGTCAGCAGTATTTTCAGAATTGTATTTATGCTTATTAATGCTTAAGGACTCATAGGTCAGGGCACTGGCCTTCCATTAAGTTTGTTGTTTTCAACATCTAACCCACTGCTGGGAATTAGCAACTCAGGATTTCAGATTTAATTGTGTTTGTCATGGTGTGCCCTGTGTTAACAGGCAGCTTTTGAAATTTATCAAGTCAGGGATTGAAGTCAATGAAGTTGTGAAGTTTGAGTCAATTCTCTGTCAACATTCAGAATTCCAGGAGGAAGCCCATGAGTGCTAGTGACTGAGTTGGTTAACAACTGCTTGTGAGGAGTGTTTTTATAACAAATATCTTTGGAAAACACAGTGTTGATTGAAGCACATTTCACTAGGAATCAAAAATGAAGAAATGGTTGTGTAGCTGAGAATTATATTAATGAATTACTGACAAATATCTGTGTGTTGTTGGCATCTGACCTGCTGTCTGACTTGGGCATGCGCTGGGTTTCCATGTGCAACAACACTGTAATTATCAGACAGAGAGCAGAGCATGGTAATAGTCCTCATGGGTACTTCAGTAATAAATATAATTGAGTTCAATGAGTAACAGTCCGAAATGTGCATTGATTTTTGAAAAGAGAAAGAAATAGCAAAATTGTTTCCAATTAAATATTTATTTTATTAGTGCAAGAGTTCAGGAGGAATCTTATAAACTTACCACTATGCTTTGAAGCAAACTACTGGGGGGAATTGTAATTTTAAAAACTGCACCATGAGTTAAATTTATGCCAACTCAAAACACCAAACTGTTTTAACAAGCTCTGTGCTGTATAAATGAATAGATTAAAGCTGTGTTTGTGTCAGAACCTGAAGGTGCTACCACTGTGGAGTTCTACTCCAGCAGCTTTCACACGTCACATGGCAGCTGGGGAGGATGCATTGCTATTAAGTCAGCAAGGCTATCAAAGAAAGGGCCTCTGAGGTGTCTGATTTGTTTCATCTGATAATTAAATGGTAATTATGCAGTCAGCCATTCTAGTGTAAAAGTTTGTTTAAGGCAATGTTAGAAATGAAGATTTTATGTAGTGATAGAGACTTTTTGGGGGGAATCTATTGTACTTTTTTGATCCCTAAAACTGGGTGTATCAATAAAAAATATTAATGGATTTAGAATAAGAAAGAAATAAAAAAGAAAACACTGAAAGAAATATCAACAAAAAGATGCTAGAAAATGTAATTTAATAATTCCATCCTTTAAAGCATCTTGTTGCTTTAAATGGGAAAGGATTTTTTAACTAAGTCAAAAGACTGCTATGGAGTTCCATACTGAGAGAAGTATGTGAAACATCTTTCCTGTGTAAATATTGGAACTAGGAGATCTAGTGTGCAAGGACTGAAAGCTCTTCTCACTGAAAAATATTTTATAACCTTGATGCTAAATGTATGCTGTATAAAATCTATATATCCAGGAATAGACCTTATTTCCCCTCCTGCCATATGAGGGTGTTTCCCTCTATAGTGAATTCTGTCTCCCAGATGCAGTATTTTTGTTGAATAATTTTGTTAGCCCAAGTTTTCTGTATTTTTTTCCTAATACTGACTTTTTATCATCATCACCATCATCTATATATATATGTACGTAGTCATTGCAAACCAATTAAATATTGAAATGGTTGCACTGTGAGCTTCACTATTGACTTCATAGCATGAGCTTTTCTGGTTCTGATTTTGCAAGTTGAAAACATTTGGAGGAACTCGAAAATCTCACTTGTATTTTTGGTATCTAATATTTTACCTAAGGGGAACAGCTCTTTCCAACTTATGCAGTGATTATTTCTAATCCTGGAATAGTGCCTTCTGATGTCTTAGCATTTGGAAGTACAAGTGATACTTGATATAAATTATTCAGTGTTCTTGAAATATCATTTATAACATAATACTGTATAGTCTTACTGGTGGCTGCAAGATAAATTCAGCCTATGGGCTTATTTTATGCAGAACTGGACTAAAAGGACTGAAGAGAGCAATGAAACAGCAAATGAGATGGGAAGAGGTGCTTCCTTGGAGCAGTTCTTTGGTTTCCTGTTTATTTTATCCTTTGAACATTCATCATTCACCCTTCTTAAAACAGTGTCCCCTCTCTGAGCTGGGTGGCTGAGTCTGAGCTGAGCACCTTACCTTGCAAAGGAGAAGGTTCAAAGCTTCACTGGGAGAAAGAAACTTTCTTGTTGAGTTGATCACATGCTTTATTGAGATTTGCAATCAAATGCATTTCAGCTCTTTACATGTATTTGCTTCTGAAGGTCTCACAGTACATGCACAGAAAGAGGTGTTTGGCTTTTTCTGTGTCTCCAAGGAGTCTTGCAGTAGTTTGATTTCAAGGGTCTGCAAGGACAACACTGGTTCTCTAGATATGTCTTCATCAAATCACAGAAATTAGTGACAGTAGCTAAAGTTCTTGCCTTTTATAATAAGAATAATGTTCTGCTTTGACGAAAGGAACCTCTGCAATTTATTGATCAGTGTTTGTGCTGTTTCTGAAGTAGTTATGAATTAAAACTTAAGCAATGGACTTAGATGTCTGATACAATCAATCTGGCATGAGGAACCTGAGTAAATCTTTCAGCATTTACTCTTCTAATGCATTTACAAGCTTAAAAATCTGCTGGAGTTGCATACGCAGCCCTTAGACTTTTTGAATACAATTTAAGGATCACAACCATCAGAGATCTTTTGTTAGCTGGGCCTGATATATTTTGCTGATAGGATAGTACTGGGTAGTGCATGTATATTGAATTGCCCTATTATCATTAGTGGACTCTGCAGATCAAGACAAAGTCGACAAATACAAATCATAAATATGTCAATTGAATCATTTAAGTGAGGCTCATTTAACCTTGTTTAATAGAGAAGAATCACTTATAAATTGCTATGGAATATTTAATTTATGGTCTGGTACTTTGTTTTTCTTTGAAGAGTTTGGTCTTTGAAAGCATAAACACATTTTCTGTCATAAAAAATGTTTAAATCTAATAGTTGGACATCATCGTTTGCTGACTCTCAAGTGACTGACTTTGCTGGTGTCTGCTTGAATAGCAGCATGGTTAACTGGACTTAGGACACCACACAAACAGAAACAGAAACCTAGAGGATTTTCTCTCCCTTCCTCCCCTCACCATCCCTATCTCAATTTCAGCATCCTGGTGGTAATCATGAGTGCCCTGGTTTAGCCAAAGTTCTCTGTAGGACTTGGTAACACACTCCATCTACTGTCTCCTGAAATCAGAGAATAGAGATGTTTCTCCCTAGAAGAAGAGAAGATGGACTTTGCAGATCCACTGCCTTTCCTCCCTCCTGCTAAGTTTTCTTTTGGACCAGGGTGAGTCCCTGTGAACCACATAGATGTAGACCTCATCTGCTCAGATTCCTTTGGGGGTATGACACAAAATGGCATTTTGCTGTCTGTGGCTTATCAGAAGCTTCCTTTAAGCTTTTTATTTAGTTGTTTACTCTAATGGTATTTTCAGTGGTGTATTTTTAATTTGGCATACCTGAACAATCAATATAATTAAAATGCATTTTACAGAGGAACTATTGAGTGATTTATTCAGAAGGTGCAGAGCATGGACAGGAGATAATTGTCCCTTGCCTATATAAAACTCACATTCTAAGCACCAAGCCTAATGACAATAAGAAATCCCTGAATTTGCAGTTGTAGCTATTAATCTTTCTTAATGAATGTAGAGGGTTTTATACCTTAGTTATGCAAAAACTGTTTTCAGATGGGAAGATTCTGAATTATTCATGTTCCAGTCATGCATCAACACATATGTGTCCCTTGAGATACCAGTGCTGTGGATTCTACTGTTTGTTGTTTTGGGTTGGTTTTGTCAATATTTTGTGGGGGGACTGGCAATTAGTAAACCAGTGTAACAGAAAACTGCTCTCATAATGGCAGACATGGAAAAGATAAGTAATTTGACCCATTGGAGAGGATTACATTTAAAATGTATTTGGGTTTTATTTTTTTCTACTTGTTTTTTATCTCCTTGCTAATTTCATTCTTGTTATCTTTTAAATAAAGTCAGCAGTAATAGGATTACAAATGCATTGAAATCCATCTCTGCAGACTGTGCATGATGGCTGTTGCTATGCTAAAGTGATGTTGTCTCAAACTGAGAAGATTCCAAAAATTCTTGGTGGTACATTATACTTAAAAAGTACTTTTCCCAATGACAACTCCTTCAAAGGTTAGTTTTTTTATTTATTAGACTGTGGGCTCTCCCCCAAACATTGCAAAGTACTCTATAAATAGGGCACAGAAATACAAATACCTTTAAATTGTTTGCATGCATAATGATTTCCAGCAATCCAATGATAACCTGGATTTCTGTGTGTATTTGGAGAGCACAGCTGTTCTGACTGGAAATGTTGCCTGCCCTGGAGCTCTCCCTCTATTTTGTGGCCCACCAAGGAATTGTTATTTGGGGACATAGAAAATTATTTAGGGTAATTAGTTAGGCAGTAGTGACTTCTGGTTTTCTTCCAGCAGTGATGCTTCGTTTGAATGCTGGTTTCAGGGGCAAACTGCTCTGGTAACATGGATTAAATCAACAGGGATCAAAGTGGTTCACTGATTTATTGATGGCATGTAATTAGCTGGCAATCAATAAATTGTACATTAAGGATCAACGCCAGCAGTACAATGGATAAACCACAACATTAAACACTTGAAAAATGTCTATTTGTAGCATCAAACTCCCAAGTACTCTTGTTTAGTAACCCTAACCTCCCCAAGGTTCTATGTGCACTCCCATCCCTTCATTACAGAAATAAAGTTTGGAGCTTTCCCTGAGCATGTGCTGGGTGTGTTGCCACCCCTCCAGAGGTGACAGATGTGGGTGTTCTGTGTGTCCTCCAAGGAACATCCTTGGTGCTCCCTGAGGTCTGTGTGTGCTCTGGGTCCTGCCTGTGGTGTGTCTGGTGCTCTCCCATGGCTTGGAGTGCTGGCTCCACATGAAGCCTGGCAAGGAGGCTGCTCAGCAGCTGCTGGGCAGGGCTGTAGTGCTGTTGGGGGGACTCCAGGCATGCTTTGGATTACAGCTGTTCCCATGCTGTTTCCTGCTGTTGTTACAGATGCTTATGTTTCTTTGTTTCAAAAATTTCTTCATTCTTCCCCTCATTTCATCCTCTCTAGCACAGCCAGTTTTGGGCACACACTTTTTTTCTGTCTTCTCACCATTCCTGTAGGGATTATTCGAATCCTGACATTTTGTTCTCGTAGGCAAGGAATGCTGAATGTTCACCTCCTTTCAAGTAAGTGTTTCAAAGACAGATGGATGTTTCTTATTCTCTCTGTTACGAATTCATAAAGGCAGGCCAAAACTTACGGAGCTGATTGGGCCCTGCAGGGATTGTTATGTTTTGCATTTTGTATCCTTCTCTCTGAAGTCACAGAATCAGGCAGTAGCAAAGCTGGAAGCAGGACCCCAGAGATCAGACTGCCAACTCCTGGCCTAAGTGATAGAGATGTCTTTGCCTTCTTGCCCTGGAATTCCTACCTACTCCAGCCTGCTCAAGTTTTTCTGAAGTTCAAGACAAGTATTTAAGTTATGATGATAATTGGTATTATATCCGTTTCTCACTTGCATTGAAGTCTCCAAGCAGTTTTTTACCTTTTAGAAATAGCTTGTAAGTTTAATAGGTTTCACGTGGATATCTATATGATAAGGGACCTGCAGAAATCTGATTGTAGAAAGAGGATTGTTCCTGGGATTTGACTCTGTGTTGAGGAGTAAGAATTACAGCCTTCAGCATTTCTGGAAACCTTGGAAGGTGTAAGCGTTGGCTTAGCTAAAGAGCTGAGTAATTCACTCAGAAAACAGTGAACAGTCTGCAGAGTGGGTTTTTTTTTTTTTCCTCTGAGCTCTGCCAATGTATGTTATGGAAAAATGGCTAAATGAGGAAACTCATGAAAACATTTCCTCAATTCACACCTCCCACTCAACTGACAGTTCAAAAACTGAGTCAGAAGGGCTAAGAATTGCTCAAAAGTACTGTTGAAATTTGGCAAACACTTTGGAGCTAGGATTTTATCTCTAATTTGTAGTAAGATAACTACTGCTGTCATCAGCTGCTATAAGTTTTGACCAGTAAAAGTCCTTCACTGCAGATTAATGGTTCCAATTCAATTATTTTTTTCTTGCCTCTTATTCAAATTTTTGATATTGGGAATCCTCTGAGGCTCTGTTTTGGCAGAGGAGTAGCAAACGGCTGTTGTGTTAAATTCAGCTTCCTGTATTGCTACAGATTTTATTAGATTGTGTCTAACTGCACTGTCCGTGGCTGTGGTTATCTAAAGAATTGAAATGTTGGTGGATTTCCCATCTCCCATGGAATTCTCCTAGAGAAACTGGCTGCACCTGGCAGTGATGAGTGCCTGTTCCTGGATAAAAACCTGTCTGACATCCAGTCCCAGGGAGTGGTGGTGACTGGAGTTACATCCAACTGGGGCTGTCACCAGTGGTGCTTCCCAAGGCTCAGCACTGGGCACAGCCCATGTTGTTAACATCTTTATTGATTATTTGTACAAGGGGATCGAGGGCACTCTCAGCAAGTTCACAGACAACATCCAGCTGGGCAGGAATGTGGATCTGCTGCAGGGCAGGAAGGCTCTGCAGGGAGATCTGGACAGGTTGGATCAAAGGGCTGAGGCCAACTGTGTGAGGTTCATACAGTGATCATGAGAATTAGGTATAGTAGGGGGAAGAAAGGGCACTTTATTCATACAGCTTTGGTTATTGTTCTTTTTGGCTTCTTCACAGATAAATCCAAGGTTTGCTGGATTATGATCTTAGAATATCAGACTGGGTGGGAGGGGAGATCATGGGAAAAATGGTAGTTTCAGAATGAGCAGCATTCTTCATATAAGCAAACTTAGTTACACTTCTCTATTTGAATTTTAAAAATTTAGTTACCATTCTACACAAATGGAACTGCCTCAGTGCATGTGCTAGAGCTTGAATTGAAACTCTTTCATGTTCAAAATCTGAATTTATTTTCAGCCCAGTTGTGCTAGCCATTTTCAGGATGATTTTAGACTGAAAGTTGTTAAATCTTATGAAGGTCTGTGTGTGACTCTCCAATTGGAGTAGAAAAAAAGTAAGTTTCTAGGAACTTGGTGTGTGTAGAAGGATTTTCAGCAATAAAACTGATACTACACTGTACCAGAGCAGGATGAGTTTTGTACTTGTGTAGAAATTTTACTCTGGTCTTTTGTGACTGTATTTTTCTTTAAAGTGTAAAATAGAATCTGATCTGTTTTACCATACATGGTTGTTCTTTTTTGTTTGGTTAAACAGAACTGGCATAATATGAGTGTAGAATTTTAATTCTAAACTCTCTATAACTTAGCTTTGATTTGAACAACCTCTTACTCTGTATTACAGTTTTATGTCTTGTTTTTGGGAAAAGACTGACTACAAAAATACAGTGGCTCTAAACCCACTGGAACATCCGGTATTTATGTGGAGATTTTAATGAATCTTTCAAAAAAATCCTACCTCTGAGTACTTAATATGATTTAGAATGTTATGTGCTGCAGTAGACTATAGTGGCATAACTGGTGTTACTAAGTGCATCTGTTTTGCTCACAAACAGATATAAATACAAATTATTTTTGTTGTTGACATTAATATTTATGTTTCAGGGTCTGCATATGTAATAGGAATTCTGATGGAAAATGAAGTCTGTTCCAGGCTGCTTATTATACATACGAAGCTCTGTACCCGTTGTTTTATTCCGGTTATTTTAAAAATAGAAATCAAACAGATTTCTTTTTTTCCCTAATATGCATATTGGATCTGATACAAGGACTTTTAGACTGCAGACAACTAAAGAACATAAGACTGGAGTACCTTATATTTCATTATTTTAACTTCCAGACTTAAGTGCCTTACTTCTTTACAAAAGTAATCCCTCAAGGACGTATAGGCAGTGCTGAGAGGTGAACATTTAATCCAGATGTTTCTAAAGTGCTCTAAGAAAGCCATCAACTCTTCTTCAGCAGTTTGTACATGTTTTTCTTTTCTTTCTGTCAAACCAAAAGATTTAGTTTATCTCAGCAGGAGAATGTTATGTACAAGGACAGCAGGAAAATAATACATATTTTCTTGAGTTTACTCCATCTACAGTAACTCGAAACATTGGCACATTACACCAGAAATGTAACATAGTGGGTATTTATGACTCTATTATAGGTAAGGATTTTATCTTTCCTTTAAATCACCAAAAGAGGTAGGTGTTTTTTGGGGATTTTTTATGAATAAGCATGCACACAACATTTTTTAGATTGATTTGATTTTGTCCAGATTTCAAATTTATACCCAAGGTACCCAAATTCTCCAACTGCATAAACCAATGCTTGACTTTCTCTGAATGTCTCTCTTGATTTCAGTGACCCAAGTTCAAATCCAGTAAGTACTTGGAGGCTAATGAACTTGGGTGATGTCTTTGTTAGGGTTTGTGTGGCTCTGGAGTTGCTGCCAGGATGTTTCCACCCTGCTGAAACTTAAAACACACTTGGCTGTGTCTGCTGCTGTCCAACGTGCTGCAAATGCTTGACTCAGCAGCAAACAAGGCTGTGCTCTGCAGCTGCCAGCATTGAGCCATCCTTTTTCTGGATAGCTGGCTGAGGTATATCATTTTGCTGGTCTCAGTTGCATCATGTTGGCTGCACATTGCTGCTGAGATTTTGGGTGTGGGAGATGCTGGAACAGACCTGGCATTTCTCTGCCTTGGGAATAATGGAGGAGGGTATGGCAGCCACCAGCTGCAACAGCCAAGAACAGCAGCCAGAGCTCTCTGCCATGTTTTGGTTAGCTGGGAGTAGGTGAAGGAAGAAAACTCTGCTGCTGCTAGGATAAACCTGACAGCTCCTTCTTCCTGTTTCATCCTTTCTGGCTGCAGATGTCGAATTTGTCAAGTAAGCTGCAGTTTGGTTGAGATTCACTGGTTATAGATGCATTCTCTGTGTGGACATGGAGAAAGTCAAACCCCAGAATTAGGCAGCTCTTATGTCAGCTGGTCACATGAGTACCCAGCAACAGCAGTTTAACTGTGTGAGGGGAAGAAAGGAAGTGAAAGAAGGTCTGTAAGAATGAACAGTTATAAATACAAGGCTGGGCAAAGAAGGTTTCTCCAATCACATACTGGCTGATACTGCTTGTTTATTACCACATGTCCAGCTCGAATGGAGGCAGTAGTTCAACATTTCTTGTTCAGCCCATTTGATCAGTAGATTGAGTAATTTAGATACCTTTATTTATGTGGTATTGCAAAAAGCATGTAGGCAGCAAGAGCGCGTAGGAAACTCATGTCCTCCAAATCCTGAAAATACTGATAAAGTTGTAACCTTGCCCAAATCAGAATCCTTAAATTTCAATTCATCTGCCACAGAGTTTTGATCATATGCAAAAGTTAGCATGCACTTAGTGGCAGTAACCATGTTGTGTGGAAAGGGATTGTCAAAATACATATTATGTACTAGGACATGAGCTGTTCTGGCAGATTAAATCCTGTTGGCATCATATGAATATATCCTTAGTATACCCCCTGTTAATATGTTTTTAGATCTGGCAGAAAGGGTTGCATGCTTCAAAAGCACCATCATGTAGCATCATAAGACTGCCACAAATAGCATTTCATTAGTAAGGAAGTGGCAAATATGTCTTGCTTGAATTTCATGTCAGGATGAAACATTTCAGGTAAAACCAACAGATTAATAAATTCCTAGTAGGGAGATTTATAAGGGAAAATTCCCCAGCAAATGTTTCGTGCTGTTTCCACCGAAGAGATATGCATGTAAACTGGCTTCCTTTAAGACTTATGTCTTGGTCAGTTGCATGCACAAATCCTACCTGGGCTTGCCCTCATTCGGCCCAGCGAATTAAAAAAAAAAGCAATTCCCACAGCTACTCCTGCACATAATTTAGTCCATGCACACTATTTTATGTCTTTTCAAATCTGTCAATCTGTCCAGGGAGTGGTGCAACACACTTTAGTGCATCTATTATTTTAAAGTCCTTTCTTTCTGTTGTTGATGAGTTTGGGCGTCTGGTGACCCTCAGTATCTGATCCAGAGCAGGTAAGACAAGTACTTGTTACACCTAAATGCTCATGGTTAAGGATTCCAGAGCACTGGGGATCATTCCCCTATTGCTCTCTATGTAAATTCCAGTTTCTTAGGAGAG
>CM031863.1:5706554-5880068 GCA_018697195.1 Certhia americana
TCTTTCTCTCTCTGAAAACTTGCTGAGGATAATTAGCAAATAACCCTCCAAAAGATTATCTAATTAATGGGAAGTTGGAGTCATGCAGCTTGGCTCTAGAGATAAAAGGAACCTATGTGTCTGTGTGCACAATGGCCCTGTGTTCTTTACTTAAAGGATTTCAGGGATGTAAAGTGATAGGTTGGGAAGGCTCTAAATCTTTTCAGAAATAACCTATAATTTACTAAAATAAAGAGAGAGTGTGTTACATATAAGAATTTAGGTAATCTTTGCCAATTTAAAGGAGATACTGGACATGGCTGAAATTGCCAATTTCTGTGTGGTAATTTACAGACTCAAGACTTCACTTGATATTTATTGGTGACATTCATCAGGATCCTTTCTTTAATGTTTATTATGACTAAATTACTTTTTTCTTTGCCATCGTATTTAAGAGCACCAAATTTTGCACCATCTCATGTGCCAGAAATTGCTGTGCTCATAAGCTTGGTATTTTCTATTAAAATTAACTTAATCAGAAAACAAGATAATATTATGCTTCAAGATTGTATTAGTTTGCTTAATAAAAATCTTTATTTCAGTGATGATAACTGATATGTTCGTCTAGATTAAGAGTCCCAGGAGAGAAAACTGAAATCTGCCTCCCCACCAGCAGCTCCAGCCCTGCACGTGCCTCTTTTTGTGACTCACACATTTGGGGTGGGTGCAGGTTTTCAGATGCAAATGAGATAATCCTCATTAGATGGAAACTGGGCATTGCAGTTGGGTTTTAGAGCAACCCCTTGGCCTTTTCCCCTCTATCCAAATCTCACCGTGGCACAGGCAGAGGGCCCCACACAGCTCAAACAGCAGATGAGGGCTGAATCTGATGCAGAGGCACATCCTCTTTATTCCAGAAGGACCAAGTGTTGATTGAACACATTTGCTGAACATCCCTTGAGCCCTGCAGCTCTGTTTATAGTACTTGCCTTTGCTCTGGAGGGAACTGATTAACTCTATTTAAATGCTACAGCAGCCACCAAAAGTGGGCCTGAAAGAAAAATGAGAAAAGATGAAATATCTATCTGCCTATCTATAAATAAAATGTAGGGAATGATTAAAGATGAGTCTGACCTTATTTAATGCATTTCCTTGTAGGTCTTTACAACATTGCTGCGTATTTGCCAACAAAAATACCCTGTTCCCCAGTGTCATCTGATTCTGCAATATGTGTATATAAGTAATAAAAAGTATAAATATGTGTTATCAGACCGTAGTAGAAGCTCCATAGTCTCTTCATGGAAAGGAGGGGACAGGATAGAAAGTTCACACAAGAGGCTGGTTTCTGTTGTGGGTGGTTTTACATTATAATACTTATGTGAGTATCTTCATAGGACTTTGCAGTGGAAAACTGATTTTTTTTAAAGGGTAGGCTGTTCTTTTTTCTCTTTGTTTGCATATTTGTTCTTAAATTATTTTAATCAAACAGAAAACTAGAATGATTTAATTTATTTCTAGGTCTGTCTCAAATACTTTTATGAATGTAAAATTAAAAGTAATGGAATCACTGTTACAGGCTTACAAGCCCATGCTTTGAAACTCACCTAGAGACAGATGGGAGTGTTATTATTAAAAAAAATCTGTTCAATGTTTATGATTAATATACAAAAGGAATTAAAAATTAAACCATCAAAAACTGTTAATTGGAAATCTCCACAAAATGTTCACTTTAGACTACTGAGACATTTGTAAAAAAAGATTACTTGGCATACCTTAAGTTTCTTAGTTGTAAATAAGTTATTGTGAAAGTCTCGCTTTCTGATACACCTGAATTTTTCAGGGCAGAAAATTAGTTGAAACTGCCCTTGTTTGTGCTGAAGATACAGAAGTCCTTACTATGCTGCTTCTCATAAAAAGTATTAACATTTTCTGGTTTTCACTGTTGAAATTCTTCAATGTTCAGTGAACAACAGTATGACTGATCTGTGTAATATTTCTTCCTCTAATAAAACTAAGAGGAATACTGCGCCCGTTCCACAAACAATAGCTGCATGAGATATATTCAAGATTTATGTTCATTTATACAATATTTAAAGTAAGAGCGCTTCCCAGCATGGGGAGATGTCAGTGTTGTCATGGCAACAGATGAAGATGTGGCAGGATGGATGAAGCAGGTCTCAGCCTTGCCCAAGCTGGAGCAAAACCTCACCTGTGGTTTTGAGCCTCTCACCTCACGAGCTGAACTGTTCTGCTCTCACTCATCTTGGGCAGCAGAGGCTGAGGTGGAGGAGGAAAAGGAGTAGCTGGTCTTGGAGGGGGAGTTTGAAGAGGTTTTTTTAAGCCTCCACGCAATTCCCCTTGTTTTCCCCCATTTGAAGTATTTTCTGCTGGTGACACAAGGCTGAGCAGGGATCTGCTGGTGATGGGTGCTGACAAGTGTGACTGTTCCTGTCTTTGAAGGTTTAGGCCAGCTCTATTTCTTCCATTCTGTGTTTCTACAAATGTCACAAACGCCATATCTGCCAGCTCAGTTTAGTTTACCTTCCCTCCTCCCAATCCATGTGTAATTGTGCCTACACACACATGGAAAATGCATGGAAGCATTTACTTAGCACCTTTCCTGAGCTAAACTGCCCTTTTCTTTAGTTGGAAGATGTAAATAAGTGGCTAGTTTGCATTTGGTTCGATGTGAGTTCTTCTTTGTACTTCCTTTCAGCTTCTCAAATCCTTAATAACACCTAGGGGCTGCTGAAGGAGTGGTTTTAGCCAATTCTTTTTACTGTTTTTCAGTACTTGAGTAGCTTTGGGGATGGTGTTCGTACTACAGGAGTTCCAAAAGAAACCAAAGAGAAAATAAGAATACATATTTGTGTAATTTTCATGTTCTGATAATGGAGTTATGTGTCATAAGAAACACATTGCACTAAAACCTATTACAGAGAGGACCTGCATCTTTAAAGTAACATCAAGGTATATCATTAATTGACCAAACTCTTTAGGAAATCACCTCACCTCCACAGGACTTGCTATGCAGACACTCTTCTGTCTTTTAGCGTTAATAATAATCTGTACAAACCTGTGTAATGACATTGTACAGGGGTTCCTTTGATGCTGTTTCTAGATATTTTTATTCAGACAATATTTCTGTCTGGTTATAAAATAAAAGGTGAGTTAAAAAAAAAATTGTTCTTCAAGCTACATTAGGGTTTCTTTAAGAAAGAAAGAAAGGACATTTGCATTATTCTTGTGGTGATAAACTTTCACATGGATTCTTAAGCAGTTCTTTTGAAGTTTAAGGATGAACCAGTACCATACTGATGTGCTTTGTTTTGGCAGTTATTTTGTCTATGGATCAGAACTTTCTCACAGAGTTAATTTTATAAGGAATTGAAAATGTTCTTGGTATGGTTCTCTGTACGATTTTAAAGTGGTGCTGAGAGGAAACAGATGCTTTACATCCATTTCAGGTCAGCTGCCAGAAATTTTAAAAAAATTTAACACCAGCTGATTTTTTTACTTTTCTGAGAGTTTGTCTGAACATCACAGAGTGTTAAAGACCCAACCCCTGACTATTGTCAATCCAAATTTGAAAATAATCAAGGTGACTCTAATTAACCTTTTCTTAAGGTGTAAAAAAATGAATCTGGTTATTGCTGGATGCCAGTTCAGACTTCTGTTCTAAATTTGCCAAACTAGTTGTATCAATATATGATAAAGACGGTGTATTTCAGATAGTTGGAACCTGAATCATACAGGGAAACTAGATTGGCACAAACAGCCAATTTGAATGAATGTTAAATGTCTAATCTTACTGAGTGTTTATAAAATTGTTTCCATTTACTTGTGCATATATTCTTCTAGCTGTCTCAATGAACTTGCCTTTCTGAGACTGCTCTCCATGGTACCTGTCATGAAATTAATCATCTGGCCTGTGTTCAGTACTGCAGTTCCCAAATGCCAACACCTGTTTTAACAATTTCTTTCACGGTAGAAGTGAAGAATTCATTGATTCCATTTGCGTCAGTATAAAGCTGCAACTTTTAATCCTGAATTTGTTAAAAAACATCAAAGATATATGGATCAAATAATCACTCTTTCTTGTTGTTCCATGACATGAAATAATAGCAGAAACAATTGAGAGAATAATTTGTATTAATGTACATCATGAAAAAAAACATTCACAATTTTAAGTTCTTGCCATCATATTTACTTAATAACTCCTGGTAAGCACCTTTTACTCCTTTATTGCATTTGCTTTTGAGTAGATGCTTCATTTGCAGCAAAAGCAATAACTGGTCAAAAGTCATTACCCAGTTCTTAAGGAAGTGGTTTTTTTGGGCCCTACTTCATCAGTATCACATCCCAACAAGTCATTATTATTGACAGTCTGATATTGAAAATATTTCCAATTAAATTAGTGTTAATGAAAATGTTCTGCAAATGCGTATGAGTCAGTGATTATCAGATCTCTGTGCTCAGATAACCAGTGATGTCCCAGCTGTGGGCTGGTGCTGTGTCACTGTGAGATGACATCTGGGCCACCCCAGCACAGGGGAGCCAGCCTTGGACAGTGTGGGTGCCAGTCAGAGTCATGGAGAGAAGGAATTTGAGTTACTAATGGGCAAGATTTACAAGAACAGGTGAGCACAGGTATTTCCTTTCTAGGCTGGAAATTAGAAGAATATTAACAGCCATGCCAGTGAGTGAGTTTGCTCATAATTCACACTGTAAAGTAGCCTGTTGATTTTGTTAAACCAAAACAACTCTAACAGTGACATCAGGTAGGAATCAGTGTTGGCATTAACACAGAGCTGGCCAGGTAGGGATTTGTCATTTTTTTCCTGTTGTGGCTTATGACAAAAGCAAATTCCAAAGAAGTCATACAAAAGAGGGATGTTTTTGCTATGCATTCCTGGGAAGATGATGCATGTGAAGGAAAAAAGTTTAAAAAAAGTAAATAAATGGAATCTTTAGAGTATGATTTAGTCTTTTGATCCTTTCCTTCTCTGAATTTTCCTTGTTGTGACTGGGATCCATCAAATCACAATCAGGACTTTGATTACATCAGTTTGGAATGTCTGTTGAAAGTGAACTCTGATTCCAAGAGGTCATTTGTGTACCAGAGGTTTGGATAACATAGCTGGGAGAGCTGTCCCCCAAGATCCCTCCTGGACAGTTTGTACAGTCTTGTGGCTGATAACTCAAAATATAGTGCAGTACTAAATGCCACAGCAAGTGGGCCTGTAGTGTACCTAGTGACTGTTCCTGAACCATGGCCCTTTGTTTTTGGTCACATATTTATTAAAAATGCAAAGGAGGCCAGAAATAAATGATTACTTTCTTTGAAATGATGAGCCTATAGATATAAGAATATTATAAAGATTGCTTTCTGTGTCATAAGAGCTTTCTGGCACGTGGGAGATTGCAAATCCATTTTACAAACATTATTAGTTTGCACTGCACTGCGTAAGTTCAGAGTGATCACCTCCTTTCCTGTACAAGGATAAATTCTTGTTGCAGAAGAACTTTCAGAATTGTTCTTAAACCCTTTCAAGACTTTATGTGTGAACTGTGACTAATCTCATGGCTTCCATCTGAAGCAGCTGTGTCATTCCTGCTTCCTACCCCAGAGGAGCCTCAGCTCTCACTCTGAATTAATTTTTTTTCTCTCTGGAGGTTCCTTTCAATTGCCTTTTCTTAATTTTATTTTTTGACAGAATGAAGTAGTGTATGGCAACATATTTTTTAAGAAATAGTATTCAGAAAGAAGTAATCAGGATACTTAAGAAGCTGTTAAAAATTCTCATTTGAAGAAAGATATTATCTTTCAGCATTTCAAACATATATTTGCAAAATAACACTTTCACTTGTAAGTATTCTTTTATCTAGCACTATCATTGATCAAGTTATCTCAATAATTTCCATGGAAATTTTTAGACTTCTTTACTACACTCTATTCAAAATGGGAAATTTTAAATTTCAGCTGAGTGTTACAAACACAAACAATTGTATGAAGATACAATAATCAAATACTATAAATGAATAAGCATATCTGAGGAACTTGGTGTAAATTTATGCAGTCTGAGACTGGACTCAACTTCCTATGTATGCAATCAAGTTACCATGAAATACTCAGTGAGGTGAATTTGGAGTACTCCAGAAGTTTCTTTGTGCAGGTGACAAAAAGTAACTTGTTCTTTCTGCTTTCCTAAAGTAAGCTACTATTAATATAATAACATTATCTACTTTTTTGAATGTTGCAATAATATCTTCTGATATATTTGGGAGTAGAGGGAAAATATTTATTACTCTTCTACAACAAGACTACAAATATAACTAACTGGTGTGCTTGCAAGCATTAACCTCAGATCATTTACATTCATTTCACATTGCTGATTTTTGTAATTCTTGATTTTTCTCTTAAAAGTGGCTGAATGAGCTTGCTGCAGTGTCTTTTGTGCTGCTGGAAAGCAGACTTAGCATTGTCTAATGGCCCTGACCATCAGGCAGCTGGAAGGATGAGTAAGAGCAACCCAGGGAAAACAATACAATATCTTGGAAACTTGAAAGGATGTCTCATCTGTGGGGGAGGCTGGGAGGTCATCAAGAGCAGTGGCTGAGCTAACATAGAGCTGTCACTGAATATGAAGTACCTGTTTTGGCTTGGAAGGCTTTGCAGAAGGAACATGAACCCCTCCTCAGGCAGCAGGTGAGGGAAATCACAAATGGGTCTCGGGTGCAGCGGGGGATTTGCGTCATTCCATGACTCAGGCTGGGGCTGCCCTGGTGCATCAGCCCAAGGAGGTTTAAAACCTTGCCTTGCCAAGGAAACAAAACACCAAGCCTGGCACAGTGGGAATGGTGAGCAAGGCATCTTTGCTCAATCTGCAGTGCTGCTGTAGTGTTACAATCTCAGGCACCACAAAACCCACCACTTCTACTAAATTAATCTCAGGTTCAAGGGTCAGGATTGGTGACTACCAATCTGGGCCACTGGGTTTTTTTGTAAACACAAGTCCAGCATTCTGATGTTAGTAATTATAGGTTTCTTGTTTTTTAAACCAGCAAGTATTCTCAACATGATTTAAAAATAAAAAAAAAAGCAACCCTAACCCAAACCCATCATTATAGATATGTGGAGCCAGAGAATGTGTAGATACTGATCTCTAAAAGGAGAACAGATGAAGATCTAAGAATGATGAAAGTGTGTGTTAATTTGTGTCTGTTTGGGATTTCTGCTTTCAATAAACTGAAAGCCAAAAATTTTTGAAAATCTTGCTGTCTGATGATTGTAAAAGACATTTTAACCCATTCAAAGTTACGTCCATCTTCAGAAGAGAAGGAAAGAAAAGCAAAAAGATCAACAGCAGAAATTCTTTGTATGTTAAAAAAATACATATATACTGCTTGACATAACAGGTTTTATCTTGGGATTATGTTTCTAAGGCTTTTCAAGAGCTTGCTCCTTGGATTTGTTGTGCATGGAACAGACAAAAATAATTGATGTAGTTTGAGTTTTATTGACATGATTAAATGTTTTAAATAACAATGTACAACCTTGTAATATCCTTCTGTCTTATCATCACATTTTTTATGATATTATCTGGACTGTTTTCTGTCCAAAAAAATTAAGCTCATCTCATCAGAGAGGATTGCAAGTCTTCTGTTTCTTTGATCAGAATTAGCAGAAGATGTGTCAAGCCAATTACTCTAAAATTGGGCAGATGCAGAGCAGTGTGGTATGTCAATCACTTAGCAGGTTTTCCTTTAGTTTTACAACTCTGGGTCTTTCAGGGAAGCTCTTCCCAGTCTTTGAATTGCTGGATATGATTTCCTATTGCTGCCTGTCAAGACCTTGCAATTGGAAGAAAACTGCAAGAGTTCTAAAATGTTGCAAGATAATTTTTTTAGAATTACTGCATTTAAAAGCTGCTAACAGAGCTTGTTTGAAAAAACACAGAACAAAGGAAATTTATTAGTAATTCTCACATTTCATTTTAATTTTTGCTTAATGACTTGGAGCTCACAGCTGATATGATACATTGGGTTTGCTCTCCAGCTGCAGACTGAGTGCAGAGCTATTTTATGTGTGCTGTGTGTCAGTGGCATCCTTGCTGTCACAGCATCCCCATGCTACAACACCGAAGGAAGATTGATGACAGGGCTCTTTATTGCAGCCCTTAGCAATAGATTGTTGAGATTAACACATTGTCTGAGGAAGAGATTTGTCTGAAGGGTCTGCAGTTCCTCCCTACAGTTATATTCATCAGAGAACCAGCACACAGCTGCTTCTCTCCCCAGAAGGTTTGTTTATATTTCAGCTTAGAAAGATAAAAGATAGCACAGAGGATTTACTTTTTCTATTTTTCTTTCTGACATTTCATCTGTTTAGCAGAATTGTTTGTGTTCAGAACTTGACTGTTTAATTAAATTTGTGCAAGAAGGGTGAAATTTCATTGCTGGGTAGTTTTTATTAAAGGAGCATTAGTAATCCACTTCAAACTTGAAGATTTCCTGGCACTCCAGCAGCTGTACAAGAAGTAGAGCCAGGGTCTGCTATCTTTTAGTTGTAGAGCTGAAATCAATCCATTTTATGTGAGTTACCTGATCTATTTCACTTCTTTGTGCAACTAGCATAATTTTCCCTATCAGAGATGGAAATGCTAGTTTAATGTTACTTTGATCATGACCCATGATAAGATATAAGGACATAGGTGATAAAATCTGCCATTTAATCTAACTGAATGAACAAGGTAACAAAGTCTTCTCTTTATTTCAAGTTGTCTGATCACAGACATGAGCTTTTAGTGTAATAATCTGATAAACTGCCACAGATTATCTGACTACAGTAAAAGTCAATAAATATTGATTGGACAGTACTGAGATTAAATTATGAATAAACTTGCTGATTCAGGGTGACCATTGTTGTTTTGACCTTTTTTTTTGTTCATTAACAAAATGTACCAGTAAAATTTATTATTATTGTGATAGCTTTGCCAATTTATCCTCAGATCCAAAATATCTGTTACTTTATTTCTATATGTAAATTTTCCAGCATGCGAAAACATTCTCACCTTTATTCCAGGTGTGAATTTTGGTGCTATGTCAAATGTGCAGCATAAAGAAATTCTTGAACATACTGACCAGTAAAAGGAAAGCAAGTAATTTTGGTTTTAAAACTGCAAATTCTTAAAAGTGTGAGAAAACCTCTGTGAGAATTTTACTAGTTTATGATATTAAGTGGCAGGAATTGAACTCTCACATGTTAAAACTGAAGATTTAATAGAAGGATTTAGTGGGGTATGGAACAGCTGTGAAGTATGTAGAGGTGTCCTTAGCATGCCATGCTGTGTGCTTAACTTCTGAGAACAGGTCCTCAAGCTCCTACATACTAAAAGGGAGGAGTCTGGTCAGATGTCCTTTCCCACAGCCAGTTGAGGTTTCTAATTTGTTTTTACTTCAAAAAACAACTTTAAATTGGAATTCAGTTTAGACATGTACGTAAAACTGAGTTTTAAAGTTTCTCCAGTAAGTCACTGAGCTGTCTGTGATGGTGCATTCCTAATCTCCTTTTATAAAAGGAAAATCTCTAAGATTGTGCTGTATTCTGGCAGCCTGCTTAATTGTACTTGGCAGCTTGTTTTGGCTCTGGAGCTGCTCACCAGCCTTCTAATTAAACAGGGGTGCCCTGATACGTGTCTTGTCTCTGAAATTGATAGGGATGATGAAAAGGGCTGTGAAGGCAACTAATTATCTTTCAACAGCCAATGCTTTTCAGTCTGGATCTTCCCTGGTTTTCATATTTCTAAGCTCATTAAAATGCTTGGCGAACAAATATTTTTTATGAGATGAAATGTCATGACTGTGAATTTCTTCTGGTCTTGTACTCACACACTTTGTTCCATTCTTGGCACGTTCAGGAGAGCCATGCATAGAGAAATTAAATATAAATCTCCAGTTTTGGTTTTGGTCAGGTGTGGATGGGCTCCAACCAGGGTAGCAGCCATAGGTCTCTAAATCCCAAATGCAGACGTGAAGAGAATTTATTTTCTTTCTGTTTAACTTCCTCAAGAACAGCATTGCATGACAACCACCTGTGAATTAAGGGAAGAACCAGACAAGAATATCCAGGAAAATGACAAGCAAATATCTTCTTTTACCGTCATAAAAAATGGAACACAGATAGGTGGTTATACTAGAAATGTTTCTTTTTTAAAAAAAGTTTCAGCCTGCCTCTGTGTTCTCAGGTACCTGAGTTTGAATGTAATTTTAATAGCTCTTTCTTATAATTTTTTTAGGTGTATTCATTATTTGGTGTCCAGCTGACAGTTCTGTATGGATTCATTTTTCTCTATTCCAAATTCAGAACTTTTCATAGGGAGCTAAAATGAGGGATGCTTAAAATAGTCACCTTTGCATTCATGGCTCCCACTGCATTTGTGTTCTAGAGATTTCAGCAGGACAAAAACAAGCTTTAAAACCTATCAGTGGGGGTGCACAAGTCACATCAGTTGCAGTAATTGCAATTACATTGTACTAATGCAAGTGGAAAGGACAATGCATCATTTTCAAAACGAATGTGGGGTTTTTTCAGCACTGGATACACTTCTGAAGACGTGCTGTATTTCTCTACAGAAGGAAATCTGCTTTGATTTTCAGAAGTCTGTTCAAATACTCTTAATATAAAAATAGTCTCTCACAACTGCTAAGCTGTGGGAACGCCATAAAGCTCCTACAGATTATTTCTAATTGGGGTACTGTTTTCCATGGGTAAAGTTTGCAGTTCTAAAAGTTAAGGCCTTGACAATGTGAAATAAAAAAGGCAGGTCATAGCACAGCACAGTTTATTGGAATAGATGAGATATTGATGGTGCCTGCTGTCACTCTGCAGAATTACTCCATCCTTTCCTATGGTAAAATGGTTTTCCCTGTGTGTAACATCCTGGACTGTGGAAGTATTTGCACCCTGTTTTAGAGATAAGAATCCTAGGGAAGGAAATGTTTAAGGGCTGGCAGTGTGGTGTGTGGGACTGTGCTAGCCACCTGGATATACCTGCCTGTTCACACAGCTACACTCTCTTCAGAGTCAAATACTTCTGGATTATTAAACTTATTCTGGATCTCTGATCTTCCAGTATCTCCTGTGGTCTCTGATCGAGTTCTGTTTCCTTTCCTCTGAAATAGGAAGATTTTTATTTCTTTTTAATGTAATTCTAAGTATAGCTACATGTCTACAATGGCCTCAAAACCCATAACTTCCTCCACACATACACTGAAAGGAAAAGTTAAAATCCATAAAGTAAAATAGATTCTAAATTGTTTTGAAAAATTTTCAGGGAAATACGAACTGTTGCAATGTTCTTCATATGATGAGCTGCTTAAAATTTTATTGAAATTTTAGGGGAAAAAAAAAGAACTTTGATCAAAAAAATTGTGTATTTACCTGGAATTTCAGTGGAAATATTCCTGTCTGACAGACTTCTATTTGTCCATAGGTTGAAAATTCATCTGTGTTGTATTGTAGATACTAAAAAAGAGTTCTTACAGTTAATGAGGAAAAGTGAGAATTTAGCCAGGGCCTTTGTGGACTTAATGTGGTTTTAAGTGCTTACCAAGGCTAAAATGCATTTATTTTCTCTAAATTTAAAGACTGCTGGGAAGAATCAAACTGGAGTAAACTTAAACCATAGATAGGGGTTTTTTTTCTTTTTTAAGAAGTGTATTTAAGCTACAGGATAGTTGTAATACTTCTAGAAACATAGATACATTTCTAGAATATGACATGAGACAAAGCTAACTAAGTGCTCTCTAGATCTGCATGCTCCATGTTTCACTTCTTTCAGCCAATTTATATGGAGCAGAGGTTAGATTGCAGTGTGATTCCAGGTATTTAAAACTGAATTGTGTCTATCTGCTGCTCTAGGATACTTGTTTTGGTTTTTTTTTTTTTGTTTTTGACAGCAGCACTGATTTGTTTGAATGCTCCTGATTTCTAAAATACCCCAACTTGCTCACAGTCAAGTTTGAAATAGTAGTGTGAAAATAGAGAGCAAAAATAAATTTAAAGTACCCTGAATCTGGAGCTTTTCACCTGGACATTTCTGATATATTTCTTCTAGTTTAAATCTGGCAAACTTCAAGTTGAGCATCTTTTTAAAATGAAACCAGTAGGCTTCTTTACAGGAATGTAGACAAATAACACTCTTGGGGGTAGGGGATGCAGTTCTCACTGCTTATGTCCTTTTCAGTTTGCTGTGCTTCTAAATAAAAGTTAATATTTTTTTCTTACAGACACCAATACACAGCCAATAGCACAGCCAGTGATATTCATACATTTATTGTTGGCTGTGCTGTAGTTAGCCTGAATCCTTGCATATAAATTCTATGTTAATACATATGGGCTTTTGTACAGTATCTGTCTTTAATTATCTTTTTGAAAGGATCGCTTCATCTTTCTAATGTGACCACAGGACAGGAACTTACCAGAACCTGAGAATAATGGCAGTGTTTCATCTCTCTGATTAACAATTCAAAACCTTCAATGGCTGATAAAAATGTTTAATCTGTGTCCAAGCTGTTACAAGTTTGAGGATACATTTATAAAACATAACTTCGTTGAATCCCTATAAAGGGTCCAGAAACCCTTTAGGTCAGATAAGGGTCTTCACCTCAATGTCCTGGTTTATTTTGTTAATTTTGTTTTAAATCAACTGGTCAGACTCCCGAGAACAGTTTGGTTTGGGTTTTTTTTTTTCCTTTTCTTCTGAGTAGAACCTTAATGCTTCTCTTGCCTCCAGTCAGTAAAACAAAAATTTGGAGAAATTTTGTGTTTGAAGAGTCTCCCAGGTCATTAAATCTGGATAATACTTGTCTGAATACAGCAAGTTGCAAATCTTGGCCAGAGGACTTTAGAAACAGCTGTTGAGTGTGTCTGATATTACCCACCATTTGTGGTAATTCGTGTTTTTTTTAGCCACTCCTTCCTCATCCCTGTTCAGGGTCAAAGTGCTTCCTTTGGTTTTGGAAGCTCACTTCAGGCTCGAAATTGCAAAACTTGTAGATTGTAGGCATAAACTGCAAAAACCTCCCTGGTAAATGTGCTTGCTACATTCTAGCCATTTCAGTTGTTATATTTGGAGTAGGGGCATCAATAATACATAGTTTCATTAAAAGACAATGTGCTTTAATGTCATTGCAGTGAGTTATTTTGGGCATTTCAAGTGACCCCATTTGAAATACAACAGATGAAAGTATGCACCTGTATATTCAGTGGCAGAGAGTTTGCACCACATATCTAGATGTTTTTTTTATAGACCTAAAAGTTTCATTATTTCTATTCTGAAATGCCAACATATGCATTTAGTATCCCAATAAAGCTTTAACATATGGGCCCTCTTTTAGTTCTGGCCCCCTGGAAAGCCAAAACTAAACAAAAAGACCAAGTCCTCCTTTGCTCTGATTTATTTGTGTTCTTTTATTTTGAGATGATCTTGTTTGAAAACAGAAGGTTGGCACCTGAGAGAGGAAGCACGGGAGTGTGTGAAGCAGTGGGATGCCAGACAGGAGGGATCCTGCCCTCTCCTGTGCTTTGCAGAGAACTTGCACATGCTGGAATATTGTTGGAACATTGCTCCTGCATGGGCTCTGAGCAGCCCTGGAAATTGCTGTTAATTCTGCCTGATGGGAGTTGCCTGATTTCTGGCTTTGCAAACAGCTTTCCCTAAAGAAATGGCTCCTGGTGTTCATCTCTAGCAATGCTGGGAAAGGGTGCCATAGAAAATTGACAGCTCTGGTATAGTTGGCTGACCATTTATTAGTGCTCTACTCACTGAAGGGTGGCAGGGAAAGCTTGTTGTAGATAGAAGATATTTCAACAGCTGTTAAAAGATATCCCAGGCATTATTTTTTTCTTTTTCTGAAATCAGGAACAGATTTAGTATTTGTGTGTCTCTGTCATTCAGGGGCTTTCTATCAGCCTTCTTTTTATCATTGCTGTGCTCAGTTTGCTGCATATTGCAGCTGGGTCACTGTTCTCCACAAGGGTAATGTTTGCGTCATACGAAAAGTTGTACCTTGTTTTCTGTAGTAGGATTATTTCACAGTTCAGAATTGGGCAGTCCTGTGAGTTTGCCCAGTCTGGCCCATTTGTGGGACATGCCAGGGAAGGCCTGGCTGCTCTTTGGTGGCAAAAGGGAAGGTGACAGCAAATAAAACAGAAGTGAATCTGCAGCCTAAGGACTGGGCTGCTTTGCTGTTCTTTGTTCTTTGTTACTATTGCTGAACCATGGTATAATGGATAATCAGTTTCAAACGGAAACAAAAAGCTTGTAAGCAAACAGGAGTTGGGGGAGAATTGGCATTTCTTTTCAAGAACCACAAAAACAGGTTTTAAAAACTGCTAAAATTGAAACATTGAAATATTAATTACTTAATATAGAAAATCCCAAAGTCGGAGATAATATTAATATATAACAACAATAGCAATGAATAATAAAAAAGTTCTGTTAACATGTGAACAAACTGGAAAGAACTGTTTCAATTAAACTCAAAGGAAGACCTTTGCACAAAGTCCTGAAACTTTACTGTTTCTATATTAATAAATGAGGAATACATTCAACTGATATGCAATGTTGGGGTTCACTGAAGTAAATAAAGTTATGGGGGTTTTCAGCTGCGAAAGATTTGACCATCGCCAAACAAAAAAGAAAAATAATTTACTGCAAAGACAAAGAAAGACAATCATTCCTGGAAAGCTTTACTATTACCAATAGCAAAATTTGATCCCTTACTGAATCTACAAATATTTTTGTGTTACTTTGAGAATTTTTGTGGTTTGTTGACCTGACAGTGATGCCCCAGACAGTGGCAGAGCTGAAGGCTTGATGTCTGGCTCTAGAGCCCTGTTCACTTGAATTCCCAGAGCTTAACTTCCCCAAGGACTGAGATCTCCCAGGAATCTCCTGCAGTTCATTCTGCAGAGTTGCTGTGACACCTTTCAGGCAGGTGGAAAAATGAACCCTCTTAGGGACTTCCTTAAAATTGGCCCTAAATTCTAATGAGATGAAGATCCAGGTTTGATGTACATTAAATTTAGGCTTGACTTGGTAATGGTACTGAGCAGAAATGAGGGTCTTTACCATGTTGATGCAATATAAACTGAGAAAATGAGCCAAAGATTTTGTTTAAATAATGTTGGTACACTTTGCCAATTACTTTGGGGTAGGAATATGGATCTAGAAGGATGATACTGATGGATACTTCTGGATCTACCCATGTAGATAAGGTATCTGGCAGACTTGTGTGTGGGATACTGAATGTGTGGTAGCCATTTGTAGCTGCTGATTGTAGAAATTTAATGCATGTGCATAAAAATCCTTAAATTTTGCTCTGCTAGAATTTGGGGGAAGGGAGAAGGCACTTGAGGAAAGGTATGTGTACCTGTTGATCTGGGTCAGTAGCATTTTTAACAAGTATTATCAGACATGTCTGTTCTTTGCATTCAGTTGTGAGGGATTTTTAGAAAATAACTGCTTATTTGTTTTTCTCTGTTTGGAATAGATTTATTTTGAAATATTTGTTGTAGCATTAGTTTTAGATGTTTTACCAACACTAGGCAATGAAAACAGACTGTATTTCAGTCTCACTTCTGATTCAGCAGAACTTCCAGTTCCTCTTGCTTGTAACTGTACAACCTGCAAGATCTGCGTGGTAATATACAGAGACATAAACCCATCACTTTCAGGAGTGTTCAAATTGCCTGACTGATTTCTGCCAAGTGCAGGTCATATGCTTTTGAAGCCTTGGTATTTTATGTGCTGACATCCAAGAGTGTCTTTCAGAAAGACTCATTTCAAAGCAAACATGATGGAGTGATTGTCCCATCTAGAGGAGCTGCCTAAAAATAATTTTTCCCTTTCTGAGGAGGTAAGAGGAGATTTTTATGACAGGTGGAGGAACAGTTTTTATGTACCATCTCTCATTTATAGTCAGAATCATCCCCCAAATTTTTGTTTGAAAGACCTGGAGTCAATTTTTTGTCCTATTTCTTGTCTCCTAGCTTTGTACAAAAAGGTGCCAGGGAGCTCTCCCAGCACAGGGGAGGAAATGAGAACCCCAGGGTAACTGCAGGGTCCTCACCCTAGAACAAATTTGAGCTGGATTAAACCTGACAAAAGCCAGTGGCAGACTAGATGTATGGAAAGTTAAATTGAAACTATTTTGTGGAGCTAAGGTCCTGGTTACATGATTTCCTTCTGAGGCACATGAAATGTGCCTCCTTATTTTGTTGAGGGTAAAATGTGTGGGAAATAATTTTTTTTTTTTTTTTTTTTTTTTTTTTTTTTTTTTTTTTTAATTTGGATTTACTTTGAAAGGGGTGAAGGAATTCCAGAAAAACCTGACCTATAGTATAGGCTGGCAGACTTCACAAATTGGTATTGCTGTGCAGGTGGAGACAGCGGAAGATTTGTTGCTTACTGTGCTGGCTCTATTTTTAGTTTCTGACAGCTTGCAAGTTCTGTTTACAAATGTCAGGAAAATGCATTAGGATTACCTGTTTTATTGTAGAGGTAATAAAATGTTGTTCAATTTAGCCAATAAAATAGCTAAAAGCAGGCTCCCACTGTCATGGCAGTGTAGCTGCTGAATGTGGCCTTACAGTGGTTTTAAGCTGCCTGTTCTTTCCTCATTACTTGTTTCTCACCATTGTTCTGGCTCAGTGTGGAGATTAGGAATCTCTGGGGGGTTTTTATTCCCATCTGGGAGGAGCTGAAAATGCACTTTGGGAAGAGGGAAGGTGAGAGATCAGCAAAAACTCTATGGCCCATCCTTGCAGTGCCCTACATCGCTCCTGGAGCCCTGCAGTGATACTGGAGAAACACAATTATTCCTGTGCCTAGGGCTCTCAAATGCTTGGCTGCTAAGAAATACTTCCCCAAGAATCCTTTTAGCTTCAGTGTCTGGAGTGGTAACCAGTTGTTTTTAGTGGATGTGGGTGGTCTGTTGCAGCCTGTATTGGCTGATACCCTGTAATCCAATATTAGAGCTGCTTTCACTGCCACAGAGCCTGGACTCATGGACAAACATCCTGTTTAAAGTGGGATGACTTACTGGGGAGCTTTATGATTGTACTTGCCAGCTAGAAATCTTAATGTGTTTAAGTCAGGGCTGAAGGTGCTTTACATTGTTATTTGACTCTCAAAGAAAAAAGAAATGTGTTTATTCCATTAGAAAACCAGTACATAAATAAATAATACAGAAATACATCTTTCCAGTGCTTAAAAGATCTTTATTATCTTTATCACAGCCTTCTACCACTAAGAGTTAGTGTTGTAGGATGCCAGTCCTAGTCATATTCACTAATTAGCAAAAAGGTTTGAGTAGACTTGTGACACTGTTAGTTAATACTTGTTTTTCTTTGCTGTTTTAGATAGCTCAGGACAAACAGATTGTGTGTTACTGCTGTGATAGAATACATAAAATAAAAATAGTTCGCATGCTGAATTCCCTGTGCTTTAAATATATCAAATATGTCCCCTCGAGCATCCTTAAGGTGTGGCTATCTTTATGCAGTTCATCACCAGAGAAATTGCATATTCATTTTTAAAGGAACCATAAAATCAGTTTGTATAAAGTCTGTGTCTGAGTTGGGAAAAAAACTGGCAATTAAGTAAAAACCAAGGAGTTAATTCCACTAGAGGGGTAAGCTAGAAATAGAAGTAGGAGTAAAAGTGTTGCTTTGAACTGCATCATATGGAAGCAGCAGTGACAGGAACATTGCAAGTTTGTATGTACCTGTGAATCCCCAGAATTTTTTTTGCAACTTCTGCAGGTTTTGAAACTATGTGCCTCTAAGGAGGCAGACAATGAAAATTTGATAGGCGATATATTATTATGCAGTGAAGTGTTGAAATTTGCAGATCACTGGCAAGTGTGACCAAGAAATATAGCTTCTTTTTTTACCTAGGGAATGAAGTGTGGGAAATCATGGTTTAAAAATGAGAGGGAGATGTAAATCCACACTGTTTCAATAGTCTTCAGTAGAGAAAATTGGAGTCTGGAGAGGAACCTTGATAGCTTTTCTTTGTGATTTGGACAAAAGTAATGATAAAGTCCAAATATTTATGACATCTGGCATGCTTGTGACCACACCTAGGTCTTAGATCCATAACAAAAAGGGTTTTTTTCAAGGAAATTTAATCTCTGTTTATCCAGACAAGTGCCACAGAAATGCAGCTTGCTGTTACTGAAAAGAACAGTCAAATCATAGTGTCTCTGTTCTGCCAACTGCTCTAATGAACACTGAGAATTAGACATTGTGTTTGTCAGCCAAGGATTGACAAACTCATTGACAGATCACTTTTTTTGGTTTATTTGGGTTTTATTCCTAGAAAGATGTGTTCTTACTAAGTTAGGTGATATCTGTTCATATAAGAGTAGTCAAATCAGTCGTTTTAGGCTTTATTTCAAGCCCTCTTTACACTGAGGCTGGAGTTCTGTGAGTTTACTCAGGGAGCAGAGGTTCAGATGGTCCTTCACAAAACACAGCAAGAAGGGTGGAGCTGCTCAGTGCCCGAGAGCTTGGCTGGGGTTGCTGTGAGTCTGAGAGCTGCATTTGAGGAAGGTCCCATCTCCAGGAGACTCCCCTTCCACTGCTGCCTGCTTCTTCCCTGGTGCTCCCCTGGGCTGTTGAAGTATTTGTTCTGGTGCAGGCCTTCCTACAATTGGAAACTGAGGTGGTGAAATTAGGATTTGAGGAGTAAAATTTTAAAAACTGCTTTTTTCTAGGTATTAGACCATTTTCAGTCTTGGTTATTTTTTAGAAGGTACTATGTGGTCAAAACCAGGGCTGGTTAAAACTTTTCCTACTGATATTTTTCCATTGAAAGCCACTGAAATGATGGGATCTGAAGCATTTCTTGGGGCTGTGTGAGTTACCCTTGGGCTTTTTGCCAAAAAGCTGGCACTCAAGAAGTCTCAATGGGCCTGTGTAGTTTTCTGTCATGCAGTTCAGCTGGCCTGAAACTCCTGGCTGGAGAAAGAAGCACTTTGAGATGTGTTAAGTTTTCTGAGAGTTTGATATTGTGGTTCCAAGATGTTTTTGCTCAAATCTACATCTAAATCACAACTTGTTTCATGAGCAGACTTTCTGAATGCTGCTGGATCTCTCCCATTACAATTTTGGAAGGAATCTCTTGAGTGTTCTAATCATTTTCTGTGGCACAAGATCTCATTGTAGATATTTTTAAAGTGTTGGGTCAGGTTGTTCTAGTGGGAACTCGGTGAAAGTAAATCCATGTGTTAAAACTGGTTTTGTAGCTCTTGAACAACAGAAAAAGAAATGCAAAGTTTAAAGTGATTCTAAATAATATTTTCTTTCCTTCAGCTGTCTCCGTAATGAGATACAGTGCATCATCCTTTGGATTTGCTGTAAGTAGAGATACAATTGAAATATTATCTGCTCTTTTTTTCTTTTCCAAGGGCTTTTTCTGAACATGAAATACTGCATTTTTTCTTATGGTAAATGCATGGAAAGGTGTGCAAAGTCAATAATGGATTAGAAAAAATATTGTTAAAGTCAAGCATTGGAAAAAGTGGCAAAGATACTCTAACTATTCCTTTTCAGTTTCTGGCCATGAAGTCCTATCCTGGAGTTTACACCCATGTTTATACCTTATTGATGATAGATGTTATCCACCAGATATGGTTTTCTTATACAAAATCTCTTAATTTAAAATCAGTTTTGGTGTTGAACTTAAGCCAAATTCTGAAGTTCCCCTCTAAACTCTTCCCATTGAAGCTGATGGTGAGACTGCTGTTGACTTTGGAATGACAGCTTTCCTGTCCAGTCCTTGTCATGACTTTCCAGATTAGCAGCAGAGTAAAAAATTCCTAACGACAAGCAATGACTCATATCAAATAATTTATCTTTAGCTTTCAATTTTGAAGGTCAGATTGACTCTGTAGGAAGTTTGACATGACAGTGAAAGTTCTTACAGTGGGACATGCCTGGTTTTCAGTGTTCCTGACACCACATCTGCATTAATTTGGAATACAAACATGACAATTCTGCTGATGATACAGAATAATAAATTCATATAGGATGAAATCTGGGTGGGACTTTGGAGAAAAAGTTAGTATTTTCTTGGTTAGATACAAAAGCTATTGCAGGAAATTAGACTGCAGGAAAAGGAATGCTTGACAGGCATTTTTCCTACACTTCTTTACAGTCTTTGCATTAGAATCATATTAGTATTTTAACTCTTGGAGTGCTACAGTGGCAGACTGTGATGTTTGTTTTTTTCTTAACTTCTCCACAGGTGATAGATTAAAAATTAAAAATTTTTAAATCCTTTGATTGACTTTCTGAGCTGTGAAGTGTATGATTGTGCAATAACACACAGCGAAAATGTGAAGATCAATTCAATAAACGTAAATCCTGCTTTCATTAAAGTGATTTATTTGAAGCTGCTTTGTGCCTGTGCAGCAGGATGGTAAATGCATCACTCTTAGTGCAGGGCACATTTAATGGCCCACAAAACAATTGACTCTGTATCTCTTCCAGTTTGATGCCACCCTGGATGTTTTGTCATCAGCGATAGTTTTGTGGCGTTACAGCAACGCAGCCGCTGTGCACTCTGCACACAGGGAGTACATGTGAGTACACTTAATTATTCTGCCTGTGGTAGGGGTCTGCAGAGCTTTTGTGGCCAAGCTGGGAGGCTACAGATTCCAGAGCTTTGACAAAAACATTTTGTCATGTCAGCAAGTAGTCTTTCCTTCTGCCAGCTCACTGCTTGCTCCCAAACACGCAGCCTCTCCTTAGGCAAACCTCCCTGTGATTGTGATTTTCAGTTTCTTTCTAGCCAACATAGCAATGGTTAGGCCTTTGCAATTTGTTTTCCCTTGCAGCACCTGTATCAAATGAACTGTATTTGCAATCTGCAATAGATTTGTAAATCTTTCCTTTTGCATCTTACGGAATTATTATTAGAGTATGTTTTTGAAATTGTTGCTTGTATTGTATTTGTACTTCCCTTAAAAAGTTTGAATATGAATCACACTAACTTTCTTTTAAGAGTATAGCAGTGATGCATGTCTTTTGTATGCTTACTTTGAAAGCATTTATTTTTCATATTTAATGCTTGCTGTGTATATCCTATGGGGGAAAAAAAGTCTTTACATATGCAGTGCAGGATTGATCACAGTGGGAATTGTGTTCTGCATCATTGTGCAGCACTTCTACAGGTGATTCATATGGTAGCTGAGAAGATCAGGTGGAGATTGACTCAAGAATTTTTCCAACTAGTGCATAGTGAAGATTTTAAATTCCTACTCAAATTTTGGGCATCTAGGTGGAAAATTGTGGTACATTTGCCTGGTTTTGGTTTCTCTCTATATTGCCATTGCTGGGAGCATCCCATCTGGCTGGAAAATAGTTCAGCTGTCCCCTGGAATGGACTTCAATTTTACAATAAAGGGGGACAAGGCAGGTTTTGTGCTGAACCTCTAATGATGTCCCTTTAATAAGGGCAGCTTGATGAAACTGAATGTTGCACAACTGGTAGGGTAAAAAAAAAACAACCCACAGAAAACCAACAACAGAAAGCCACACTGGAGGGTCTCAATTCAATCACATCTTCATAATTTTTTCTAAAATGTAAGAAAAAGTAAGCAGTACTTTTCATCCATTAACTCAGGCTCATGCAACAGCTTGCCAGGTCTGTGAGTTCCTTTCTGGCAGGGATCCATACAGAACAGTTTGGAATAAAAGGCCATAAAAGACTGATGTGGCATTGATTCATAAGAATAAATTCAGAAAAATGTGTTTAAAATTAGTCCTCCTGCACAGATTTGGAGATTTTAACAGACATTTTCTTAGTATCTTACTTTTGTGGGTGTCCACAGAGATTCCTGTCAACATTCAATTAACATATTTTTGAAATCTCCTTCTGTTGAGCTTTTTCAAGTGAACCTTGTAAAGTATTTACAAGAGAAAATAAATCCCAATACAAAAGAAGACTCAACATATCCCTATGGCTAAGCCAGTAAAGTGAACAGGCAAAGTAGTAAACATATTTTCCTGTTTTTTTATGCTCATTTTTAATTTGCTTTCATATAATCCTTCTGCTTTACATAAGGCTGAATTAAGTCAGTGAATTACTTGCCATGCCCATTGGCTGAAGACAGCTAAGGTTACACAATGAGTTCAGTATCAAGTGAAAGAATGTTCCCATATGCTGGGAATATGAATCACTGGATAGTCAGCCTGGTTATCCCTCTGTTTCCAGAGCTGACAGGAGAACCACCACAGTACTGACAGCAAAGAGATGGTGAAATGTTGTGCTGCTTCAGGCAACTCTTACTGTGTCAGATTTTTAAGGGAGGCACATTTCTAATTTCCTGTTGTGTTTAATCAATCTCTAGCTTGAAACACTGCATGTAATTATTTTTCCTCCTTGACGTTGGGAAAATGTTGCAATGACGCCTGCTGGCTGCTTGCTCAGCTTGTGAATAATCTTTATATCATATCTGCCTCTAACTCCACCTGGTCTGTCACAATCCCTTTTTTCTGTGGGTCTCCTCCCTCAGACTCCTGAACAGTGTGGTGCAAATTTGTGCTTAGGCTGTGCTGTGTGTTTTTCCTATTTTTGTGTGCCTGGCTATGTTCTGCTTTAGTGTAGGGGTCTGTTTATCAGGATAAGGTGTGTTCAGAGTAGCTTCAGTTTAGTTCTTTATTTATAGGTCTTTTATTGATTTAAATATTACATTTGTCTGTGTAGCCTAACGTACTAGGGAATATTCTTAGCTCCTTGGCAAAAGCCAAGTGGAAATGCCAATTAACTGTGTTTTGAAAATTTATAAAAGTTCCTGTTTCATAAACTTGACAGTAAGAGATTGATCCAAAATCTGTTAAAATCAGTGTAAAGACTCTCATGGAAAGGCAGCATTAGATTCAGTCCTAGCTCTTGGACGTCATTGAGAGAGAACATAAAGATAGACTGAAAAACTCACCCCCAGGAAAAGGAACAGAGAATACAGCCTGACTCATGATGTGCTATGAATTAAATACTGAGAATAAAATGCTAAGATGTAAAAGAAATGCGTATTCTTACTTAAGCTGTGGCCATATGGCAGTTGGAGCTGCAGCTTTTGATGGGCTGGCACTCCTAAGAGTACAGAAGTGCTTGCTGTGCCAAGTTCTGCTGAGGAACCAGTGCATTTCCATTTGACTTCAGGGGAATTGGAGTGCTGAAACCATCACACAAATGTGTCCTGCTGAGTTTAGCTCTGTTTAATGTGTTTCATTTTTATTAGATCATTTGATTTCTCTTGTTTTCTGGGGTGAGATGAGAAGGTACTTTTCCAGAATTCATCCCTTTGGTTCATCCCTTCCCTCTGAGGTGTCAACCACAACACACAGCTCAGCAGAGGCTGAGCCCCTGGCAGTGGCACCAGTCCTGTAACCATTTGTTGATTCTCCAGATTCAGCCATCTCAAATCTCTTTGCTTTGACTGGAAGAATTGACAAGAAAACTCATTTTTCTCTAGAGTCCTTCACTGCCACTTCTAAGGTTCTGTCACCCTTCCTGCTGCTGCTCAGACTGCTCCTGGATGTATCATTGCTGCCCACATGAAATAAAAGCTGAGGCTGAAACATTCACCAGCATCAGGAATTAAAACACTGCAAGATTTTAGGCCCAGAGATGCTGCTTGACTCTGCCTAGCTGGCTCATTAATGAAGGAGTAGGTGGGAGTGGGATGTGTATTTGATGTTTTTTAGGAGAGTCCTTGAAAGAACTGTAGGTCTTGAGGCAATGCAAGAGTTGGGAAGGACTACAGACATCTGGGAAGAGAGTCAGAGTACATGCATAGTTCATGAGTACTTGATCAGCTCAGTGTGATCTGCTAGGCTGTAAATTAACATGCAGGAAATGTAAAGGTGCTGAACAAGTCATCAAAAGGCAACGATCAAGGAATTAAAAAAAGAAAAGAGTGCTGAAATAACTGGGGAAATAATATGAAATCTCAACTAACGATGAAAATTTACAACTGAAATTGGCTGAGGCATTTAAGATGTGCAAAGAAATTTGAATGGTCCCCCTGGCTGCTCTCCATAATTAGTTTACAAATGCCTTGAATATTCTGCCCTTTAGAAAACCTTTAGCAACTTGGTAGCTTATTGGGTTGCTGAAGTAAATATAAATCTGTTGAAAGAAGAACTTTATTGACACTGGTATGGCAACAGTGGTTTTTCACGTGCTTGAATAAACTCAGTAAATAGCTGTAGAAGAAATTTCTTAATAGAACACTGGAAAAATGTCTCATGATATGTTGATCTAGTCAATGGCTATACAGCCAAGGGTGGCTTTTAGCTTTTGTTAAATTCAGGAATAAAGGACTTGGCTGGAGTGCAGGAACTATGTATGAGGAGAAAGTGAGAAATGCCACCAAAAAAGGAAGGGTTGGAAAAACAGAATAACAAACTACATGTACACAGTGGAAGATCTTTGAAAACCAGAGCTTTTTCAGTACAGCTGGTTGGAAAGATCTTGCTTTTCTGTACAATGCAGTACAGGACCCAGTATCTGCCTATGCCTGTGGGATCCATTGATTCTGGGATTTTTGGCTGCTGGGTTTTTATTGCAAAACCCAAATCTGTACAACATATTTAAAACAGTGATTCTTGACAGTTGCAGCTGGTGTTTGCTATATATTATTTTGTTGATGGTATCAAGCTAGATTCTGTGTTTCCCAGGAACCAGTCTGTCAACATCTTTCTTAACCCAGTGCCAGAGTAAATAGGAATCCTGACTCGTAATGAACATTCTGGATCATGGCAAGAGCAGAAAACACACATTGCTTACATTTCTTCCAGTGTTTTGGTGTTGTGGTTTTGTTTGCTTGGGTTTTTTGATTATGTTTTTCAGCCTCTGGCTATGCATTCCTTAATTACCTAATAAGAAAATTAAATTGTATCATGGACTAATCATTTTAAACACACTTGTGGTGCTCTATGTTGCCATGACATAATACATAATGAATCCAGATATGTCTGGGTTTTTTTATATTGGTGGAGCTGTTGTCTGAAACATGAACAGTAATACTAAAATGACAGGAATTAAAATTTACGGTGTGGTAGACACAGCTGGACATATCTGTCATACCTCTACCTGTTTCTGACAAAGGTTTTTGCCAGAAGAAAACAGTCATTTTGCAATTAGACATTACCTAAACACTTTGCTATGTGCCTGTATCTTAACTTTCATCTCTACACCTCAGCTGTGGCTGTGGATTTGAAACCTTCAGGAAGCTGAACCCATTTGCCACGTGAAGAATGCCTGCTCTGGGGATTTGCTTCCTAATAGGTTCCTAAATTATGGGGAGGAAGAACTGGTGTTCTCACCTGTTTTGACATTCAGAAGAACACAACTGTAAGAGAGTAATTCAAGAATTTTTAATTTAGCTTCAGGTAAAAGCAATCTCTAAGAAAGCTATTTGACTGCTCTTCATCAGAAATGACATGAGAAAAAAGTGATGAGACCTTAAGACAGAGACAGCCTCTCCTTCCCAAGTAATTGTAAGCCTTTTTTCTCTCTTGCTCATGTTCAGATGACACCACTTGGGAATATTTACCTTGGCATATGGGTCATGGGGAGCCTTGCAGAAGTTATACTGAATATATGTGCATTACAATTAGGCATATGGGGAATATAGGGATTGTGAAGTTTCCTACTTTTGCACTCAAAACTTGAAAGATTTAGAAGCCACCTTTTATGACTGTCATACTGCAAAGTTAGGTCTGGCTCTTCTCTCTTCCTCTGATTCTAAAAGAAAGCACATTGATCTATATGGTTTCAGGGCATATTCTCTCTTGGTTCACAGAATTAAATAAAACCACCCAAATTTTCAGTATTTCTATTGTATTTAAATTTTCATGTGTGAATTGGCTCTGCTGTGCTGGTTAACCCAGCTAAATGAGCACTCTCTATTTAGGCAGTGTTGAATGAAAATAATCCTCTGGGTTCAGACCCAACATATCAGTCACATTGAAAAAACTGTGGATAATTTTATCTATACCATACATACGAAAGAGACTTGAAGCACAGATGGCAAAATCCACACCTACCCACAGTTCAGGGCAAACCTCTGTGGCTGGAGGCAAAGCTCTTTTGTGATGAGTGAACAGAATACCTAAGTGATCTGGAAAAATGTCAAATTCATGGAGCTGCAAACAGCAAACAGCTCAGAACCTACCTCTGCAGCTCATGTGTTGTTCTCAGCTACCAGGAGTTTGGCTTCACACCACATTTTTATGTCTCTCCCAGAAGATGAGGCACAGTGAAAGGTTTTTCAAAAGGAGTGCTCACCTGTGCTTGGTTATCTGCTGTATAGGAGGAAAAGTATAGTTTCTTCTTAACCACACTGAAAATTTCTAAACCATTCTTTCTTCTGAAATATTTGGCCAAAATTCTACATCCAGGTATGGTGCTAGATACAAGTTTCAGAGGTACTTCATTAGGCTGATTTAATAAACATCATAATTGCTCCATAAATTCATTATCCCATATTCAGACAAAAGTAAATCTATCACTTTGCTCTTACCCAGACAGAAATGCATGCATGACTACGTTGTGCATGCACACCCAAAAAAATCATTGCACATACAAGTCATATCAAATATGAAATAGAAAATGTATATATTTATATATTCTAAAATCTGTTTCAAAAACTGTGGCATCTGTAGACTTGGCAATGATTTTACTGGAGCTAGATCCAAAACCTATGAAAGCCTTTCCTTTTACTTGACTGGTAGTTGATTAAGCAGGACTTGTGTGTATTGCCTAGTATTTCCACATAGGCAATATGTGTAATAAAATCATGGATGTGATGTTTCCTGTGCTGGAATTTGATGATCACTATAAAAGTGAATTTATAGAAGTTCTCAAAAGGCTTTAATTTCCAGGTTCAGGAGAATGCCAGAGTCTCTGATCATCTGCTGCAAGTGGAGGAGCAGTGCTGGAGCCAGGAGGGTGGTTGTAAGGCAGGTGTACTCCAAGCAGCTGCAGTCTGTGCAGAACTACAAAATAGGTCATGAGAGTTTTCAAACTCCCCCCAGTTGTAGAAATGTCTGTTAGCTTTTTCGGGCAGATATTCCATACCTGGAGTATCAAATTATTTATGGAACTGTTGCCCCTGTTCAGCTGCATGATGCTTAAGTATATAAATATCCTGTTCTGCAGCAACTAGTTGAAATCCTAAGGGATAATAAAAGTTTTAGAAGCCCTGAAACACTTTAAGCATGAAATGGTTCCCTAGCAGAGCTGATCTGAATCTCAGACATAAACAGCATTTCCCTTCAATGTCTTTTAAGAAGTCAGACCACATGATAGCACAACACACTTTTCTAGCACAACAATTGAAAAATTGACTTTCAGTGGTCATTTGGACTATTACTTGTATTCTCTTTATTGTGTAATCTAGTTTGGGCCTTTTTTTTTTTTTTTCTTTTTTTTTTAATTTTTTTTTTTTAATGGTGAGAAAAAGGAGTAGCTGTAATGATGCTGATTTGGATCCTGGCAGTTGGGGGTGGATTATGGAACATGTGTGATGAACAGCAAGCCCACTTTGTTCCTTTTAAAGTGCATCTTAAATTGATTAAATCTATTCTTTCCTCACCCAGCACCAGGCAGGTGTAAATACCCTGAACAGTTGTGATTTTGTACACTTTGGTGTCCAAAACCTCTTCAGGAACTACAGCTGATAACAGATAAGCTACACCAGTAGCTAATATAACTGCCTAGTTGGACACAAGGTTAGATTAGCAGTAGAGAATGACAAATAAGAAGGAATCTCAAGACTGAGGCTGATATTGCATCTTTAGCCTTTGTATTGCCATAACACGTCACAGTGGCTAGTCCTTTTTAAAAGTCCTTTATTGAGTTTAAGAGGCAGATGTTATAGTTGTCAGAGTTCCGGATGTCGCCCTTATGAAAAATGTGACTACAGTGGTCTCAGCAATGTTGCAGAATAGCAGCAAATTCTAGTGAGCAGCTGTGTTGTAACTGGGATGTCTCTATTTAAAGTAAAGAGCAGCAGAGCTGTGGCACTGTGTGCTGTATACTGGACAGGCCCTTCCTGCCACAGAGGTACAGTCCCCAAAACAGAGCTGTTGCTGTCACCTGCCCCTGCTGTGTCTGGGCTGTGTGCAGGGGTGTTGTAGCTGTGCTGACAGACATCCCCAGCACAGCTACTTGGGACTTCCCACAGCTTCTTTACACACCCTTCTTTCATGGCAGGAGTGGTCCTTGCTCAATTCCTCCTATTCCTCACTTGTGCAGCAGATTTTCTCTACTGTGCTTCTCATCATCTCCATGAGGAAGATTCTGCTGGTTTGCCACCAGGAAATCATTTTTTGGTGACCAGATTTGAACATTTTCCTCCCAAATTCTTATTCTTTGGATTCAAACATTCAGTTTTGACTGCATTTGAGAAATCCTGGGGTGGCTGTAACTGGCATTTTACACTTGGCTACTGTAAGTAGGCTATGAGAGCTGCCATGGTACCAGTGTTAAATGAAAGCAGAGTTTAAACAGGCTGGCAGCCTCTCATCCAGAAGAAACGTGGTGCAGGTTGCTGCAAGTTCCAAGTTATTAATGAAGGAGCAGTCACAGAATGTAATTTATGTTTGGTTTTGGGAAGGAAGAATGAAAACAAGAGTGCTAACAAGGCAAAGAAAAATAAAAGGGTTCCTCTCATGTGAAGACAATTAAGAAAAAAGACATAGAAGACAATTGAGAAAAAAGTATAGATACAGAACTAGAAAGTGAATGAATACTTCATGCTCAAAAATGTTTTCCTAACTTCTGACAGCAAAAACCTGGACAATTGCCTTGTGTGTTATACCACTTCCCCTGAATGATTCCCTACATGATAGTCACTCTGCCAGCCACTAATACTGAAATCCCTTCTAATCATAGGGAAACAGGATTTAGCACTTTTACAGTTATTATTAAAATAATTACTTTATCATTTTTTTCTTGCTTTAACTCTAGAGGTTTTATTGGTGGGTTTACTCAGAGATTAAATTCTGTATCCATCATAAAACTGATTTTCTCAGCTTTGCTGAAGAAGCTTACATTACTCCTGAGCTTAGAGCTCATATTGCTCTTATTGGCCTGCAGCTCATTTTAATGTGAAGTTACAGTTCCTTGCAAAGTAATATTTTTCACCACTTCTGTGGTGAAAACAGCCTGCAGAGATTTTAGCATTTCCTTTTCTGTGGGCTATTAGAAGTCATTAGTACTGAAAGATCTTGACAGAGCCTGCAGAGTTAAAGATTTTGTGAATAAAAATTAATAGGATCACAGGATAATGTAGGTTGGAAAGGGCCTCAAGAGGTCTCTGCCACAGGCTCTTGCTCAGAGCAGAGTGAGCTGTGAGATCAGAATAGGTCACTCAAAACTTTATCCAGTCAGGTCTCCAAAACTTCCAAGGATACAGGCTCCATAGATTCTCTGGGAAACTGTTCCACTAATAATTCATGGTGGAAATCTGGTTCTGGTTAAGAAAATACAATGTGGTAAGATTCTTAGCAATCAAGGAAATGCAGAATTAAAATAGACTAAACCAGCTCTTGTAGGGTAACAGAATATATGAAGAAATTAGAAGTATTGTCTTTTATTTACAGCATCGTGTCTGCCAGAGAATTGGATGAGGAACTGAAGCTTGCTTAGATAGCAGCTTTGCAAATGTGAGAATAGTTTCTGTCTCATGAATATGAATACAAATCCTAGTGGTTTATACAATGATTTTTTTCCCCCAGTTCTTTTTGTCATGTTTACCCCTGTAGTTCAGCTGAAATGATCAAAATGTTTTCCATGAATAAGGCAAGTAATCTTGATACCAGAAAGGAAGTTTTTACAGTGAGAACAATCAATCATTGGAACAACTTCCCCAGGGGTGTGGCTAAGTCCTCATTGTGGGAAGTTTTCAAGATGCAGTTGGACAGGGTGCTAGAGAATCTCATCTTTCCCATGAAAGGTTGGACCAGATGACATTTGGAGGTTCCTTCAATCATGGACTCTTCTGTTGTTCTGTGAGCCTCTTTACATTGGTAAAAGTAAAAAAAAAAAAAAAAACAAAACAAACCAAAACCCAAAAAAACCCTCAAAACATATAATCGAAAAAGGCTGACTATTCTGGGATACTGCAATGAATGAAACAGGTGGGAGAATAATGCAGTATTTGATGAGAAAGTTAGGGCTTAAAAATATTGCATTTTAATTTTATCTTATGTTAACAAAATTGGAAAGTAATTAGACTGCTACTGACAAACTTTATTCCACATGGTGTCATTATATTTCAGGCATTATTTTAATGAATTTGAAGTGTGTGGTAAAATGGTTTCCAGGCTGTAACAGACAAACCATCATGTGCATGAGACCCTTTTCCCTCCCCATTGCCCCAAAACAGTTCTCTGTGAGCTGCTAGCAGAAAGCTAACACGTTTTAGAAGATTGTATTCACATGCATCACTAATATTTTCTGAATCCTTAATTCTGTTTTGCCACCTTTGCTGCATGACAGCAGATTGACTTGAGAGGAGTAATTACCAAGAGTTTCATTGCAAACCCTCGTTGGTTCTGTGCTGCTGTAAAGATTGGCCAGAGAGAGAATTGGATGATAATTAAGAAGGGAAAGCTCTTGCATTGGCTATTTCATAGCAGTCAGTTGATGTGAGAAAAACTCCATTTCCAGTCACCCTTGTGTAGATTTTTTGGATCACTTTTGAGTTAGTTTATAGCAGAGCTCATTACTCAGCATATATTTGTAATTTCATTACTATTATCAATTTATTTTTTATAAAATGTTACCAAACAAGTAGCTGAGAATCTAAACCTGTCGACTTACATAAATCTGGTTGTTGTTTACCTGGAGGAGCAGCCTCTTTATCTGAAAGGGGTCAACTCATGGAAAGGGTGTTTAGTGTGGCAAGACCATGCTAAAGGTAAAATTGCTTCATTATGTGGAAGATTAATCACCACAGAAATCTGAGTGATATTAATCTCTAATTCTGTGTTGACAACATTACAGAATTTTAGTCTTTATAACAAAGAATTGCAAACTGTAAAATAGAATTAAATCTAAATTCATGAATTAGGAGGCTGTTATGCTGCATATGCTAAATGCAAATGAATTGGAGCGTTGGACTTACTCTCCTTAGGAAATTAATTTTACGATAAAATGAGGGGCCCCTGAATCTCAGTACTTTTCATAGCTACCTGCTTAAAAGACATTGACGTAGGCAAAACAACAAATTTTTGATTAAGGAAAAGAATATCAAGCGCTTACAGTGATAGATTTCCTTTTCTGGTTTCCTTATGAGTTGTGAGAATTTGTCATCAAAATGAGGAATTGTGTCTATTAGAGCTCCACACAGGGAATATGTGATGGAAGAGGTGAGGTGGCAGCTGTAATGCAGTTACACTGATCTGCTTCTGATGGGTGTGAGTGCAAATATCCAGGGCTGCTGTAATATAAAATGGATATTTATAGGGCTGTACAAATATAAATGGGTTGTATGTGGGTTGTAATACTGCTTTCAAGAAAATGTCTTTTGAAAATTGTCAAGATGTAGCACTCCCAGAATCAAGCTTTAGTTTTTTAGGATTTATGCAGGTGTCTGAATTCCACTAGAAGTGAACAAGCAGTGACCAAAGCTCCAAAGTTGTATAAAGTCTTTGATGGTTTTGAGAATCTAAATAATTTCACTCTCAATGCCTGAGGCTGCAGTACAACCAATTTAACAGAGTGTTTCATCTGTGACAAAATAATACTGAAAATTTGACAAAACTGATGAGGTCATTTCTAATACAATGAATTACACTTCATATTGTCTTCTGGATTTTCACACACAAATGCTGCATCAAAAACATCAAGAAGTATCTTGGGCAGATCATGATCAGCTACCAACACCTACAGCAAATGAAAGAAGACTTGGTGGTTTCACTGTTAAATCAGTAATATTAAATCCTCTTGTAGTAGTTTTAATTACTCTTGCATTCCAAATGTCATTGCTCTTAGAAAAACAAATTTGTAAGTTTGAGCTGTAGTTGAATTAAAAGTTGGTTGTTGCCTGAATATCAGAGAGATGCCTCACCTTGTCCTTTCTGAATTAGTCTATTTTCTTCAAACTATACTGCATTCTGAAAGATTCCAGAAAGCTTATTGGTTCTGAAAACCAAATAAGGCTTTTCCACTATGTCTTAAAATGTTTTGACTAAGTTTTCTCTCTTCCACCTTCATTTTAGAAGCAATTTATTACATGGGACTGGAGAGGAGTCCAGATTCATGCATTCTTCATTAGAGCTTTCCTGTTGCCTGTCAAACCTGTAGCAATCAATTCTTTTGCTTTACAGATCAATTATAACTATAGTGATTTAATAGATATTTAGGGGGAACCTCTGACACTTACTCAGGTAGAAATGGCTGTAAAATAAGGACATGATCTTCAAGAACTGCTGGAGATGTGAGTCAAGGGTTAGGACAAAGCTATCAGGGCTGTCTAAATTCTCTGTTATCAGACAACCCCCACTTCTGTATCACTCCTCTTTCACTAGTTTTTATGGGTACTTCTGAGTTAATTTAAATCTGTTTAGAAATGGCAGTTTGCTCATCTAATTTAATTGAATGTTATTAATGAAATTGCATTTGCCAAGCACCTTGGCACTAACACCCTTAGTGTGCAGTTGGAAACACTCTTTAGTTACACAGCAGTGATTGTTAGCAGATGGAAGTCAGCTGGCTTGTATTAAAATTTTTGTGGTCTAGTGCAGTGAAAGTAGAGCATGCTTACAATAACCAATTGCAACTTGTTTATTATGTACTACAGTTTCTCAGATTAATTTTTGGAGGTTTGTTATTTTTGACATTAGCAGTTGAATTTTGCATGATTTGCAGTCTAGTTAGAAGTTATTTCTTTTCTAGCAAATGAGATTAAAAGAAGACTCTGTGCAGTGTTGTGTTTTAGTGGTTTTGCAGATAAATCAATACACCCAAGAAGACAAAACCCATGGTTTTTTTGCTTAAAGTACTATACTCATGAATTTTGCATGGCTGTGGATTCCAAAAGCCAGCATATAAAGGAGAAGTTAGGCTTGCTAAATATGACTACTGAATGCTGATTCAAACCTCAGACTGCATTTCTGCCTGCTATTAATACCCTTGTCACTGTTGTTATCATCTTCCTTTTCTTCTATCTACTTTAGCTATTTCTGGGTAAGTAGGTGGATGGGAATTCTTTTGCCACAGTAAAACTGAGCTGGAGAATAAGAAAACAGATCAAGATTGCTGAAGTCGTTTCGTATCTGCTGGCAAATATGCAAAATATTTGCTGTTAGTCTTGGGTGGCTGGCAAGTTTGCAGAGATAACCCCAAACTCTGATTTATGTGGGAACAAAATTCAGCCAGTGGTCAGTGCATTTCCCATAGGGAATGTTTGGCTGTCTTCCTCAGAAGTGTGCAGGGAATAAAAGATGTGCTGAGGGAAAGGGATGGTGCATTCAAAGGGCATCCAACAGTATGTGTTGCCACAGGAAGTGTGATCCACAGTTTCCAGCTCACAGATTTGGGGCTGTGTTGGTTTAAACCTGTTGGAGGGGTGCTAGAAAATCTTGTCTTTCAGAATGGCTTTCAGATTAAATGTCAGCATATCCTTGCAGGAAGTTCATGTATCTTATGTCAAGCTGTCACTGGCTCAGCAAGTGGCCTTAGGCAACTCAGATTTTGTGGACCAGTTCCTGAGTTATGTCATGCCTGACTGGGGAGGAAACAGCTGTTCCAGGTTCTGTTATGCTACTGACCACGTTTACCAAATCTCTCTGCTGGCTTGATAAAGAAAATGAAATTCCCTTCATTATTTCTAAAGGGAGATCCTAGCAAAACAAACTAACACAAAGAAACAGTCCTTCTCTAGAGGACTCTGTGATAAATCATCAGGAGCAGAAATGGCAGGTCTTTCTGAAACATCAGAAAGAAACATCATCTGGTATGCCCTGTCTTCTAACACATCATCCAGGGTTTAAGAATGGGAGAGGAACTGGATGTTTCATTCTGTTCTTTAATTTAAGCCTCTATCTTTAGCTCCTTATGACATTTTTTTATTATTAATATTCTGTCACTCTCTGATACCCTGGAAGAGTTGGCAACTTCAAATATTTTCTTAACATTTCTTTGTATTTTTCTCTGGTTTTTTTTTTTTTTTTTTTTTTTTTTTTCCCCAGGGCTTGTGTTATCTTGGGTGTCATATTCCTCCTGTCATCTATATGTATCGTGATCAAAGCCATCCACGATCTTGCGAAGAGAGTGCTTCCAGAAGTGGTAAGGTGATTCCTGTTCTTTTAAATGTTCTCTTTATTCCCTGCCCTGCCAGTGGGACTGAGAAATGCCAGTGACTCTTTTCAACTGCCCCACTGAGCTCTGTGAACTCCTAGCAGGTGCATTTTCTGCCTGTTTGCACATACTGGCCCTGGTCTTCCAGAAGTATTTTTTACTTATGTAATGGAGTCTCGTCTACTTCTGGAGTTTAATTATGGGTTTTTATAGGTTTGATCCCAAATCTCTCTCAGCATAACCACTTAAAGTTTCTACACAGGACTGTGGGAGTTCACTTATAGAGAGGAGGCCTCTCTGGGCTTAATGAATGTACTAGAATTTTATGAGAAGAATGTTTCCACAGTTTACTACTCCAATGGCTTCAGTATTTGATTTTCAGTGTGGAAAAATATATTTTTGTATTATATTTTAATGTCTTCCAGCTCTTGCCTCCAACTCCAGAATCATGTACATGTAGCAGGGATGAAACAGGTGATGGGGCCATGCTGGGTAAAAGAACAGGTTTTTAGACTGGCTCACCATGGAGAACCACAAAGGGCTTTTCTCCTGCTCTCTGCTTTCTTTTGGTTGTGAAAGCAGCCCCTACCTGGCCTGTAGAGCAACCCAGTGGCCTTTTTCTCAGCTCTGCTCTGGCCTGTCCTGCTTGCTTCCTTTCAGTACTGGTTATTCACTTCTACTCATCTTAACAAGCTGCTCACTGGAAAAACCATTTGGCAGTGGTTCCACTCTCACAAGACTCTTCCTAATGTGCTCAAACAAAATCAGGCTTCAGTTTTGTTGTTTTGTGCACAACCTGTCTCAGAGCTTTGTCTTCAGCCTTTGTGAAGTTTGGTCTGGTTGTGTGTTCAGCCTTTCACATCAAGGATTCACTCTGCCAAGTGTCATTCTCAGCGCAGCACCACATAGAAACCAAAACTCCTGCCTTTCAACCAGAGATGGAGGCAGAGCTGGAAAATTAAAAAGCCAAAATGGAATTCCATCTGTTACCTATTGTTAGCAGTGCAGATGACCTACTGGGTCCAATGTTCTCATGGAAACTTGTAAGAAGCTGGGCAATTACAGAAGCTTATTTTCAGTAGTTTATTGAAATCTGGGTGAAGATGAGTAGCACAGCCCATGAGTTACTGAATCATAGCCAGGTGCATTGTTTGACTGCAGGTGATTCATGTTCTCTGCATTTTGCTTGCCCTCTTTCCCAGTCTTCATAATTTACTGCCTCCTCAGCTTTGCCAGCATTACAGCACATGGAGTTCACCAGCCTGGTTCTGTCAAAATGATCTGGGTTAGCTTAAACACTTTCAGTAGTTGGCTCTTAAACCCGACCAAAACATTTTGACAGAACTGGGTTGGGGAGTGAGTATGGGGCATGTGCTAGTGAGGCTTAAGGAGAGGCAGGTAAGGGTGAGGGGAGACCCAGCTAAGGGACAACTTCTTAACTTGTCTGTAGCCAAACAGTGCAAACTGGCCACAGTTTGACTTCTATTTAGAGAGAAAATCTAATATACAGTCCTGACTCAGTGAAGGAGAAGGGAAAAGGGAGGATACAACCATAATTAAAGCACTCATTTTGGTGAGTTTCTGGTAGTGTGTGTCAGATGAACTTGGATACCTCAGTCTAATTCATTGTGAGCAAATGCTCTAATAATTCTATCAGTAGGAACAAAAAGCTAAAAGTTGTTTCATCTATATCTCACTCTTTCATCATTACAGGTTCTGTCTACAGGAGAGGGCTCTATTTCTTACATGGGAAGAAATGTCTTATATTTGGATTGTGAGCAATCTGCAGGCATATTGTACTTCCTCATTTTTAATGTTTTTAGATGCAGTTAGAGTAGGAGAAAATATGGAATCAAACCTACAGAAAGCTATCTCTGAAGATGCCATTACATTTTCCATGTCCTATAAGAATGATTTGTACAGATTCCTTTTGTCACAGACTGCCTGGGATTTAGTTTCATGTGCTAAATCTCTGTCAAGTAGGTAGAATTTTGATACTGCTTATATTTGACACAGTATCAGGGTACTGATGGATAATCTAGATGACTGTTCTCACTCATTTAGGCACTCAAGTTCTACCAAGAGTTTGAAGGATGTATCTGGCAAGGCACTGGCTGTGGATGACTGGTGGCAGGGTGAAAGCCACATGCACAGACCTAAAGGATTTTCATACCTGGCAATTCTGCCTGGTATGTAGGTTGGAGCATGGGATGGAAAGAGATGGCACTTTTGTTCAGTGCCTCTTAAATGACATGGCAAGGATTTTAATTTCAAAGCCTTTCAGTACATTTCCCTGTCAGAAACTGATTCAGCAAGGATTGTGTGACAGGTCAAATATCAAATAAAGTGCAAACTTAGAATAATAGTGAAAAATGGGAATGCTCAGAGGACAGCACCACTGCTGCAAGTCATGGCCAGTGAGGTATAATGCCTAGGGGCCGCCAACATTAAAAATAATTGAGGGAAGAAGATGCTGTGGAATAGAAACTTTTCAAGTTGCCCTAGCTGTGCCTGACTGTGACAGTGATTTTCAGGTTGCTTGCTGCTCCTGTAGCTGCTCTAAGCAGAAATAGTTATTCTTAGTTGTTTGGGTCTTTGTTGATTGATTTTCTTCCCAGCAAAGCTGCACCTGTCCATTCCATATCATCAGCATCTGAGTAGAGGGGAAATCTGCTCAAATTACATCAGTAGGAGGCAGAAGTTTCTGCCTCTGCTCCTTTATCCAGGGTTCTGTCTTCTACTTCTTGGGCCACTGATGAACTAATTGCTAATGATAATAGTTTCTGTAGTAACTTCCCATGTAATTTGGCTTTAATGTATATATCTGGAGAAACAACAGAACAATGTTTTCTGTTAATAGTGTTTTGTATAGCAGCGAAGTAACCAGTTCTGTATGAAAATAGTGACCTGAAATATTTTCTGGTAGTGATATCTTGTTACTGGGATTTGATATTAACTTGCTGTTCTGAGATCAGGGAATTATCTTCGCGGTATGAGCAAAAACAGAACATTAAGATCAAGGAAAGGTAGTGCAACTCCACCAGTGTCCCAAACTGATATAAAACTGGGGTGAAGAGCTCAGCACTAGATTAAGAGGATCTGTGCCTCAACAGCAGTTTCACATGTGAGTCAGAGTCTCATGATTTTTTTGGTACCATTTACATCCTTATTGCTCTTTAATTCAACAAAGGTCATTGAAGATGTGGATAATTTTTAAAGCATCTTGTGAAATTTTAGCTGTGTGACTTCAATCTTAAGGGAGATAATGTGGCAAAAACCCAACTGGAAAATGTTGCTCTTGGTGTTCAGATGCTGAACACAAAGTTGGTACTGTCAGCCCTGCAAGTGGAGATGGTTTGGAATGCACTGCTCCACGTGGGGGATTCAAGATTAACCTAATGATAATAATAATGCAAAGCAACATGACTAACTGCATTGTTCTCAGAGCTATAAAGTCTCTTTTTATGCCTTAATTTCTGGTCAACTTCAGGAACTTTGTAATAATTTCTCTGAGCTCATTTTAAATTGCAGAAGTTTTGGAGAAAATAGTATGATATGGACAAGTTTAATTTTAGAAGTTAAACAGACTGGGTACTTATGTATCTGCTTTCTAATTGTAAAGAATTAAAATTCTAAAAGCAGAGTCAGTAATTTTCGAATAATTCTGGATCAATTATAGGAAGTTCATTGTACTTCTTGTTGCATATGAGATACACTGGTAATGTATCTGTCAGTTCTTAATATGCACATAGCAAAAAAAAAAAAAAAAGAAAGATTTTATGAATAATAATGCGTAATAATAATAATAATAATAATAATAATAATAATAATGTAGAGATTCTGTAGTCCTTAAAGTGAATCTTGAAAAAATTGCTTTCATAGAAGTACTAGCAATAAGAGAAAATATAAAAATCACATGATTAAGAAATAATTTGAAGTTCTTTTCCAAATGTTTTGAACAGATTTTTTTTACTTACATGGATACTTAGAAACAGGAGTCTTCTGTATTGTTGTCATTCCATATGATGATTTCAGGTGCAGGTCTGGCAATCCTCAGCAGGATTCAGAGAACCAGGAAGAGAATGACAAGTTTACTGCACATTAATGACATTTCCACCTTGACTTCCCCATTCTGTAAGGGACTCAAATGTCCACAGATTCTTGTTATACTGCAAAGAGGTGCTGCTCAATTTACAGGGCAGGAGCTCATGGTTAGCTCAGTCAGGCTTTTTCCAACCACCCATTTGAATTCTCTTTTATTCCAAGCTGACTGTAATTTTGTTGAAACCCTGTGAATGACAGTACTCCTGATCTTCACTGGCAGAGGAGGGAGGGCAATTAGAGCTCCTGACTTTCTGTATTTTGCTTTCCTGTCCTGCTTCTTGTTTGTTTTGCCTCTTGCTGTGTCTCAAGTAAAAATAAACAATAGGTAGTGTTACGTCACAACACAAGCCTTCAGCACAGGCAGTGATTTTGTAATTCTTTTGAATGCCTCAAAACCTTGGGAAACACAGAAAAGTGTATTTCTCCTTAGCTTGATATGCTAAGGACTGTAGCTATCTTTGGCATAGCCTGTAAGGCAGGCAGGATATGAATGATTAGGGAGATTAATTAGTTTAAAATATCTTGGATGAGTTTAATGATAACTGTTTGTCTGGAATTGTGACTTTGGTAGTGTGTATATTTCCTACATGCAACAGCAACCATGGCCCTATTGGCCCAAAAGGCCCAAATTTGGTCTTCAGTGACTTTCTTCATGCCTTTCTTTATAAATTTTATCTCCATCTGTAGATGAGGAAGTCTGGAGAGCCCACAGAATTCAAAGGATATGGGTAACCAGGGATTTATGCAATATGTTCATTTTTGCAAATTACTGTTTAGCACCAAACTGATATTTTTAGAGAACTTTAACTGTAGATTTCATTTCCTGCATTTAGCAGCAAGTCCAGAAATGGTCATTATTAGGTAAACTTAGGGTTTTCCCTTTGCACAGAACTTAATATTATAATTAAAAACAAGCTTGCCCTGGAAAATGATATTCTGTGTCAGGAGAGTTGGCCAGAAAATTAATTATACACTTCCTATATAATTCTGTATTTGTATTAATTATACATCTCTTAACTGTGGGGAAAAGTTCATTTTCAAGTAACTGAGATATATGTATTAATCCTCAATGTTCAAAATACAATTCCTTGTGCCAATGTTTTTGGTACTGGTGATGTAGAGAAGTGTTCTTCAGCAACGATCCATAGAATGTATGTTCTGAAATTAATTACTCAATGAAGTCATGAATTTCAGGGTTGATGATAAGGTGGATGTGAGAGAAATATTGCAACTGAAGAGATCTGTTTGTCCAAGAGGGCTGGAAAATGCCAGCATTGAATATGTGCAGTGAGAAGTGGAATGGATCTTTTTTTCTCCCACGTTTTTGAAGATTTTTACATTACTTTTCTTGAGCATTAAGAAACGTCTCTGATTCTTGGAGAGAGGAGTAAATGAGAATAGAGTTTTTGTGTCACTTCAAGAGAGGATTTGTCTGCCATGTAGCCTCACCTTGGATTTGAAGAGATGCTTCATTTTCCTTGGGTGTGGGAGTGGAGACAATTTCTGCCTGTGCCAACACGTACACGCCAGCCGCTTTATTGAGCCTTGACCTCCATTCTCACTTGCCTGAAAATATTTTTAATTAAAGCTTCCTCATTTTGAGAATTTAGAGATGTGATGACATTTTCCACTTGCCTTGGAACACGTTGGTTTGGAAGGAAATCTTGCTGTTTCTTTCCTCCTCTTGTATCTCTAGAATGCTTTGAGGTTTGGGTAAGATTCCTGTACAGGAGCTGTTCAGAGCCCACGCCCTGCCCTCAGCCCTTCCCAGGATCTTTCAGTGACACTATCAAACTAAAAAACAAGTGTAAAGATTACAAAACACAAAGAGAACAAGTTTTATACAGGAGAGAGAGATGCGCCATTAATATGTGGGAATATTACAGATGCAGATTCCAGTTCTTTCTCTGCTCTTGTCCTATTTTTTATATAGCTGGGGATTTTTTATTTAGCTGGGAATATTTATTTTATATGGGTCTGCTTCAACATGACATGCTGCAGTTATTATTTCAGTTTCATATCATTGATCCCTAAGGAAATATTTTTCACCAACCCGATCTCTGACTTTTTGTTCTCCCTCCCTCTTTTCCTTTTTTCCTTTGTTCCAGCACTTGCTGAAAGTGTTAGATGAAGTAGGCCAGCTGCTCTTTTTGCTGGAGTGTTTGGAATGAAAATTTCTGATAATTTTAGCTCTTGTTCAATACACCTGAATTAAAAAGCTAATCAGTAATTGACATTTGGAAGAGAAAGTCTTCATTTTTGTTTACCCTTCAGGTTAATTTTAAATGAATATTTCTCAGATCATGTAATTTAAGCTGGTTTTCTTCCCTACAATGATGAGGGTTGAACCTAAAATAGAATCATTTCTTGTTGGCTCAGAAATAATTTACTGAGGTTCTCTTTCCCCTAGCTATGAGATTCAGAATATTCCCTTATTGTTACTTTCAGCATTTGTTCTCCAACCTGTGTTAGCCATAATAAGATAATTCCCAGTAGGGGAAGGAATTACCATTCCTTTATTGATGTTTCAGAGAGCAATATCCACAGCCAATGCTGTCCCTGAGGATTTGGTACACACACATTTCACTACAAATAAGAAGGAATAGTGATTTTGCATACTGTTGATGACATCATGCTTGGATTTCTGTGTAAATTTTAGTGATTTTTGACATTTTATTAATATATTGAGAAAGGAATCTAAAAATCCTTGAGTGTAGGTTTTGAGCATTGTTTTGTGTTTGCATTTGTTGCTGTTAGTGCTTGTCAGCTCTGTGACAAAAAACCCTTCATCATTTTCCCCTTTACCTTCATCATGTCAATTACTAGGTATTCTTGGGTAGTAGAAATATAATTTAGACATGAACGATGTGCTTTATTTTGACTATTGCCACAAAGAATTTGCAGACCTTTTCTTGTTTCTTAAAGGCTCAAAAAGCCCACCCCAACCTCGCTGAGAAAGACTGTTTTAATTTCACCTGGGGTTGTAAATCAATATCCATTTACTATTCAGTTACTGCTTGCATTTCCCTGGGTAATAGTATAACACATGTAATGTCAATGCAGTTTGGCATTTGTCCTCATTAGTATGGCAAAGGACACCTTTTTGCAAGAGTAAGCAAGCATCATGCCATATTTGTGACATTTCCTGCAGAAAAAAGAAGGAAAGATGTAATCAGTTTGTGTATGAAGGACGTGCAGCCCATCTCATGTGGTGCCTCCAATGCTTTTATAAATGAAATCTCTTGAAAAATTAGGCCATATGTTATTCTATTGTATGTTATTGATTACAGCTGAAAAAGGAAGGTAGGGATGGCACCGTGTAACTTTGTGAGTTCTAATTGATTTATTGGTTTAATAGTTTAAAATAAATGCATCATAAACATATATTCAACAATGTCAGCAGTTGAATTATAGGCCAGTAGCAACATAACAAATAATACTTATGATTATATAAACATATGTCCTTATACACATTTCCCTATATATTTCTAAGCCTCATATATAATTTATTGCTTGCCATTTCAAACCAAAGTATCATATACATTAATTATACATTAGAATCCTGCTTTATAATTGTTATTTCTATGTATGGCTTGGAGTTTGGCCTAAAATACATGTGCTTCTTGCAGGTTGTCGAGAATGTCGTGGATACTTGAATTGAAGAGTAAGCCAGGGTTAGGGCAAATCTATCAGCTACACATCATTCTTTGCTCAGGGGGAAAGCCTCATTTCCAGATTTTACCACATGGTGATAAGAAAGAAAAGTTGGTGGCTGCTCCCCACTTGGTGGATGATGTGGGATGCATTGCTGGTCTTGGCTCCCTGCTCATTGGGAAAATCAGTCTTTCTCTTCTTGGGGTGGACAAATACAAACTGAATTTATGTTTCATAACTTTGGTGTTAAAACAATGTGGATGAATTCTGGGAGAGCGGGAAGCATGACTGATCTAAGAGTAAAGCAGACCCTTTACAGGAGTCCTAAGGTCACCTAAGAAGTGACCCCAGTCCCTCTTGTTCCTGGTCCCTGTGCCTTGCCATGGCATTGAGCACACCCTGTCTTTGTTATCTGTTTCTTGAAAAAGCATTCTGTGCTGTGGAATTGCTTTGTCACACTGAAGACAAGTTTAAACATTCATAAGAAATTTTTTAAATTTTTTTTTTGTACTAATAATAGATCTTTGTTTCTCCGTGAGAAGAGAGTGTCTCTTGCTTGAGTCAGAGCTTGGGCTGTTGGTTTGTGTTCTGACAGTGAAGTGCAATTAAAACTCATCCCTTTTGAAGTTTGCTACTGAGAGAGACCCTCTAGCTTCCCAGGAGTTCCCTTTAGACTGATTACATAAACTATTTATTACTTGGGAGAAAGTGTGATAGAGATTTGGACTTTTATTTTTTTTAAGTGTTTGTATTAGAAACATCTCTGTTGCTCTCTATTTAGTAACATAATCCTTCTGGGGAAGAAGAGGGAGCCCTTTTTGACTAAGTAACATGCTCTGCAGAGGGGCTTTTAGTGATCCCAGTGTGCCCAGATGACTTGGCAGCTGCTGGGGGAGCTGGAGAAGCAGGAGGCTGTGGGAAGCCTGTGAAGGAAGGGATGGGGAGCAGGCTGGGAGCAGAACCTGGCAGGCGCTGGGGGGAACAGTCACCAATCACCTGGACTGAAGCAGGGTCATTGCTGGGATCCAGGAGACAGATGGTGAGTTGCAGAGATGGGCAAAATTAATATTTAACAACACAAACTCAGCTCAGTTTGGGCCAGCCATGACTTTGCTCCTGCCAACACCATCTGTAGCATTCCAGAAACACATCCCTACCTCCTCAGCCAAGAGGAGCCAGACTCAGCAGAGGAGAGGAGAAACACTGTGAGACACCAGGTTCTCTGGAAAGGGAAAAAATGGCATGAAAAAGGCAGTCCTAGTAATTCCCAGCTCCTGCAGGAGTGTGGAGGAACTTTTGGCTGGTTCACAGAGGAAGCCAAGGAGAGGGCAGAGGAGCGGAAGGAAGGCTGCAGCTGCTGGGGTGGGAGAAGCAGCTTGCTCTGGAATTGCAGTAGAATGATGACCAAGGAAGGATGGAGCTTCCTCCCACCTGTGAATATATTTGACTCCACACTGTACAGTGCAGGTGAAATAAGAACATTTTTACATCTCAGAGGAGGAAGGATATCTAAAGGAAGAGTGGGTAGAGAGGAGCTGGTATAAATAATATATGAAATCAGGGCAAAGTTTTAGGGTCAGAATTAGCAATATGCATTTTAGGGAAAGATTAGAACACAAATCAGCTGCAACTTAGTTACTAGGCTGGGAATGGGGTTAAAATATTTTTCCCTAATAACCCAAGCACTGAAGAATCCTTTGTGAGATTTTCCTTTTTTTTTACTTTTTACAATAGATTCAGGAGAAGATCAAAGTTGCAACATAAAAACCAACCAACTTTTTCTTAAGCCACAAGATTACTGCTGCTTTTGGTGAAATCCTTGAAAGCAGGGACAGAACTGTTGTGACAATTTTGCAACCCCCCTCTTCTCAGCTGCACAGCTGGGGACAATGCATTTGGATAAAGTGGAGGAAAGCTGCCTGCTGACTTCTATTATTCCTTTCTTAGGAATGGTAAAAGAGGAAAAGATTTTATTCTTAGGAAAGTCTCTTCTGGGAAAGAAAGCATAAATCACAGTATAAAATCTTGCATAAAATAAATCTTAAGTAGGGACATTGTAGCTATTAAAGTGCTGTGTAATGAGAAGGCAGCCCAGGATGGTCACCTTGCTTTATGTACAGTGCTGGTCTATACTTGAAGCCATCTACTCAGATATAGGTGTCCTTTAATTAAGATCTCATGTACAGTGTAGTAGCAGTGAGGGAATATGATGAAAAGAAATGGAAAAAGAAGGCGCTTTATTTACCACACTGGGATGCCTTTATCATATGGAAATGATCAGAATTTAAATGTTTATCATCTGTCACAATTTGCTGCTGCTTTAATTAAAATAACACCAAGGACACGTACAGTGAGCCTGGCTAGATGTGCTCCGTGCTCCTAATGACTGTCAGATGGGAAGGCAAGGGGTACAGAGAGGGCAGGGCTGCGGGAGGATCCGGAGGGAGATGGTGCCAGATGGCCCGGCTGATTTTATTAATTTAGATCTCCATTATGGCCTTTCTTTTCTTCATCTCTCCAAAGGATGGGTTAGTTTAATGGGAATCATTTCACAGCCACGAGTGAGGTGTTTAACTCTCTGGAGCCCACAGCACTGCAGCAGAGCGAGTCTGTCACTCCCGTGTTCCAGGGCTGGACACTTCTGCTCCAGCCCAGGACTTGGCTCCCAGCAGCCGTACCTTGGCTAATTCACTGAATCCTGCTGTCCTAAACCAGCTCCAGCTCCTTGGCAGAAGAATGGTGCCAAGGCAGCGTTTTGAGCTGTTTCTCTTCTCTTGCATCCTCACCTGCCAGGCTGTCTGTGCTGCTGAGCATCCCTGCTTTGGCCTGACCTGCTACACCCGCAAAACCTTCTTGATAGCAGCAAATAGCTTCACTCTTCTCCTGCCAGTTCTGGGGTGCCTGGACACCCAGAAAGCACAGAGAAGGACTGAGAAAAAAAGAGAGTTTATAAGATTTTTTTCCTCTTGGGTTTGGTCCTCACAGCCGCGCTCGGTTCGTGCGGGATCTGCCGCCTCCCGGTGGCTCCCGCGAGGAGCTGCGCACAGCAGGAGCGGCTGGGTTTGGCTATTTGGGGAGAAAACCGGGAATATCGCCACCCGAAAGGCTGCTTGGCACAGCCTAAAGCGTCTGAGAGCAGAGCAGGGCTCTTCTTCCCTTTCTTGCGTCCACAGTGATAACAAAGGAACCTCCATTTGTCGGGTCTTCTGCTTTACCAGTGGTTATTGGATTAGTTTTGGCAACAAAATGTCGTGTGATTCGGTAAAAAAACCCAAAAAACAACCCAAGAGCAAACTTAGGAACAATTTCTAGATGCTGAATATGTATCTTTTATAAAAAAGCCTGCTCAGCAATTCATGATTTCATTCAGAAATCTGTATCACGTTTAGGTCATCCTTGGATTCCAGTAGCATAGCTAGACTCATTTTGGTCATGACTGTATAGCAGAACAAATAGCAAGATGCATTTCCACATCCTGTGATTTTAGTGGCATGTGCAGGGAGAACCCTGAATTCACCCCAAAAATTTCTGGCACACCATAACAAGAAAAAAAAAACCAAAGAAAAAGCTCTAAATAAAGTGCCATGGAGAGGATGAAACTTGATATGATAGCACAGGGAATAAGGCATAGAATTTTTAGGATTATGAATCAATAGCTGGAATTTTGAACATCTCTACAAATAATTTTCAAAATATCTTGTATTGTGATCCATAGATTTTTTTTCCAAACTATGTCGATTTGTAGTGGTTTTCCAGTTCATTCCCAAGGATTTCACAGGTAGGAAAACTGCATTTCATCATCCCAAGGCTGACAGTGACACACCTGTCAATAGCAAAGTGATTTATGCTGTCACCTCCACTGGGCCTGCGGTGTCCAGCTCTGAGCTGGTGACAAAGCCAGTGCTTCCCTGAGAGGGAAGGCAGGGAGAAGAGGTAGGGGTGCCTGGGGGGAATCAGAGAGTCTTTGGAGGGTCTGTGGGGTGATGGGAAACAAGGGTTTTCATACAGTTACTGAGCAATGAGTCCTTGTGCAAGTGAGACACAAGATAAGTGCTGGTGGAGCACAGCATTCTACTTCAGATTATTCTGAAACCTTTTGCTGTATATTAAATATTAGGCAAAAGGTGACATTAGATTAGATTAACCAATCAGAATTTGTTTGGCTTTGGAGAAAAATTGTATTTTCAGTGCCCCAAAACTTCATTTTTCAGGCCTAAAATGAAGTCTTTGGGCACTGAGAATACACATTTTCGAGAAAGATGCATAAAAATTAGAGGCATAGTTTTGACAAGGATCTCAAATTTTGAGTGTTTTTTGCAAAGCTTGTCCATTGACAAGCTTTGAAGCTTTGTTGTCATTTCAGACCTTCTGAGAGTTCTCAACTTTTCTTGTTAGACTGATAGCAACCAAATATTGCCACTCTTTCCTTAGTCCTTCCCTAGCGCTCAGAAATTGCCTGGATATTTTCCAGTTGTTCTGTTAAAATAACTTCATGAATGTTTTTTATCCTACCTTTACCCAGTACTTGAGTTCTGTGTTCTCTTTGCTTCTATTTTACTTTCTTTCCCTCAATGCATTTTGCCTTAATATTGTTAATATTGTGCCAGGTTTAGAGAGAATGAGCTCGTGACTGAGAGTGAGTGAAGTAGATTTTCAAAATTATGTGACATACAAAATTGTATAAAAAATATTGAATGATTTATTTAGGGATGTGAGTACATTATACGAGTAATCTAATTCCCAGTATCTTCCTAAGCAGCTTTCAAAACCATTTTTTGATTTCTTTGGGTTTCAAATTGCTGCTAAAATAATGGAAATGGATGGAGCTGATGATGAATCATCGTGACAACGTTTGGTACCAAAGGGGACTTTCACCAGAGTGTTTTAATCAGGAGCAGGGTCCCAGTGGCACTGGCCCACTTAGACCTGCAGATACAAATTAAAAAAGAATCCTTGCTATTTCCTTTATTTGTACTGGTGTTGCAACAGCTTAAATTAAATCTTCTATCCAGAGTAATGTGCCTAACTCAAAGCTCTGTGGTTGGGTTGCAGGCAGGCTGAGAGCCTGGGGTTTTTCTGCACCCCGTGGGCTGATGTACCTCAGGGGGAAGAAGACACAAGGACTCCCTTTAGGCACCAGGAGTGTCCTCACAGCCCAACCAAACACAAACCAGTCAGCAGGAAGGGGTGGGGGGCTCCTAGTGACCTTTAGAGAATGAGTATTAAACAATAATAACTTGCCTTTCTTTGCCCTGCACTGACACACAGCTCTCTCCTGAGGGAGCCATGTTTCATGAGCAAATAAAGCAATGGGAATGTTTCTGTGAAATGGAAGTCCATGAAAAAAATTTGTGTTTTATGAAAGAGCTAAACCTTACTTTGCTCATCAGCATCAGAATTTTTATGGATGTAGCTTGAACTTTTGGAAAAGGAAATGAAACCAAACCAAAGCAAGCCCAGTCAGAAATAACATTAAATGGTTATTTCTCACACTAAGAATCAATATTGGTCTGGTAAGTGGGATTCTATTTTTAAGGCTTCCTCCTGCCTGTGGGGACTTCATTACTGCTGGCATTAGGCATTGGATGACCTGGCAGTCTGCACTCAGCCCCACAGGTGAATATAACCTCCTGACTCTGAGGAGGCTGGGTCAATTCACAGTTTGGTGATTGGAACTGTCATTAATTATGGCTGCAAAAGCAATTCCAGGTGACAATACAAGCAAAATAAGCACCAGCTGTTGAAGAAGTCATAAGGTAGGAAATCTTGGTCTCAGATTGTGTTTCTCAGCAGCACATATAATTATATAATTGCACAGTAATTAGTACTGTTTGTCATTTAATAGGTGAGACATGACCAGAAGACATACTAATGTCTGCCTTTTTTTTTTTTAGGATGATTTTCTGTATAGTGTCTCTGTTCTAAGTGGAATCCTTTGCACTGTCTTGGCAGTAATCAAATTTATGCTGGGAAAGGTCCTTACAAGCAGAGCACTGATAACTGATGGTGAGTGTGACATTGATCCTGCTGCTTTTATAGACTATTCTAAGAACCCCTGCATGATGACAGCTGTGAAAGAGCCTTGAAACAAGGCAGCTAGTGAGAAATGGGGAAAAAACCAAACCCCAAACCCTAGAACAGTCTGTGGTGCCACTGGCTTCTAGCACAGACAGCTCAGCTGAAATGGGACTGTCTGGTGGAAGCCAAACAGAGAATGTGTGAGTAGTAAGCAATAATAGAGAGTTAGAGGCAGAGCAGGTAATGGATTAGAGGTGTGTTAGTCAGAGGTCAGCTGCAGCAGGGAGATGACACCAATTTAGAGAGCTTTGGTTAAGTGACCTCCATCCTCACTGCTTCTGCCTGGTAAAATCCTGAAAGTTCAAAGGAAGCAAAGTCTGCTGCAGAAATGCCACCTGCCTTGGGCAGGGATCATCACCTACCTCCACAGGTGCCCCCTTGGTGACATTTGTCACCACAGTGCAGTCCCTGCCTCTCAGCAGAATTGCTGGAGCAGGGCAGGTGTGAAACAAAACCTTTCCCTGCTCTGCTCTCTTCTGGCCCTGCTGGGGTTTGGCAAAGGGTGGATCTCCTCCACTGCATCCTTGGAACACCTCACTGCCACCACTGCATTGGCCACGGTGTGTAGCACCTGACTGTGTCTGGTTTAAAGGCAGGTTTAAAATCATGCTTTAAAAGCAGGTCCAGTTATTCCTCTTACTGACAGGGCTCAGACTTCTGAACCCTCAGAAATCCCAGGGATCTGCCTTTCAAATGGGTGAGGCCACAGTGATGGCAGAAGTCTCACAGCCCCCTACAAATCTCTCCCACTTTTTATCTGCCAGGGCAGTTTGAAATACTCTGTAAACAAACACTGTAGGGTGTTCATGATTCATGGGTTGTGGTACCTAAATTATTTTACTCTTTGCTAAAGATTTCACTGTAAGAAGATGCAATTCTCAGCTTACTCTAGAGATACATAAATTTTGCTTTATTTTAAGCAAATTAAACATACTTAAATTTTTTCTTGATGATGTGTGATAACACACATTATGAGTATCTCTATCATCCCACTTATATAAATTCTTCATGAGTATTTATATTTTGAATCTGAAAGAAGTAAAAAAGGCATCAGAATAGCAGTGAGGGGGTTACAACTAAGCTACTGCCTCCCTGCATTTGGGATTCTCACCCCAAAGACCTCTAGCTTAGAGATTTTATTCTTTCCAATGGGTTCTGCCACTCTAGACATTTTAAAACAAAAATACCTTCAACTTACAAAATGATTCTGGAAAGGATGCTGGGAACTGCAGCCCAGTGAGTCTGACTTCATTCACTGCCAGGGTGGAAGTGGGACACATTGACCATTTCAGAACTGTGCCTAGGCAAGCAAATAATGAATCCTCCCTTTAAAAAAACGTAGCTGTTTTGAAACAGAGCAGTTTATTGAGCCAAAATATTAACTGAAAATTCCTAAATAACTCCAGCTCTGAATTGTTCTCCTGTATGACAGAGAAATCTTTTTCCCCATAATTACATCCTCATGATAATGATACTACTTCTGAGCTGGAGACTGCTCATTCTTCGATTAAAAAAATTAGGGAAAAAAGTATACGATTACCTCAGCCTGGTTTTTATCTCTCTTCTCCCCTTTAGAACTACTTTAGAAAATGTAGGAGGCTGATCTCAACATGTGTGGTTAAATATCTGCTTCCACAAGATGTATTTACATACGTACTTGATTCATTAATGATCAGGAAGAGACAATACGATTCAGCAGCTGAGACAGATTTAGCAGTCCCTTGCATATCTTTTTTTAGTGTTTTCAGTTTCCTGCTAATTTACCTCCTGTGATCCCTGGCTCCAGACCAACAAACTGTTTTGAGTAAAAGGAGCATGAATTTTTCTCCCTAAAGATAGGTTTATTTTCAGAACAACAAATTCTCTTTTATGCACATCAACCTCTATTAACATTTTTTTTAGAATAATTTTCTTTTTGTTTATAGCAAAAGCTCTTGGCCTTTTGGATAATAAAAATAGCCATTTCCTGCCTTGAATTTTGTGACATCTCAGAGGACAACTCTGTGACAGTCAGTGATGTTAGCCAATTTTCTTGTAGGTTTTAGGTACCTATTTCCTACCCAGATTTAGCCACCTGTTTTTTCCTGTGCTGGCCTTACACTTAGAACAGTGTCTGGATTAATACCTGCAGCCATTACATGATTTCCTGCCACATCAGCAAAGAAAGGTTTGGCTGAATGAGAGTCAGGAAGGCAAAACAATTTCCTTTGCAAGTAGCTTTTAAATCATTTGGAACTATCAGCCAATAGTGGCATGAAAATGTTTTATTCTTTTGCATATCGTGCTGGTGGATTCTGAAATAAGGTGGAGCAGGGGAAGTAACACTGGTTTAAATTTATAATTATTAATTTATATTTTGTATTTTTTATATCTATAGACACAATATACACAATTTCAACTTTTTTTAGCAGTATAAACAAATAAATAGACAAAGATTGGATGTGAGAGGTGTGGATCAAAGAAGACACTCAGGAACAAGTGTCAGGTGTACCATTGTTGGCAGTCATGGGGAATTGCAAAAACCTGGCTGTATTTCCCCGCTGTCCTGTAAACAGCAGCTGGCTAGAGCTGACTCACCAAACAACACAGAATATTTAAAATTTGACATTTAGTTTGTTACCTAGGTTAAATAGTGTATGGATCTACCAAATTAATGTATTCTCCGTGACTATTTTTGTGTAGAACAACAGGGGTATCTTTTGAGTTATTGTGGAAAAAAATCAGAAAAAGGGAATTTGGAGTTAAAAAACAGAACTCAAGGAATGACTTAAAAAAACCACAAATCAATAATCAATTAAACAGAAGCTGAATGAAAAAGGGCATTAATTTTTCCAAAAGCTCTGTGAGAATTTTGAAGGGACAGTCTTGGAGAAAATGAGAAAGTGTTAAAAAGAAAAGGAATCTAAAGGGATGTTCATTAAAATTGTAAATAGTAGATAAGAAGCTGCTGTGGTTTATCTAAAGCATAAATGGAAAATATTACTAGGACTGTCCTGTATGTCTACAGCTCTAAGCAATAGTGCCAAGCACGTAAATAAATACATGGAATGGGATAAAAACTCCAAGACAGGGTTTTTGACAAGTTACTCTGCAAACCCATTTTCTTTTCCATGAGTTCCTGCTGTTTGTCCTTAATTATCTTTTTCCCCCCTTCTAGGTTTCAACTCTCTTGTAGGTGGAATAATGGGATTTTCCATCCTCCTTAGTGCAGAAGTGTTCAAACACAATTCTTCTGTCTGGTACCTGGATGGCAGTATAGGAGTGTTAATTGGACTTACAATATCTGCCTATGGAATCAAGTGAGTATCTCCTGGCCCTGTGCCCAGCAGATGGGAGGTAGGAGGTCATAGCCTGTAAAACTTTAGGTAATTCCAGTGAAATCATTCCCTGGAATTTATTAGATTAACAGCCAATACTGGAGCAGAGTGTGTGGAAAGGGTTATAAAAGGCTGTGTTCCCCACGTCAGCTGGAAAGCAACCAGGGCTTAAAAAAGAAAACAAAATAATTTTAGATTTTTATATACCTGAAATACAATATCTGCAAAATAACCACAAATTATGGATAAAATCAGTCCCTCTTGCATTTATGGCACATTTCTGAGCACTGCTTTGCCAAAGGAAGTCTGGATCAAAGGAAAGGTGTCCAAGTTTAAAGCAAGATCTTGCTATTTATCTCTATCCCAGTCCTACCTTTGGCAACTTCTGAACTGAAGGTTCCTGCTCATGTTTCAGATGCTGTTTCTCTTGAATTTTAAGATGCTTTCTTGATTCACACCAGAAACAGAATGAAAAATCAAATGAGGCTCTGCCATGCACTTCATTGCTGCCACGATTTCCCTTGACTGCATGGAATCTAACCCAAATTTTGCACTTTATCCCTTATGGCTTATCTACCATAAGAGAAAGTGGGAGATAGAGCATCTCGGTTGGAATTATGCCCATTGAGAAGCAGCCTTTGGCCAGGCTGCAGTCAGCCCTAAGCTGAAAGCTGTGTGGGTTTAGTTTTGTTTTTTGTTTTTTTTTTTTCAACTGGGAAAATTCAATTAACATTTTTATGGGGAGTACCACTCTTAAATAGGCCAGTGTAATCACAATTTCCACTGTAAAACTCACTGTTCTGGAAAACTGTAAAGGCTGTTACACCACTTGAGCTCTTTTTTATTCATGAATGTTTATACATTCATTTCTGGGGCTGTCCTGTGCCTGTGCATGATCCTTTGTGCTCTCCCTGCAGGCTGCTCATCGACATGGTGCCCAGGGTGAGGCAAACACGCCACTACGAGATGTTTGAGTGAAGGTGCCACCCTCTCCCTGCAAGGACTGTAAAACCACAGCGTCCTACGTCTTGGCAGGTGGTGCCAATGGTATTTCCCTGAATATGCAGTTTGTTTCCCTGTGGTCTGTTTCTGTTGAAATTTGTTTGAATGGGAAATCTCTCTGTAAATCTGGCATATTGTGCACACTGCTTGCGATTCAGCCAAACAGCAGCGTTTTCTTTTTTTTTTTTTTCCTTATTTATTTCCAGTATGCTATTGATTCCTGTGACAATAGAAAACATGCAGTTTGCAGTTTGAACCCAGCTGCCATGTTGTATATTCCAGAGTGAAAGTGTTCTTAATGGTGTGGTAAGCCTGTGGGTAAAGAAGTGCCAGTTTCAGATTTGAGTTTTGGATTTTTTTTTCCCCTGACCTGTATTTTCCCAACCACATGCTGTAACAGGAGTACAATCCTTGCTAACCTCTTCGACTGAGAGTATTTTACATAGAGTCTGGACACTCAGAGCTGTGTTGCTTAAAACACTTAACTAGCTACTTCTACCCTCTTGTTGAAATAGACACCCAGAAAGAGCAGGTGCAGCCCTTTCTGTGATCAGAGGGATACTGCATTACAACCCCAAATCAACTGAAATGATACCTCTTCAATTTAAAGTCTATTTTTTCTTAATGAGACACTGTTCATAGCTTTGCATGGACCAAACAAGCACACACAGTATTACTGTACAGACCAAAGCCAAAAAAGTCATGCAGGGAAGAGGAGCTGCTCAAGGAATGGGATTTTCATCTCCTATCTTACCATATGCAGCTGTTACCAGCGTGTGTGACGTTGTGGTTGCTCTGTAGTCTGACAACGGCACAGCAGTGGCTCAATCTCGTGGTGAGATACAGATCTATTTATTAGATTTAGATTGTCCTGTAAAGTGTTGCTCACTTTCCACCACACATCTTATATAGTACTTAATAGCAGGTTAAATGATCAAAAAATCTTGATGTATAATCAATAAAACTGGTATCTATTTTATACGGTATCTGTAAGTAACATTTGAAAACTATTTCCAGAATGTATCATAGAACAAAGTCTTCCTGTATAGCAGCCTATTAAACTGGATTCTCTGGCTATAGCCATTTTCTCTTTATTTTATATATTACAGGTCGGTTTTCACATCAGAGAATCGGTATTGTTGCTTCTATTTATCACAGGTGAATAAAAATAGGACAGACCACTGTTTGAAATAGGAGTTTGAAATAAGACCATGGTAAGTAGGTGAGTAGCTGGAAATGCCCATTCCTAGTACATAACAATACAGATATGAGAGTAGATGTACAATTAGACTGATCAGTGAGGGATGGACACTGGTTTTTTCACAGGTGTGATGTTAAAACTCAATTTCCCATCATCTGTGACTTGACCAGGTCCTTAAAGATCTCTAGTAAAAACCAACTCCCACTGATATGTGTTGGAAGAGACCCCCCCCCAGTGGTTTCCCTGACCTGGCAGTACCACATGGCAGTGACAGTATTGGAAAGAGAACGTGCCTTGATACAGGATTCCTTATGGAAAAATGAAATTTGCTCTGCTGCTATCATCTGTTTTCACATCTTTTGGACCAATTAAGTTTGTATAAGTATTTGTAGGCAGAGTGATGCTATCACTGCTGATGCTGCTTGTGCCTTGCTGTCACAGGATGATGTCACTCAGCTGTAAGGTGACAAAGGAGCTACTTCAGAGGAATATTCAGCAAGGACTCCTGAAGGACTGGAAAGTGTAGGAGTGCTCACTGTACTCAGCACAGGTGGATTTTTGAACATCAAACGACACCCCAAGACCCTCTCTTCCTGCACAAGACCGTAATGTCTTACACTCTTGCTTTTCCCATTATGTTTTTTCTCTCCCACCAGCTCCATGAAGGGAGCTGTGGGACTGGTATTTCCTCTGGTATATACTGACAGTGCTTCTCAGGCATTCTCAGCCTCAGAATCACAGAGCCAGGGTTTGAACCTAGCAATATCAGACATTTCATGGGTTTCTTAGTTTTCTTGGTACTGTTTCCCCTTTTCCACCTCCCTGAGGGTTTTATTCCCACTCCAGTCCCATTGCTAGTTTTGAGAATGACACTGGAGAACTAGCAGAAGTGCTGCTCCCCAGGGCCATGCAGTCTAGCAGTCTGTTTGTAGCCCACTGCTGCAGAAAACTGAGGAGAAGGGACACGGTGGTGGGTGATATAACCCTTGCCACACCAAAGTCCTAAACCACTGAAAGCAAGCAGGACACTGAAACCAACAGCCTGCTCAAACATTAAATAGTTCTGTTAAAATGCTGAGTGTAAACAGGAGCACAGATGTGCTCATGCACAAAGGAAGGTTAAACACTCAGTTGATGCAGTTTCACACTTCCTTCTGGAACTCCAAATGCTCTGAGGATGTTTCTAAGCACAGACACCTGAAAAGGAAATGTGGTTAAACAAGACTCTTTTCATATTAGTTTAAACCAGTTGCAGAGAGTTTTCAGTTACCACAGGTACTTCAAAGCATTGCTGGTATTAGCAGGTAAATACAAGAAAATAACAGAAATACTTGTGATACTTGAAAAAGTCCAGGAAAAAAATTATTCTCAGAAATGGTGATAAAGCCAGCTGGCATCAAGAAGACTCTCAGTGGTACGTGACAATAGCAGAGAAAATAACTGCTCATCTATCTACTGTGACTGCTCCAGCCAGCCACCCTCAGAGGAACAGTTTCTATACAAGTTTTCTTTATTAAATGTCAATGCCAGTTGATTTTTTCCAACTATGAGATGGCAAGTGCGCTTCCAGCCAGGCTAACTGAAGGTGGCCTTTTCAAAAACTGCAACAGCTCAAAAGCACTTGGACTAATCACCTGAAACTTGGCACTGGCCAACATAATAACCTGCCTGGTGATCACAGCAGCCCTCAGCACTGCCAAGGGCTCTTTGTTGTGCACGGGACGTGAGGAAGGAGCCTCAGCACTCACTCAAGGAACAGCACTGGCCAAAATGAGGCTGCAAACTGACACTTATTAAAGTCTGGCCAAGCTCAGAATTGCAAATTAATCCCTGAAAGTGACTGTGACACTGAGCAGATGCTTTGAATCTGGCCATATTGTTCAGCAGAGAAGAGAGGAACTAAAACCTGTCAGGATTACATGAACTGAAACCCCAGCCATGACCCACATGCACCAAATGGGCATGGGAAATGATAATGTTCACTTTTAGCTAAAAGCCAGATTTTTTGAATGTTGATTGTCGTTAAAAAAATCACTAGACTAACATCTGCAGCTGATTTATTGCATTTTACTTCTTGCTACAGTAGGCAGAGCACAAATAAGCATTATCCAACCATGGTGGAAAAAAGAGCCTCAAAGAAGCTCCCTGATGGTGTTCCAGAAATGGATCTGAAGCAAAGATCTCAGATGTGGGCACATTCAGCTGTAGGTACACCTGCACCTGGGAATGTACCACAGAGGTGCTCACCACTGCTAATCCACTTGCATTTCTGCAATCTCAGCTGCCTGGGAAAAGTGAAAGGCATTTCTGGCATTCTTTTTTGTGGGCCAGCTCATGGAAATGCTAGGCCACAGAAGAAGGGCTAATAGATTAGTTTGGGGTGGAAGGGATGTTTAAAGGTCATTTAGCCGAAGATCATCCAGTCCATCTATTAAGCCTTAATAATATGCAAACAAGGAATGTTTGTTCCCAACCTGACAATGCATTTTTCCTAGGCAGTAAAATAAAGAGCTAAGGAAGCTCCTTGAACAGAGCTTATCCCTGGAATTCAGATTTGTGTAGATTCTTCACACAGGGGCTGCACATAGTTCTGCTGTGCTAGCACTGATTTCTCACCTCTTTGCCTGTGCTGGCTGTGCTTCCACCGAGAGGAGCTGTGACACAGCCCATCCCTGCACCTCTGGCTGTGTTTATCCAGGACCAGGAACTGCACAGGAGTAGCACACAAAAACACATTCCTGTGGCCTGGCACGTGGGGCCAGGTTACGAAATGTGAGAGCATAATTAATTCAAGTAACAGACCAGCCAGGGATATTTCCCTCTCCTGTTCCCCCCAAGATTGGGAGCTGCTGTTTTCCTTTCAGCCACAGGATCGGTAATGGAGGTAGCACTGAACAGTTCCTTCTTTTTCCCTGTTCAGTGGGACCAGCTGCCCCCAAGCCTCCAGCTCACTCACCAGGACTGCAGGGGAAGGGGAAGCTCACAGTTCAGGTCCTGCAGGGACTGACACCAGCACCAACATTCAGCTGCAGGCAGGCTCAAAGTACATTTTCTTCTGAGTTAGTTGGCAAGTAACTGGGAAACATCCCATTTTGTCAGTTCTCACTACTGGCACCAAACCCAGCACCCTTCTGGACTCACCTCTTGCTGACACAGGCTGTAGGGAATTATTGTCACCTCTCACCTCACCATAGAGCAAGGAGAGGAGGCCAACTCCTCTTGAACAGGCCAAGTGACAGTGCCAACCTTCTCTTACTGGGCAGACCCATGGGGCAGAACCCAAGCCTGCAGCACAGCTCAGGCTGATCACATCAATTCCACCCTCCTATGGAGGTGGGCAGGAAATTAAAGCCAAGAGGGGTCTCTAGGGATTTGGCACTTCCCTTCCAAGACCCCTTGTACTTACAGAGGAAGCACCAACTGTTACCTGCTGGGCCACCAAAGGCTCTCACCTTGGTACATTATCTTTGGAGTTTCCACTCTCTCAACATTTTTGTCCAGCACTGCTTTGCTTTGATGTGTCTCTCCTCACAAAAGTGCAGGAAGCAGATGTCTTCAGCCAGGCAGTGCTTCCCTGAGGTCCTGCAGGGCAAGGACCCTCGAGCCAAGGCTCCCAAGCAAAGCAGGACACACAGTGAGACTGAAGAGCTGGAGTCTGAGCTGTGCTAACTGTTCCCAGGTTTTTTGCTACGAAGATTTACTTCCTAGATTTTAGCTAAATGCAATCTCCATAATCAATAAAATATCAAGTCCTGACAAGCATAAACACAAATACAGGGGAGTAGGAGGCAGCAAAGTGGGTTCTCCACCTCTTGCACACTGAGGGGAAGAGTTTTGAGAGCAGCACGGAGTCCCAGCAAAACGTTTCCATCTGTGGACTCTCTACCAGCTGGAGTTTGACTAAACCCAGTCTAAGCATGTGAGAGTTGAAGTATTCAGTATTTAAGCTCCCCCAAACGAGCTTTCCAATACAGCTGCATGGTGTATTTTTTATTCCAAGTTCCAATTTTCATAGATTTTTTTTCCATTATGTGATTGCAACACAGCCCACATCTAACTCTAGCTGCTCACCATTTTACAGATGTCTCTTCAGCTTTTTAGATGTCAAAGCTGAAAAACAATTAAGGGAATGAAACAGGAAGGAAAACATTTCCAAAAATAAGCAGAACAAGAGCCTGAATGAGCAGTGTCCTCCACTAATTCATTTTGATGGTAGGAAACATTTGGAAATTGTGGTATGTTGAATAGCAACACAGAACCAACAACATTTTCACCCGATTTAGTCCAAGGGGAAGTATGCCAAGGACCATAAAAAGGGGCAAGTGGTAAAGGATATTCACATTTTCCTCACTGAAACAGCCATAAAAGGCTCTTGCAGCAGCACTGCAGTGGAAAAACCACCCTCAGTAGACACAACACACAGAATTCCCCAGTGAAGAGACTGGCCAAGTGGATATCCAAACCCACCTCACAAACCCTCCCCCAGCCTGCAGGCATCTGTTTGACATTTTTATTATGCTCTGGCTTACCAGGTTGTGTGTCATTAATTGGGAGAGGGACAATAAAAGGCATCTCAAGCTGATACTTACTGACTTCTGTACTCTTCTGATTCTACAGTACTCATGTGTGGCCACATTAAAAACAAAAAACCAAAACCTCAACAAAGAACAAACTCAGAAAAAAGGTAAAGCTGGAAAAAAAAGAGCTGTTGCTTTTCTCCAGGGTATTTGTGTTTTTAGTGTTCTGCATGTTAAATTGGATCTTGCAGGAGAATCCTCCTTAAAGCTGCTATTTTACCCCAGTGTAGCTCTATCTTTCAACTCCATTGTGTATTGTGCCAGTAAGTCTTGCAGGCCTGAGAGACACTGTGCAATTCCAGTCTCACTTTCCCTTTCTCCCAAATTTACAGTGTGCTGTAAATTCAGTGTGTGCTGTAATTGAGCATGCTGTAAATTTACAGGATAGCAGGAATTCCTAACTACTGCTGTGACAAAACTGCCTCCAGAAAGGAGGCTTGATATAATCCATTACCCAACCCAGAATTAAAACAAAACAAAGCTAACAGTTCATTACTCACCTGATGTTCTTCTGGCTAAGGTGTGGGACTTACCTGTGCAGAGGTGGGGCAGTAACAGAAACACCCAGCTGCAGAGCTGGAAAAAGCCACACAAATGCAGTTTGGGATAAAAGGCAGCTCGTGGCATTCCCATTTAAGCACAAAGCAATCATAAATCCAAATCACACAAGAAAAAAGTTTATTGAAAAATAAATTCTCCCTAGTATTTTTCTACAACAGTGAAAACAAAGCATTTTTCTATGCCATTAAAGTACAGACATTTACTGTTCTAAAAAAAAAAAAAAAAAATTAAAAAAAATCCCATCCTATTGAACCCCAGGAACTTGGCAGTATCTGAACCACTGCGTTCTGTTCTGTTTGACTCCAACTGCTTGAACGTAATATAGTGGAACACAACCATTGAAATAAAACAAAGGATTAACCTATTAGGGGAGAATTCAAACCAAACACCCCATAGTACCAGCCTGACCCTGAAGTTCTTGTGTACATTTAAAACCCCTCATTGACTCCACATTATTGTTTGCAAAAAGCAGTATTTTACTTTCAGTGAATTCAGTAGGGTATTTTTCCAATTTACATTGCTACAGGGCTTATTCAGAATCTGACCCTCTTCACCCGTGAAGAGGGAGACTCCTCCAGGGAATGATGCAGACCAGAACCCAAAGAGCTGCCCCAAATTACACTCTGGAGAATCTCCCTGCAGTGGTCAGCTCAGCAAACTCAGGGGGAATCAATGTCTCCAAACCCAAACTAGCTTTGTAAATATTCCCTGATATTTTAATTTTAGCTCTCTTAGAATCTTCAGGGTAACTTTTCTCACAGAATTTACTCTCTTTTTTCCTTTGGTAAAAACTGCCATTTCCTCCTCTCCTGCATTCCTTGCAAAAACCAAATTAAACCCATGACTCCCTAAAAATATTTTTCACTGTCACTGTACTGCAACAGACCTGTTAACGAACATAAATTAGTTCTGGGTATTACACTATTAAAATTAACTGCCCTCAGACAGCAATTTAACTTGATTTATCGTGTGCCTATTTGATACTTCAAACTACTTTGCAGCTGCTGGAGCTCGAGCCAGGTCGTGTTGCATGCACTTGGTGCCTGGATGGCTCCAGGAAATGCCAGGCGTTATTTACATGCTCTCCTTAAAGCCAAGGATTTGGTGGCTCCTGCAGGACCCAGGGCTGGCATTTGCAGTGACAACACAGATGTGTTGCACCAGAAGCAGCCACGTGTTTGGGTGGCCATGGGGACAACAGGGGCCTCAATGCTTCTGTTCTGTGAGTCCTTACACGAGGTGACAAACTCTGGTCCCACGCACAGCACTCTGAAGTAAATGGCACCTGCACTGATCTGCCCAGCAGAGAGAAGGGTTTCAATCACTTGAGCACAACTAATTTTTAAAAGCAGTTTCTGAGTATTGAGAGTGAAGTTGTAACTCATTTTATCAAAACTTTGAGGACCTGGTTTTATTTACTCATTTAATAAAGAGGTGGCTTACTGCTCTTGAGAGAGGTCTGCTGAATTCAAACACACTTTTGTGCATTCTAATTACAGGAATATGCAAAGGATGACACCTATAAAAATGAATAGGTCCCAACGTGCAAGGCACATGAGCAATGGTTTCACTTTGTTGCTTTTCCTGGAAGAAAGAACAATGAATGATGCCTCACACCTGAGGCACTCTGGGGTCCAGCCTCTGGTATTTTCAACACATCCCTATAGTAAACATTTTACACTTGATACATGGAGTTGCTGTTTACATTCCATTTAAATATAATTATATGCCAATTAAAAAAAACCCCTACAGAACTGCTTGAAAATGTGTAGATGAGATTTAAGTCACTGCCCATAAAACGCTGTGTTTTGATGTTACATTTACAGCAATATTATTAAAGCAGATCTCAATAAAATCCTCTATGTCCCTGGCCATTTCAGCTCCAATGAAAACACATCTGTCAGTGCATTGTTCTCCTTGAGTTTACAGCAATCCCTACAACAAGAGGGTCAAAGGAGAACTACAGATGGAAAGAGATCACAAGTGAGAAGTTGAAGGCATAGCAGCTGCAAGACAAACATCACAAGGAAACAGCCATGCCAAATGATAGCACTCCTGGAAAAAGGACTGTGAAATCAGAAACTGATAACTCCTTGTTTCTCTAAGAATAAACAATCAAAAATGCCATCCCTCAGACTATTGTTGACTGAACACCAATTTAATCACAATTTCAACTGATAGTTTAATAATTAATCAGTAACATCAACTTAGTCAGAGCTGATCTATGCTGTGACAGCAAGAAAAACTGATTGCTGATATGTGTACAATATGCCCTGCAAGTGTTCAGCCTTTATCATTTAGGATACAGTGCTTTACACTTATTAAAAAGGGAGGGCTGACTTTTTTAATTTTAAGAAACATTAATGGAGGAGTTGTGCTATCACTGAAGCCAGTGGGAGTCACAAAGTTAATTAGGCCTAGATGAGATCCTATCCATCCTGATTCATCCCATTTAATTTATTTTACTAGCACAATCTGGTCCTGAAATGAACTCTAAGCAAAAGATGCACCTGAGAAAGCAATTTGGGTTTTGTTTATATGAACAGTGTTGCAAACTCATAAATCACCTCTGCAGTTCAGATGGGCCACGTACTCTGAGAGGGGAGGGTATGCCTTTTGTATGAAGGACAAATCAAGGATGCTGCCTAGGATTTTAGAGGACAGTGGTACAACATGACAGCCTGATTTGGAGCTGATGATATCAAGAGAAATTTTCAGTAAGTCTGAATTCTTGATAATCAGCAAGGTGCAAAGCTGACACAAAGTAGCTGGGGAGAGTGGAGCTGGGAAGGTGCAGAGTCCTGGCTCTGGCTACAACCCCATCCCAACTGAAATCTGATCAGCAGCTGCTTTGTAAAATACTATTGCAGAAAAGCAGTAGCATCAAAAAGCAAATCCATCTGCAATAAGCTGACCAGTCCCTCCCCACAGAGAGCTGCCAGTTCAGCTGTGATCAAAGGCCTGTATTCTCTGGTAGCACCAGGGATTGCCCTGTGTACATCCATGCAGAGACATCTTTACCTGGAAAACCAACACCTCGCAAACCTCAACGTGGATCTTCAACTTTCCAGCTCACCGAATCAGCCATGGCTGTTCCTGGAGGTTTTCTGTTATCATTGTCTCCCTGGGGAATGTTAATGGCTTTCCTTTGCTCCCTGGTCATTGAACAGACATCCTGTCCCAGCAGGAGCTCTCATGCCAAATGACAGATTCTCAGTAAACTGCATTCTGCTTGCAGAAGCAATGTTTTGCAGGAATTATTAAAAGTTATAGTATCTTTTTTCTTATTAAGCCTTATATAGTTTTAGAACAGATTTCTCCACTACTTAAAAACATTCAAAATTCACACCACTAAGTTGCAGAGTCATCAGCACAATTTACCTGGAATTAGTGTTCCATTATACTTGTTCAGACAGTGTCCATATTCCAAACACATATCCAAACCCCAAAGAAAGTAAAAAAGGCACATAAACATTAAATATTTGTAGAAACATAATCTGATATAAACAAGCAAACACACTGCTGCAACTATAAATTACAAAAAGAAACATAGAAACTAAGCAAAAAAATGCAAAAAGCAACTCTATTTATACATGTGCAAATCAACTTGCATATATGAAATAAATGAGGTTTTTATTGGCATTTTTAAACAGTGTGTATTTACCAACTTTACCTTTCAAAGGCAAGCCTTTTATGTTAATTTTAATAAATATGTAAATGCTTCTCTCAAGTTTTCTAATCCCGTAGGAACAAGATTTTTGAAAAAAACTAGGTCACATACAAAAATACAAAATTTTAAAACAAAGAATGTCTTGATATGAGAGATATGTTTAAAAGCTTGTAAAATGGTTTTGTATTCAACTTTTAACATTTTTTTCCCATCAATCGCAGATCAATATATTCAAATGCATTCATGCAAAAACCTGACTTCTGAGCAAAGGAAGCTGCAAGGAAGCTCTACTGTCAGACTGAAAACAGCAGCACAGTCCCCTCTCTGATGTCCTTGCTTGAGTGCTAGAATTGGACTACACCTTGATTCTTCAATTAGAAAAGAAAATAGTTATGGAACTCGGACAGAAAGCTGCTCGCTAGCCTGGAATGTGGATATCTAGTACAGGTTTTAGTAAATAATTCAAACTTCCCACTAGTCCCACATGGATTTGCCTGAGTGTGTATCTGCAGAAGGATTCACTCATTTCTCACGAGGGAACGCGGCTGTGTGACAGGGAGCGTGTGTGGAGCTCAGTGAGCAATGCTTGCAGAGTCTCTGCACTTACAGTTCTCATGATAGTCTCCTTTTACAGCAATATAGACTGAAGCTGTAGGTCTTGATTTGTTATTCTTCAAGATTAATGAGTCTTCCCTATAGGTTTCAGTGGAAATGAGTTCAGTGACCACTGACTCTGAAGCCAATTTGGATGTTCTGTCCCTGGCTAAAACACAAGCGGCATCGGTGCTGCTGTTTCATTTTTGCCAGAATGCAGTAATTCAGTTCAGCAGACTAGAAACAGTGCTACAGCATGAAAAAACAGAGTTATAATAAACTCTCCTTGCTGTGGTAAAGGCAAACTTAGCATTGAGCAAAGCACTAGACCAGAAAATCTTATAATAACAAATACCAAACCCCTCCCATCTTTAAAGGTTCAGAGGCAAAATCAAATGCAGTATGTATTGCCATGTAGGCCTTACAGCAGGGGGAACCAAGCAAACATGTATTTACAGCAAAGAATGACACTACAGCAAAACCCACATGTTTTGCATCCTGTGCACACGCACAAATCTTTGTTTCCAACGTAATTCTTTGATATCCCAGTCCAAAATAAATTTCTGCTTGAGAAACATCAGGCTGAACTGGTGAAGAGAAATCCTGCTGTTGCCTTTACTTTCAGCACCAGCTGGAAGTTCATACACTGCGATAGGCAGGATTTTCTAGTTGCACCAATATGCACAGGTATGCAGGGGATATTTTATATAAATACAGAATGAATTGTTGTGCCTGCTCAGAATCATTTCCAATTCCCCAGCTTTCCCAGAGCAGTGAAACTATGGTAAACTACATTTGTGCTGACTGAAGCAAATGCTGAGCTATGGCAACAGGAGGGATTTTCATACTGGTTTGCATTTGTTTTCTTTTCATACAAAAATTTTGCCTCCCGTTCGAGAAACCAGCTGTTCTCTTTCTGTGAAATTAATCTAAAACACAGCAGATTTTCACATCATCAAGCCCAAATCCTGGTGACCCTGCTGTTCAACAGCTTCCACACACCCTTTCTGGATACTCAGAACCTCCTGTGTTGTGCAGAGCCATATTATGGAGTGTTACAGGGTAACGCTGTCAGGAGGCCTGAGGCAGGAAACCAAATGCTTGGAAAGGCTCATTCACTGCTTTTAAATTGGAAGTTAAATTGTAGACTGTTCTGGAGGATTTATCCACAGTAATAGCATCTCCCTTGCCTGGTCTTTGGTAGATCACCACCTCCATCAATATTCCCACACAGATAATGAACACTGCTTACAAGAAGAATCTGAACCAAGCAGATATGTCCGAGAAAGGAAAATGTAAAGCAACTATGCCTTTCATTACTACCTGGTAATCTTTATGAAAAAAAAAAAAAAAAAAAAAAAAAAAAAAAAAAAATTCTGTACTGATTAGAGGTTTTATTCCAGCATGGCGAGAGCATATCCAAATTGCAAACCTACAGACTCTGACTGCAGATTTGTTTCTCACTAATCTTAACATGTAACTTCCTGACTACACATGGTGCTGTCAAGCATATCACCTTCTGCTGAAAATAACAAAAAAAAATCTCTGTAAAAAGAAGGCAGTTTAGAGAAGTTAACTTGCTTCTCTCAAAAAAAAAAAAAAAAAAAACCAAAAACCCAAACCAACCAACTTTGATTTAAATTCTGAACTTTTGAATTGTTTTCTGCTAAATTTGTAATTGGTGTGCCTGATAAAAAGGGAAAAACTAAAAAGCAGCGCCCTAAAACCAGAAAAACAAAGAATCCAAGAGGACTGATTCTCTTCTTTTCAGTTCTCTGTCTTCTCTTACTTGCTCTCCAGAAAAAATTTCTCTTTAAAAACCTAGCTAGTTATGAAGACATTTTACATTTCTACCATACAATAATTATAGTTAGCTTAGTTTAACCTTTCTATGTCATTCAGCAACACTTTTAACTACTGGAAGCTGTAGCAAACTGAGGCTCTAACGATAATATTGCTCCAATGATGCTGAATATTTTGCTTCACACAGTATTTCTAGTAGACAGACTACAACAGAAGCGTGGGCAAATTCTGAGGATTACTCTCTAAATGGGACCAGTAAACTGTGATGAGTCCATTCCAAAAATGGTTGTGTGTTTTTGTAGCTTTTCCACACTGAAGAATGCCACAACCTCAGTGAGCTGTGCAGTCACCAGGATGTGTCACATACTGGCAACTGCCTATTTGCTCATTTGTGACACTCTGCTTAAGCTGCTCTGGTGCAGCAGCTGTGATGCAGACAATACCTTGCTGTATACAAAGATTCAATTAAAAAAAAAAAGGAAGAAAAAAAAAAAAAAAACTGGGCCCAAATAACCCAATAGCACGTTCTCATTATTCGAAATTCTTGTGAAGTAAACCACTTTGCAGCCATTCAATCCAAAGCTGTACCCAAACCAGTGCACCTTGAATAAAATGTTAGTCCTCCTTCCCCAGCATCCCCTCCCTCAAGCACATTTTTTTTCAATTTTCTACTGGAATTAAGTTTGAGATCCTTTAGCTAACCATGATGGGGGATGCCCTCACTTATTAAAAAAATAGAAAACACTTCACCTAAACAACAAAAACAGAAGTTTGATGGGTCTGGACATTTTCTACAAACTATTCTGCGCAGCCATCTTCAAATCACTGCCGAACATGAGACTCGTTTCTCTTCGCAAACAGCTGAAGGAATCTGAGGAGTGACACTGCAAACGTCCTCACAGGAAGAAAAGATCAGTTATAGCTGTTTACTATGAATCCCTCCTCTCTTGGTAGATAATTCTCCCCAGCAATGATAGCTCTGCCTGCAGCGGAAAACCTGGACCAAAGTGCAGGAAGTACTAAGGAGCTCCTCTCCAAACTACTCACGTTGTCCCCAGCTGGGAGCAGCCCTGCTGCTGCTATAGGCAGTCCTTGCAGAGTGCAACCTGCCCCTTGATATAGTCCCTGCAGGGGCAGATCCTTCTGTGGGTGGGGTGGGAGCCAGCACAGCTGAACAGCAGCAGGTCACCTTGGAAAACACAGTGCTTCCTCCTTCCATCAAAAGAGGGGACCAGGATATCATTTGCAGACTCCATGGTGAGACATTCGATATTGTGCCTAAAAAGCAAAGCACGTGGTCTAAATCACACCTGAGTTTATCGCAGTTCAGTACAGTTTTCAACCTTCCTCACTAAAAACAACAAACTCTGCTCTGTTAGATCCTAAATTGAGTGCATTTACAAATGCATCTTTTCAAAACATGACTTTTCTGCTGTACAGATTCTCTCTGCAGAGGGCAGTGCAGCCTTTACAGCTTTACTGTTTCCATAAGATTAATAAAAGAAGTTAAAGAGAAAAGAAATGCTTTTGACTGTTCCCCAAAACCTAGTATTTAAATACACCGTGGATTTTTAGTAGAACAGACTCAAAGCATCTGAAATCAGGAGATATTCTCTTTGATTTCAGGAAGTCTCTTCCCCAAGGAAACTCCACAAAGCCAGGCAGCCCTGTGCAGCTCGAGGTGGGTGAGCTGGACTGTGAGGATGAGGAATGCTGCTGCTGCTGGGCTACAGGGAACAGGGCCTGCAGCTCCCAGGAACCAGCCAGCAGGAAAATGAAAAATGCAGTTGCCATTTTCTGCCCACAAAGCTTAAGCACCAGGATAGCAATTCCAGCAGAGCCTTGTTTTTCACTTATTCTGGTAACATTGGTAACTTTCAGCATTTAACAGATGGGGGTTTTCCCACAGGATTATGATTTTGTCTAGACAGCTAGGAAAGAAAGATTTTATAAGAGCTGCTTCTGAACTCCACTTGAAATTACAACTTCTGAAAGAAAATACAAACCCCAAAATCTTCTACAATGTCATTAGCAAAGAGTGGGACTAGAAAACCTGGAAAGCAGATTCCCTAGCAGCCATTTGTGGAAGCCTGGTTTTGAGGATTTTGTTTTCATTCTGAAAGAACACAGACATATTTCGAAAGAGACAGCACCTGAAAACAGCATTTCTTTCCTTAATGCAGTCGGTGAATTTTACACGTCTGCACCAACACTCCAATGCTTGCTGCAGCCAGAGCTGCTCTCCCCACTTTCCCTTCCCACAGAACTTGTGCTTTAAATTCCAAGTGTGGTAAAAATCAGCGCAATAAAGAGACCAGACAACATATTTGTGCTATAAATACTTACCTAAGCAGAGCTTTGTCCTTGTTAAGATGCTGGAAGAAGGAAGGCTCACAGATGAGCTGGCTTTCCTGACAAACTTGCTTACAGGATTTTCCAGGTTCAGCAATTTTTACTTGAAGAGCACTTAATGGGGGCCACATCACCTGCCCGTGACAGAAATCCTGCAGTGACAGATCACATTTTGTTGTGTTCAGACAATGTTTCACAATACTCAGAATGTATTTTAACACTTGGCAACTCTCACCAAAGGGTGATCAAATACCTTGGGCCTGGTCATTCATGGATTGCTTTCCCTGGACAAAACCAAAACTTGTGTGAATCCCTCACTCTGACCCAGAGCCCCCAAATTCATTTACCAGTTCTTAGTATCAGCCTGAACTTTTTAAATCCCATTTTGATTTCCTCTGCTGAAGGAGGAAGTTTTCATACTTCCAGGTCTAACCACAAATGTAATACTATAAAAGTCAGGAATCACAAAATATCATGAGCTGGAAGGGACCCACAAATTTCAAGGTGAGACCAAGGGAGGTATCCTCATTCATCTGTCTTTTCTTGCTCTTAGATGAATGTTCTCAGTCCCTTTGCCAAGCTCTGGAGCTCAGCTGACCCTCTGCTGAACCAAGTCAGTTTTTTGACCTCACAGATTCCTGCCCAAGTATTTTCTGCTGGGTTATCAAGTTCTTTGCTTGGCCATATCTTTCAAGTCAGCGTGTTCCATCAGCCCAGCCTGCCTCATCCAACAGCTCCCAGATTTGCAACAGGGAATCCCTGCTACTTTGGCTGTGGTTGCCTGGCTGCTCCTTTGATGCCAGTGCCAAAACTGAAGCAATCTCTCCCTCTGGTTCCCAGCCTCTGCTGCTGCCTTGCAGCACACACAACTGTGTGTGCAGGCACAGAGCAAACAGGATCAGGGGATGGGTTCAGCAGATGGCAGGGGATGGGTTCAGCAGATGGCAGGGATGCACCAAACAGCCACACTGGGCTGCTGGCAGGGCAGGGCACGGGCAGGACAGAGCCTGGAGACAGAGCTGGTTTAACCCAGCTGAAGGTGGCACTGCTGGGTGTGTGTCCACAGCTCACAGCAGTTCTCTTACCTCAGACCCTAAAGGCCTTCAGCCCACGTGTTGGATCTAGGGGAGTTCAGCAAACCTTCCCTGTGAACACTGACCTCTCTCCTGACCCTCAGCCAAGGCCCCAGAAGGGGAACTCTTAAATCTCCTTAAAATGCTACAGTTTCACTGTCCATAGAGTGAATAGCAGGAGAGTGTATCTGACCCCATCTCTTCACACAAACATCCCCTGAAGACCCCACTGTCATGGTCAAGGCACACAACCACTGAACCAGACCAATTCTTTATTCCAGCATCTTTGTTCCCATTTCAAGCTTGTACTGCTTTCTCTGTTCTTCCTGCCTCCACCACAAACTCGTCAAAATAAGGCCTCAGTCTTTATTTTTGCTTCTTATTTTTGGTTCATCTGACATGTTAATTAGGCAAAGTGCTAAGCACATGCAGCTAAAATTGTGCTTGAACATCCTGGGAGCTGTGAAACACCACCAGCTTCTGACAATTAGTCAAAGCAATGAACAAAATTACAATATTCTGTGGATTTCTGAGAAGCACAAGGGAGGGCTTAGTCCTTGGGGAGGCCAGAAGGAAGAGACAGGTTTAAGCCACAGGTACCATCTCTTGATTGTCTCTTTTTCTTCCTTACACTGAGCTCCATTTCTTCCTGATCAACAAAAGCTCCCAATGATAGCTAGCTTGGGCAGAAGAATCAAAAGCAGGCAGTGATACTTTTACAGGTTTTGTCATCAATACAGCTTGAAATGTTTATTGGCAGGAAAGTGGGAATAGCAACACTGTGTTAACTGCCCTGCTGACCTGGAGATGTATTATTCTTTAGGCCTGTCTTTAATAGCACCCACCTTCAGAAAAACAAGTACAGGCACATGTCCAGTGCCCTTGAAAGAAATCCTGGCAATTAAATGACATATCAGAGATAAAGGTTATTCCTATCTCTCTTCTGCAGCAGCCAGAAAAAAAGGCAGAGCTTTTGCAACAGATCTGGCTTGGGCAGAAGTCCAAGCAAACACACAATTTCTAGAAACCAGGATCCCATGTAAATCTCTGCAGTTTATTACTCCAACTCAACATCTGCTGCTGCTCTCAGCTGGCAGTAATGCACAGGGACCAAAAGTCCTTTAAGTAACTGGGTTCCAAACCATTTAAATCCTTATTGATTGAAACTAAATACTTGAAAAATCTGCCCAGAGGCTTCAATTCTACCAAAATGTACCTCTGTATTTAAGTGATCCTTCACGATCCAAAGCTTTTATGTTCGTACACAGCTAAGGAAGTCACATACACACTGAAAAATTGCTTTGCCTTTCTGCTTTCATATAATGCCAAGGTCTGCACAGCTACTATTTCTACTTGGACAGCAGCAACACTGAGAAGGTTTAAAATGGAAACTGTCCTCCCTTTCCAACATAATCCAAGAATCATCCACAACAAAAGTTCATACCTGTCTTTCAATAAAGGCGTTCATCCTCTGAAGCATTCCCTCACAGGTAAATTCATAGGGCAAATAAGGGTCAATCTGTGAAGACAGTGTGTTAAGGTTAGAGGGGTTTTTGTTTCAATCAACGTTGTGGTGTACTCTGTGGCAGCAGCTTCTGTTCCAAATACTCCATTACAGCTCGAATAGCAACAAAAAGTACACCATAAACTCATTAACAAATAATATCTTTACAAAACTATCAGCAGTTTTAGCTGATTTTTCTCCTTTTTAAAGGCAGTAAGAACTGCTCCATGACTATCTTTACGGAAACTCAGGGTACACTGCAAAGTGGCAGATGTAAGGCTAGTCTGAGACCCTCTGGGATTCCAGAGCTCCTGTTTTAACTAAGTTTCAGTTCCGAAGTTGAAGTGACAAAACAGAATGCGATACCTTTGAAAATTCCTTCATATTTTTGCCCCCCTTGAAGTGCCCTCATTACCATTCCACACTGTAAGTGCACAAGCACTTCTGTGGGAATCGCAAGGTTACAAACTCAGAGTTGAGTAGTGCAGAGTCTTCAATGCTCTAAGAATCAACAGAGAAACTTCCTCACTGCATGCACAGAAAACACAGATTGCTGTATAATTCACATCTGAAATTCTTATCTCTATAGAAATTCACCCACTCGTTTTTTTCAAGTAAGAACCTGACATAAGCAGTACTAAAACATGAGAATTTCAATACCATAGACATGTAATAACCATTTTTTCTTGAATATCCTACCAAAATGCAGCACTCATTAGACTAGCGTTAGGAAGCACTGTATGTGCAGTACACACACTACACCCTCAAGTGCTGAAAGCAAATTGAAGACACATTTCTCACCTTTTGATTCAAAATTGATTTCACGGCCTTCTCAACCTCAGAAAGATCATTGATGTCCACAGTCCACACATGAGGCTTCCCAATGTAAACTTCAGCATAGGGATGCTGTGATGTCAACTGAAAGAAGAAATTATATTGGTAAAAATTAATGTGTAAAGATATCCTTGCCTCTCACTCTCTTAATCAGACTTTTTGGATTAAATGCATGAGGATAGTGCAGAAATTCAGTTAGAATACAACAGTCAGCATAATTCCTTCTGAGTTACTTTTGCAGATTTTATCCTGAAATTTAGTAGGATTTAGTTGGAAAACTGAAAATCAGGTAACATAGATCACAAGTAAGATATGTGCATCTCTAATTTGTGGCTTCAATTTTCACAAAGATCCACATCACAGAAGACTTGATGTTTACTGAAGTTACTTGCACCACGACCCTGCTTCCCCATAGCTTATCCACAGAGCCACCCTCCTCCCTCACAACCTCTCACTGCCACAAGTCCTGCTTAGACCTGCATGGCTGGCTCCCAAAGATGCATCCTCACCCTGCATCCTTCAAATTCCAAACACTTCCAGAGTTCTGTGAGCAACAGTGAAGAAATTATAATTTTTATAACAAAGGATGAATTCTTACTCTCATGACTGAGAGTAGAAGAGTAATGCGACCTCACCAAGAGTGATAACCAATATTTTTCTCACCACTTTGTCACAAAACAGTATCAGTGAATACCCAAGAAGGTAACTAAGGAAAACTGCATCAGAGTTGCTTCCAGAACCAGCAGGACAGCTCAGTTAAGTATTTGTTGCGACAGGTCACCCAGAAGTGAGAATATGCACATGAACACACAAAAGGGAGCAAAAACTACAGAAGAGAGAAGTGGTTCACACCCGCCTCAGAAGAAAACTCCTTTTTCAATAAATGCCAAAAAACCCCACAGGATAGGTTGTTTATAGACAAAATGTTTAGCCAGCTGCCTCTTTATGCTGTCCTTACAATAAAAAGACATTGCAGAAGGTCTGAAGCAAGAAGCAGTGTCTGTTGGGAAGAACCTTCTCCTGCACTAGGAGATACACTGTACTTGCTCTTTTCTGCCAAGAAACTGTTGCACTCACTATTAAAAATATTAAAAAACCCATTTAAAAAAAAAAGCTATTGCACTTTGCTTGTGGAGACTATTAACTTGCAAAGGTTACTTTACAAAACCACTTAGCACAGACTTTATCTTCAAATTCTTGTATGAACAGTCACGTCACAAAACTACACAAGCTCTTTTTGTTCTTCTTTAGCACTTGAAGAATGGAAAGAAGCATTTAAGGGCTTCCTTAATCCCAAAGAACCAGCACATGGATTGCTGGCAATCAGCTCTAAATGTAGTTGTGAAGACAGTCAGAGAAAAAGTTACTCTCAGGAAACTCTCAGCAGGGCATGTGAAGGCAGCAATATTCCTAATGGATGTACGTGATGTACTTTGGACTAGAGCAGTCAATAGGGATTATTTTTCTGTGTAAGTAGGTACACAGCATTTCTGTTAGTGCTGACACATGCCATCAGGATTTATCATGGCATTCCAAACCCTGAAATTCCTACAAAGCACTTAGATGGGTTCAGATTATTTACTGAGCCTGACCACTTATGGTGGTCAGAACAACTCTGGGCACAGAACAACTGGAAATGAGACCAAAACCAAGGGACTCACAGAAGAAAAGTTCTGAAAGGTGTCAAGCGCGAGGAAAAGGTTCTAAGTTTTATTCCCTTATTGCTGTCTCCTTTGTTAACAACACAAACTGAGAAGGGGCAAGCTTCAGCTTGTACAGGACATGAATTCAGTGTATAACAAGAAAGGCAATTATAGTTGTGTATCATAAAATCATAAGGAATTTATGTTCCTGATTGAAAATGGGAAACTGTCTTCTGCTTATCAACCAGCTGGTGCTGCTCAGGACACCACCATGATATGGCCCAAACATAACCTGAATTGGGAAGTGTGGCTGCGCAAGGTTCTCATCATCTGCATGTTACCTGAGAGCTTTCCCTTGATGTTAATACAGACAGAATATATGTACATATGCCTAGGAGCAAGCCATGGCCACAGAAATGAGTGCTAACGTCAGAAATGGCTCTGTGACTATTAAATGTTTACAACAGGTTGCCTTCTACCTACACTGAATAAAAGAAAAGTATTCCCAGTATAAGTCAGTGCCAGGATGAGGAGTTAGTTTACTTCGCTTCAGTCTTCTCTCACTAAACACACTGACTGTTTTGAAAGCTTGGAGTTTGGGTTTCCTGTTTTCTTCAAGAGTCAGTTCTACAAAAGTCTTCAGCATTTAACCACAAACACAGTGGTGACCATTAATAACTTAACTCAACAGTGCCTTGAACAGGTCTTTTCTGAAGGGAAAAAAAAAAAAATCCCAAAACACATATAACCACCCACAAATGCCCTTTTCATAATTTGCTTAAACACCTATTTACTTCCTACACAGTACACTGCAATGTCTGTTTCTTCAACAAACTAAAAACACTTTCAAATGATGTATCAAAATGACACAATCTGTATCTGGGCAGGACATCAGGTTTCGAAGTGAAACTTCAGTTTATGATGTCTCAGAATGTACCTAAAAGCAAATCTAGAGGTAAAGCTTGAAGTGTGCTAACAACACCATTTTAATCCTCCTGTAAAAATAAGGACTAATACTCCCATCAATGACTAAAGAGAAAAAGCAGTTGCACACCTCTGGCAATAAACCTTGAACATTAATGCAATTTCTCCCACACTCTGTTACCAAAAGGAAACCCACAAGCATTTTCAATAAAAAATTATCGAGACTGATAGAGCTTACCTCTCGGAGTGTAGGTTTGCCTTTGAAAAAATCAGTGTTTTTGCTACTTTTTGGTGGGTTAAATCTTAAATTTAGGAAAGCACATCCATTGGCAATAGCCTCCAAGGGAGCCGGCCCTTCATATGGAAATCCGAGACCAACAAAGAGCTGAAAAATAAAAAAAAAAGGGATATTGTAATTTTTGTTATTCACAAAAAAAGCAAAGAGCTAGCTTAAAAGAAACAAAACCCCATTCTAAATGTACCAGCCTTAAGAAAATGCAAGGCTAAGAAGAAAATGGGAGAAATTCAACAGCTCACCACCTCCCACCCAAGCAGTAACGGAATGCCCTGTAAAACACATTTGACAATCATCATCTGTAATGAGCTGAGGTTGTTTTTCATGGAGCTGAGGCAACAACAGCGCCTTTTCAGGCTTTTTTTTGGGCAGGGGGAAAAATTGGTGGTTTGATTGGTGTTGAAGTGGAGCTGCTGGGCTTTCCTACAGGTACAGGATCTAAGGCAGCAATCTCCAGGAACAGCTGCACCAGTGTTTTCCCGACTCCCAAAGCAGCCAAGCCGCTGGCTTTGCCAACAGGAACATGCTCCTGGCACGCTAATTAAGTCTCCTAATTAAAACGGTAGATGGCAGCAAACAGCAGCTCACAACACTGGACCGAGGCAGCAAGAGCCTGCAGGGGCTTCAGAGGGTTCAACGCATCCAAGGGAAACCGGAGCAAAAATCCACCCCAAAGCTTTTCCTGCCCCAGCTGAGATTACAGGTGATCTAGAAAAGGCCCTGCTCTGTTCCAGTGAAAATACATTAAATGTTTTTTTGGAGCTGTCTGAAAAAATCTTGTCCCCTTTTCTGGCCAAATACAATGAAACTCCCCCATATTAGATTATTAAAATAGGATTCTTCATCTTCATTTGAATGTTTGTGTATAACGGGAGAACTACAAGCTCTGAGTTGGGACAGCAATTTCTCAGTACTGCTGCATAACAATGTATGTTTGTGTGTGTATATATACATACATATATATATATATATATATATATATCTTTTATCAGGAAAATAAAGCACAACCTTCAAAACTATGAGAGTCATGCAATCAGGACACATATTCATAGAGGTCAAGGTATACTATTCTGCATTAAATCTTCTGCAACACGGAAATGAATCCCAGTAACAGAACATTCACAGCTGGAGGCTCTTCCTAGGAACTGATCCTAACATTGATGCATAAACCTGTAGTCAGCCCTGTCATGCACAGACACTGCAGCATCAATCCTCCCCAACCCATGGCAACAACAGTATAAATTCAGAGTTGGCTCATTTTAGAAAAGCAAGTTAACACTTCTCAGCATAGCTGAGGACATACAATTTTCACTGCATGGAGCTGAATATTGTAATTTCAGTACTAAATATTCAGGTTAAAGAAGTTGCCTACTTGAAAAAAGTTTCTCAACTCTCTCAGAGATTTAAATCATACAGGAACTCTCCAGTGGCTGATAACAGAAAGATCCAGAAGCTATTTCTACTAAAGACAAATTATATAAATTCTGACATATATTTATATATGGCATAATAGATATCACCTTTCAGTCAGAGAAATGCATATAATCTCAAAAGAGATTTTATTTTAACAGAAAGGCAATCCCTTGAAAACAATGAATTAAGGACATGAAACCATTTAATGCAGCCTGCACATAAAATATTATTTATTTAAACTACTCCTTAGTTCAGGCAGAAAACCAGCTGAGAACCAGCAATTAAACCTATCTGAAGTATCAATTCTCCTATGATCCTGTGTTTGTCAGTTATGTAGGGAATGCTGGGTTGTTTGCTTAGTTTTGCACTTCTTTAATAAACTGCTGCTGTGCACTGCTGAGTTCTGTGTCTGACTGGTCCATTTATTTGGGAGGAAGCTCCATGGGAAAAGAAACATGAGTTTATGTTTTGACAGCACAGAGCACACTGCCATCACTTAATCTATAATAAATAGCTTACCACCTGTTTCCCATCTATTTTCCAACCTCACCTCTAAGCAGCCCTGTTCCTTCGAAGGAAGAATGTGTCAGGTCCCTTGAACAGGGTGGGTGGGTGGCTGTGTGTGTGCTGCCTGGTGGCCTGAGGTTACAGCCTGGCTCACAGCTGCCTGCAGCCCCTCAAATCCTTCTATCACCCTCCAGTGCATCACCACCAAACCAGCTGAAATTCCCAAACTCAACCCAGACCCTTCTCCAGAAAACTGTCCCTTATAAAGTGTCCTTGCCCATGGCAGGGGGTGGAACTAGATGATCTTTACAGTCTCTTTCAGCCCAAACCACTCTGTGAGTCTCTCTACAATTAATGTTTCTTGGTTTGGGAGTCAGTATTTTTGTCTGGTATAAAGAACAAAACAGAAATATCTTACATGGCTCAATAAAGTCACATTCATTATTAATAAAAGAGCAAGTATTAGAGAACATAGGCCTTTTCTGTAACTCACAATGCTCTCATTTGCTAATCCTTTGAATTACATGCAGCTTGTTATTTCCAGAAAGGCTAAAACAATCTGTCAAGGTACTTCCTAAGAGTATGCAGCAAATACTGCAAGTCACTAATTAATGGAAAAAAAAAGAAAAAAAAAGTAGAAATAACAGTCAACCATTTTCAGGTACCAGTGAAGCAAACATCCATCCCCAGTACAGATGAGGCTGTGGGAAGGACAAGGCTCTGTCCTGCAGAGAGAAGATTTAGACCAGACCGTGCCTAATTTGTGAGGTAGCTGTACACTGCTGCTTCCAACACTGAAGGTGCTGACTATGGCTTTTAGGGCAATTTCTCATCAAATGCAGGTCTGCTAACCCACCCCACCATGGGGAGGAACCTGCACCCTAGGGCTGAAGATCCATATTGCAAAACTCCAAAGGTGTTGGTAGCACCACAGGGGTACACGTGCCTAAAAATATTAGTCCTGATCTCACTCTGTTAGCTGCAGCAGAACTGCTATGCAGAGGAGAATTGCTATATGCTTTACTGGTTGATTAGCGCTTGGAAAAAATTCATATTCTGTTTGTGAGAATTTTCCTCACCTTTCCAATGTTTCTGAAATCAGGAGCCATTATTTTTCCTGGAGAGCTTTAAGTGGGCACATGGCACAGCCAGCTCTGCATTCTGACACCCCACTGAAGGTGGTGATTGCCAGAAGGGAGTTATACTGTAAAAGTATATCTGAAAGAGATAACTGCCAAAAAATAGGGAAGTAGAACGATCATGGAAACAGCAGTGTGGGGTTGGCTTTTTTTAACCCATTACTTCTTAGCAAAGTCTGCTGTCCTAGTGTGTCTGTGCCTACAGGGGATTTGTGTCTGCAACATCACTGGCCCAACTTGAGTCAAGCTGAAAAACCCTTAACAGTTTGGTTTTCGTAACAAAGGGTCCTCAGGAACCCTTTCCACCTTTGTAATGAACTGAACCTCTGGCTTGTAATGTCAGACTTTTGAGTTGGCCACCCAGCATCACACCAGCCAAGACATCACTCTTCTTGCTGTAATGTTAATGGTCCTCTCACAGTGCAGTAGTTAAATGGAGACATCTCTGACACAAGAAGTGACTCACAACCCCTCTCACGAAAAGCAGTATGGGGGTTTGTCTTTTTTCAGTGGAGTTTACAGCACCACATCAGACTACTATTAAAGTAAGTAAGTAAACGGTCTTCCTAAATTACAGCCAAAAGTATAAAATAAGGAGTGAATGTTTTACTTCACTGACTGTAATTATGACTAGCTGAACAGTTAAGAAAAAAAAAAATCATATTCCAGAGACTAAATGCTGTAGTTCCATGCACAGGAGTGTTTATCTTCTCCTCTCCCCTTTCTAACATTACTGCACTTTATTTAATTTATTCTGTCAGGTGGGTAGGTTTATCACTACTTCATGCCTCCTTACTGAACCTATATATTCTCTTCTGAACTCCAGAATGAGGAGTATAGCAAAGGTTGACTATCTTGCTATATTCTTCTCATTAATACAAAATACTTTCTGCAAAAGTCAATCCTTTTGTGATTCAAACAACTTGAAAATAGAATCACTAGGTAAATATCTTTCCAGCTGATTTTATGAAGTGTGTGGAAGTAAATACATACTCCTTTATAAAAGGCAATATGAAAACAAAGTTTGTTTGCCTGTGTCTGTCTAAGTAGGGTGTTGCTCCTACTTTTATTAATCCCCAGATAGAAATCACAAAATCCACTTAGTAAAAGAATTTGAACTCTGAAAAATTCACAGTGACTTGAAGGGGAAAGTTGCATCTCAAACTTCCTCAAAAGGAGAAATATCTCTCAAGAATTCAGCACTGGTTCCTCCAAGAGAGCCTGGTCCAACTCCTCCAGCTGCCCACTTGGCAAGGAGCCCTGTGAGTTGGCAGGAAGGCTGCCAGCTCGCCTACCCCATTCTCCTCCGACGTGATGAATGGCTTTACATCTTCTCATTAGGAACTGGAGACATGGCTTGTTTTTGTCATGCTCTACACAGCTGAACCAGCCATGATGAATCTCAAACAGCCCCTCCTGCCTGCAGAACTCACTCCCTCTGAAATGTGCTGCTTTATAGCACACACAGAACGAAATGGCAGCTGCACACTGCCCGGAATAACTGTGTCCTACCAGCGACTGCAGGGACCAAAGACATTTTGGGAATGCAAAGCTCTGATTAAGAATCACAGGACTGAGCCTGTCACCTGTTGGCATTTTGCTGTCTAAGGACAAAGTGAAGCAGTGCAGCATAAGCTGACACTTCTGACTAGGCTGAACCATGTGATTTTTTAAATTATTATTTAGCTCTCCCTTTCTGAAAACCAGAACATCTGTCAGCTGACCTAACAAAAACCTGCTAACACAGTGTTGAAATCACAACCAATGACAGACAATTCTTGCCCATGGTCTCAACATGTCTGAAGGTTTCTGGAAGTTTAAGGACAAAGGCTGCTGGCTCCCCAGGATGCTCCAGACAAGCATTGTACACACAGATGTTCCCAGCCTGGAGTTACAGCCCTGATTATCCACACACTTGCAGCACGTGGACAGTCTGGTGACAAAACCCCATAACTAAATTCATTAGGGGACTCTGGCCATGTTGTCTAGTGAATGAAGTGATTATGATTAAAAAGTGTCCTTGAACGTCACTGCCTGCATGTGCACACACACAGAGGGCTCCTCCAGGCACAAAGCTCCTATTCAAGTCAGCTTGATTTTTGTGAGAAACCTGTACTTATTTCAGCAACTCAAGCCATGATCCATCTGATACAACACAACTGACCCATACAGGCAGCAGATGGCCACTGGTGACAGGTGAGCAGTGTTTTGCACTAAGCTGCATTCAAGTATTGCCTCTTAAAGGGTATCAAAATCTGGAACTGTGAATATACAGGCAACAAGAAGCAACTTGGAGCAAGTGTGTCTGTTGATCAACACTGACAGGTAACCATATGCTGAGGCAGAACAGCCAGAGTACCTATGAGACGCTAAGCATCAGCCAGCAAAGAAAATAAAAAAACCCACCCCACCCCTCAATCCCCCTCCAACTGAAATGTCCAAATGTGGGAGATGTCAGTTTCCACTTTCAATCCAAGATGCTGCTGTTTTAATTTTTCTATTCAATTAGATATATTGAAACTGTGTTAGACAGGAATAATAAGCAAAATGCATGATGCAATAAGCCATATTTAATTTCATTTCATTGCAAAATCAGAAATACATTGCACTCTCATTTCCTTGACAATACTTATGTATTAGGAGAAGCAGATGGACTATTAACAGCTTTCCATCAGGGCAAAATTTTGTTAGCCTGGCTGTATCCTAAATAAATAATTTCCTTAAAAGGAAAAGAGCTTTTGTCATTTGCAAACCTGCTAACAAAGGTTCAGAAAAGCCATATAAAAATACTGCTTGCAGATGTAATTTTTAAACCCCTGACTTCCTGATACAAGCTCTGAAACACATCAGTGATTTTCTCAGAGCCATCTACTAAGAAATGCAGAAAATTCTGAAAAGGATTTTCCCCAATGCTAAGAAGGAAAAATCCAACCATAACCAATGCACAACAATAGAATAAAAATCATTAAAATCTAAAATGCTCTAGGACTCTGACAACAGTAAAGCACAGATCCACGCTTTCCAACAAATACTTTTTGTGAAAAATAAGCAATTTACTATCTCAGGAGCACTTCACAATCCCAACAGAGTCTATCTGATGCTGCAATTACTGTTGAAAATCTGAGTGGAAGTAGTCTGCTACCTCCTGTGTCACAAAATCCATACAACTAAATTGCATAACACGTAGGTATCAACTTGAATTTGTCCTAAATTGAATTGTGTCTTTACATTCCATCTTAGAGCACAGTACATCTAACCAATAACAACTAGTTGAGGTATCTAGTTAATACTGAAAAGCAAGCTTTTCAATGTGATACATGCAAGATGGCTGACAAAAAATTAGAGAAAGGCTTAGTTAAACATAACTGTTATTATGAACTGACATTTGTATGGGGACTTCAATAATTCTACAGGAAGTCCAGTTGCTTATTTTACTATTTTCAGTAATAGAACACATTTTTTTAAAGGAGGTAGTCACTGTTCACGCCTGGGGTTATTACAAGGTCAATATTCTTCCCACATTATGATTAACACAGGGATTTCATACTCCACATAGGCAAAAGCTGTGTAATCTCAGATTATCTATGACGAAAGCAAATGTTGACTTTTTAATATGCAACATTCTGTGTGTCTGCATGCATCAAGCACATACACACAGTGGTTGCCTTTAAAAACTTATAATTTACCAACAGCTGTCACACAGAGATGTCAAATTACCATAATTTTCCCAAGTACTTTAAAAAGGAGATCTCTGCAGTTGTGTGGGAGGTGCTTGAGGTGCATTAAGAGGTGCTTGCTTTTTCCTTTTCTATTTTTTTAAAGAGATTTTACCATGGAAGTGCACAGCAAGAAACTATCAACCGTGGTACACTTCCACAGATTTTGCTAATTTTAAACACACAACACCCTTCTTTCACCAATTTAAACATCCTAGTTAAATGTAATCTACTGAAGTTTTTTTAATGCTGCAAAATGCCACAAAGATTATGGGAAAGGCAGAGAATCCTGACAAAACTGTGGGGACAGAAGTTTATTTCAATGTCTATTCTGTGCCTTATCTTGAGTTCCCTTGACTCTGGAGCCACAGGCAGAGCACATCACAAAAAGCCACGCTCTTGTGCTCACTCTCTGTGCACAGCTGAAGCAGAGGAAGGACATGAATGGCAAATTAAGTGCAGCTTTCCTTCTCTCCCTGAGAGAGAAGGGTCGCTCTGGGTTAAAGTCATTGGGAGGGCAGAGCAAACATGTGGCTGTGCAGCTTTTGGATGTTACCTAACTTTAACCTCAGGGATGTAAAACAGAGCACGTTCTCAGCTGATAATCTCTTTGAGCTGAATATCACATCCAAGAAAATGAAAAATGCATTTATCCCTGTTTCTCAAGCCGGTTGTTAAATGGGACTGTAGGTTGTCATCCCAATTTTCTAATATGAGCTGTCAATCCACCAAATACAGACAAGATGAAAAATGTATTCTTGGCACACAGAACACAACTTAAGCTCCTTTACACATGATAATTTTTCCCAGTGCTTTTAAATTAGGAGTTTATTCATAGGAGGTGAAATGCATGCACTTCAGACACCCTCTATTTGGAGATATTTTTTGCCACCACTCCTGCTCAACAAACTTACTTTGGTTTCCCTCAGTAGAAACTGCAAATCCCGCCCGCTGAGTATTCCATGGTTCTTTACATAGCCAGGAATGTACATGGTGCTTGTCCCATGAACAGTTCCATGGACCTCCATATAGGTGTGGATGACATCCAGATAAGCCTTCTTATCCTGTAATGGCAAGGAAAAAATATTTTCACTTGTTATGAATTTGAAGCAGCATTATTTTAACCAGAGCTGGTTTTTCATCTCCTGTACCACAAAAGCCAGGGAAAGAAGAGTGTGTTCCTCCACAGCCCCGTGTAAAAGTTGGCCAACAATTTTACTGAAGTTTATTTGAAGGACGAGCAGACTGGTGAAAATCCTGTCTTTTCCAACCCTGGAGGAGCAGGTGTCAGGTCTAGGTGGATGACTGCTACTTCTTACAGCTTCCTTGCTGAATTAATTGTTGCAGAGGGTGTTTAATGTCCATAACATGTACCACAAAGATCAGGGAAAGAAGAAGTTCACTCATTCCTATTTGATTTCTATAATGTTTGATCTTTCATTACATTATTAGTTTGTTTTTCTACCAAACTGGAAGAAAACTGCAGCTTTTTCACTCACAGTCAAGGTACAAAGAAATCAATACAAGGACCTCTTAATTTCTAATTGGACAAAACCCAGGATGCCATCAGACAGCTGTAATCTCAGCATGCCGAAACAATATTTGGCCTAGAATCACTAAAAAATCATTTTGAAATATCAAATTTTCACTGTTTTGGTTAAAGACGCAAAATGATTATCTTCTCTGTGAAGAAAAGGGTGAATGTCACCTTAGTAAGATGCAGTCTTGCCAACTGAATAACTGAACACACCCCTTTATCTAAATATCCACTGTCTGAGTTCCATGAGAGACCTACAAATGTTCCACCTACCTGAAGGTTTAAAGGCATTTTGGAACACACTCAGAGAGCAATGGCTTTAACGTTGCACTTAAAAAAAAAATAAGAAAAAATAGTACACTATCCTAGTTTGCACACAAGAATTACTTTAATTTTCAGTGCCATATGTTTTTTTTTTGAGTTTTAAAGACTACTGGCATTCCAAGGCAATTAGCTGAAGACTGTATTTACATGCAGTCTGCAACACAGATCAGAAGACTTTCCCTCAATATTTGCACATAGTCTTAGTAATAGCTCTAAAATCAGGCAACAAGTTGCTATACTTCTTGGCAGCAAGCGAGATTTTGCAAATTCTACTTTCACTCACTATTTTTGTCATGTAAATTCTGTGCACTGTTCCTCCACAGCCCCGTGTGAAAGCTGGCTAACAATTTTACTGAAGTTCATTCAAAGGACAAGCAGACTGGTGAAAATCCTGTCTTTTCCAACCCTGGAGGAGCAGGTGTCAGGCCTAGGTGGGTGACTGCTACTTCTTACAGCTTCTTTGCTGAATTTATTGTTGCAGAGGGTGTTTAATGTCCCTAACAATGGTTTCTCCCTTCAGCCTGCTCTGTTGGTGACATGCTTGTGCTGGGGAGGATGGGCTGACCCATCCCTGAATGCCCCTTCTGGCAGCTCTGCCAAGGCTGCACCAGCCAGACACTGTCCTGGGCAAGAATTACATAATCCAGCCAACAGATAAAGACAAAGATGCTTTCTTGTTCAATGTGGCCACTCTTGTTATTAATTAACACAAATTATTCAAAAAACTAAAAGCTTGCTCCATGTTTTACTTCAAATTTGAATTACTCGGTAAGAGATGTTCCTCACGTAATTCCTAAAATACCATAAGTAGAAACTGAGAAACTCATACACTTTGTCAAGAGAAAATCCATTTAGAACTTCTTCTTTGGAAATGAGCAGGAGAAATATAAAAGGAGTGGTCTTGTTTCCAGAGGATACCTTAATACTGCCTGGCTAGCTTTTAATACATCCAGAACTTTGGAGTGTTCAGGGTTCGGAATGGAAGAGAAGGCAAGGAAGCAGCAGGTACTACTGAAATCATCCACCTGTAGCAACCACACCAAGGCACTTGCCTCAGATTTTACTGAGGTTCATGACACAAACCCTGGGGACACAAATGAACCCTAACTCAAGAACAATCTGAGGAACAAGCAGCTAGAAAGAACAAAACCAAGACTACCTAAAATTGCACTTCTTTTCATGATTGCAATGACAATTTTACAAACCTTTTACAGAATATTTAGCTGCTTTAAAATGACATTACCCATGCACAGCCTTAACTGGGAATATTGCTTAGGCACATGACAGACTTTTTTTCAAATTCAGAGTCTAAAACAACAGATAAAACATTTATTATCCAAATAAATGGATACTTTATCAAGCCAAAATCTCACTCCTTTATTTCCTTATTTACTTTGAGTCAAAACCAACTGCTTTCATAATCATCTATAAAGTACCTTTAAAGTACTATTAGCACCTTATATTTTATCTGAAGTTCACTAACATTTGTCTCCTTTTGCAATTAAGTAGTCCTGAATTTCCACATTCCTTGCAGACAAGTGTTACTATGGATCATAAAAGTATATATTCCAGCAAGCCACCTCAGAAAAATAATCAGGACACATAATCAAATTCTAGACATTAGAAAGACTGAATTAGAAAATGAGAGTGCAAAAATAGCATTTATAAATATAAAGGCTACATTTAAGTAAAGCAAGAAATGTGACTTGCAAACAAAACACATTCCTTCCAAAACTAACATTCCTTCAACTATTTATCTGCTTCCTGAGTTGCTCACTTGGGAGCAGATGTAATTATTCTTTTATCTTAAACCACTTGAACTTTCCTTTCTCCAAGATGGATTCAAAGAGACAAGATCATGAACTTCTGGGGAGTAATGCAAACCTGACATTCTCTGCAGTTTGTGTCAGACTGCACTGTTCACCCTGCTGTCCATAGACTTAAGAGGATGGAAGATAATCACATTTTAAAAAAGGCAAATTATTTCTCCTCAGAATCAAAATGGAAATGTAACAGTGAGTAACAGCTACACAAACCTTTTCTGAAACAATTTTTCAGCAGCTAAAATAAACATGCCATTCAGAAAAGTACTTTTTGTTGATCACTGACTGCAGAACTGTTATTACTGTTCATCAATCATTTCCACCTACTTTTAAAAGCATCATGATAAGGCCTTTCTCATCAAAGAAATCAAGTGACAACTGTTTGATAAGTCTTTCCCTAGGACAATGTTGACAAGAAGACACTGTATGAAGAGGTGAAATTTTAAGTTTGGTGGGTGAAAAATTTAAATATAAAAGCTACAAAAATATGTGGTGGAAACACAGTTCAACAAGAACTAAACTCTGCTTCTAGTTTTCTTAGTGTAGTAGCTGGTAGCAATTAACAACTCTGCTTTACCAACAGTTTGCCAGTCCAAGGTAATGACAGTATTTTGTAATTTTGGACCATTCGGGTACCCTCACAGAACACCAAAAATTCAGCACTGAATGAAATCAAGCACCACTACAGGCCAACTGCATTGCAGAAGAGTTTGATTCAGAGTCCTCAACTGCTTTACGGCTCGGAAGTTCAGACTGCAAAATATATGTAAAACAGCCCATATATCCAGCCTTGCTTCCTTGTGTTGAAAAATTCAGAAGGCAATGGTTTTATAAAGCTTGACAAATGTAATTCAGAAAAGCAAGTACTGGGATATATCTTCGTGTATATCCTAAATGCAGACTGTAAAGTTGAGAAGTCCTATCATCTCAGTGCTTATCTGTAGAAGTGTCAAGTCAAAAGTAAGCCAAAATGCAGTGTACATGCAATGTATGACAATTGAGATTGTGACACAAACATAATCTCTGCTCGAGAACTGTCATCCTCTCAAAGACTTCTCAAGACATTCTTGAATAATGAAAATCCTGTCTACCAGGGAGCTAGAAGAATTCACAAAAGCTGGGGAATATTAAGAGAGTGAAATACATACAGTGTTTTACAGGGCTAAATCACAAAGAATAGATTAAGTCTCCTCAAAGTCCAATATGAAACTTTCAAACTGCCTTGTATTTATAAATGGATGTGAAGAAGATTCAGTGATGCATGACGAGTAAGTATGAATTCTACACTGAACAGATAATCTGAAATTTTAATAGTTAACTATGTAACCACATAAAGCCATCAAAATGACAATGACAATTCTTCCTGTCCAAGGAAATCCTCTCTCACCAAACTGGTAGTGTTTTCTAAACAAGTCAATCAGCTTGTAGGAATTCTTTAAAGTTCTTAAAGGAATTAAATCTCTTGGGGAGAGACTGGGAATCACTCTTGTGAATGAACAGTCATCATGTGAAAAAGAACAGAGAAGTGGCAAAAGAATGAGAAGTATTCACAGTAACAAAACTGACTTCAAAATGTTGCATGAAAGTATCATAATATTGAACACCTGGGGTTTTAAAGCTTTTGAAAAAGTCCCCTCAGTAATCTAAGGGACAGAGAGACTAGAAAAGAGACCATCTGATAAATTCAACTTTCACCAAAACCCAGGTAATAAACTCTCCAACCAATTAGTCAGGAGAAAGCTGACATTACTTTATTAGCAGCACTGGATGCATGGGGAATTCTCTCAAAGCAAGCACGCTCAGTAACTTAAGGTTATATTCATGAAACTAATATGTATTCATCATGTTTTGTGAACACATGCACATGTGCTAATTATTGCCATGGACTTGTCTGGATATGGTTTTGGCTCTTGTGATGAATCTTTTCTCCCTGAGAGCACCTCAAATATGTCGTCAAGTTATAATGTAATTCTCTTATCCTTCTTTTTTCTAACACACAACCCTTGTTCTCAAAACTAAGATATCAGCCAGTAGATATTAATCACTAATACAAGTAAACAAGGAGGCATTAGCTGGCACAAGACTTATTAGTCTCAGACACAGGGAGTTAACACAAGGCCACATTAATCTCTGGCATTTGTACTAAGCACTGCATGGTACAAAACTAAGCATTAGCCATGAATATGGGGATCATACACCGTGTTAAAGTTAAAAGAATTTTCCACAGTTTTCCCCCACTGCTGCACAGACTTCTCACAGAAATAAAACAGGTTTGGTAACTTAACTAAAGTGACAGAAATGTCGAAAACCAGTCCTTACTTCAAGTGTCAAAAGAAACCCCTGAGCTAACCAGTGTCACTCAAGAATGAAGACTTTGCATTATAATAACATGCGATTATGGCCTATGAAAAAAATCTTCCATTGTTCAGTAGCAGTCAGTGCACTCACCAATCAAGTAAATGACATGAATTTTTTGGAAAGAAATTCTGAAATAAAGAGAATATTATTGAACTATTCTGTAAAAAACATTCTCTCCCTCCTCACACACCGCTGCACTTCTGGACCACTTTCTCAAAAAGAAGCTGAAAACACTGGACAGTGTTCTGAGAGGGGTAAAAAGGATCCAAGATCCAGGGCACTTTTCACTGTTGCACACAGAAATCTGCAATAAATTGTTCTTTAACAATTCTTCAGTTTGAAAAAGACAATTTGACAGAATATGATGGAGGTTTACAAACCCATAGTTGGCATAAAGAACATGGATAGTGACTGACTATTCAAGATGTCCTATACAAAGAAATCCAAAAGCTCATAGGGGACAGGTTTAGAAAAATACCCAAGTTAACAATTTCTCCTGCAACAGGTCATTTGAGGGACTCCATGACAGAGAAAGCTGCAGAGGCAAAAAAAAAAGTTTGCCTACGTTCATGATCAAACAAACACTTTGAAATCACCTCTTACTGAGATCTCAAGAATGTGTGAACAGGCAGTTTATCAACAGAGAAAAAAATTCAGGAAACACCAAATTAGAAAAGCTGGAAAGAGAGAGAATTTGCAAAGGAAGTATTATATAATTTTGTCATGCTCTTGTTCTTACTGAATGTCCATTTATGGCTTCTTTTTTAGGCATCATATATCTCTGAATAAAACACACATTGGCACATATATAAATTTTGCACAAAGAATGAATAAAACATCTCAGTGAAGGTTTCAGATTTCTGTCAGAGCTTGAAGAACCTTATCCAGTTCCCTGTCCTCATCGTTTCCATCCATGAAGGTCTGGCATTTTTTTAAACACCAAGGTTTTCCCAAGATTTGACGATTTCATTGTCATGCAATGCACACCAACACCTAAGCAGCAATTTCCTGTCCTTTGTATGGAAATGTTCAGAACCAAGGAGGCATCCTTGTTCACTGTATGTGCTGAAGATGAAAAGTGAAGGGGTACAGATGAAAATTGGAAGTGGGACCACAGGAAGAAAAGGTTGTGTTGGTTATGTGCTAACCAAATAACAGTAGGTAATTGTGTTAATCAGTCCTGTAAGACTGATTAATTTTGCAGCTGAAGAGTTCATTTTACAGCTGAAGAGTTCTGCAAAGTGAGAAGCTGATCACTGACCAGGCAGGTTAATATCCATGAAAAACATAGTCTTCTTTCTTTCTTCATAATTCTAATTTTCATAATATATGTTGAAGAATATGCCTTTGAAAGTGTTATTTACTGCACTCATTTGTTTTGGCTGACTTGTTCTGATCCATACTGCTTTCAGAAGGAAATAGTGAATTTCAAAAATGTTGCTGAGCTGAAGTGTCTGGCTCATTCCAGTTTGTTGTATTTGTGGCATAAGGCAGGACTAGTGCTGGTGCCAGGCTCTAGAGTAACTTCTGAACAATTGCTAAGCCCCCAGTGCTGCTGCACATTTGGAGGAACACAAAATAGAATGACCACGAGACACGTTTGTGAGTGCACTGACCATACGGGAGAAAAGGTGAGAAGGAACTTCTGTCCCTCTACTTATTTTTCCTCTAGTTTAAAAGTTGAAATGAAATATTTATTCAAAGTACAATGCTACACATGAAGCACAAAAACCAATCGTAAGGAAGGGACTTTACTTGCTCTTTGTGCAAGAGGGCACATGATGGGGAAATTATATTTCATCACATGTTCCCAGGAGCTATAAAGGGAAGACAGTGTGAGCAGCCTCAGTGATGTGCTTTCCCATTGAGAATAAGCTAAAGGTAACCATTTCCAATGCAGCTCTTCAAAAGTTGCTATGCAGGCAGTATATATTTAAGGAGAATACCCAGCTTTTCAAGTGGCATTAGTAAGAAACTCACACTTTATTTTGCCTCTAAATATACAAATATTTTCAAGACAGCTACAATAGATTGTAATAAAATACTAAAGCAGTCATCATATACTAATGTTATGCTTTGATGCCTATTTTCTGATACAATCAACCTTCTGACTTCTCTCACAGCAACCCACAAAAAAAAAAGCAGCAAGTACTGCAAAATGAATCTCGACTCTTTCTTTCTTCTAGGATTAAGGGTCAAATTAGTGGAAGAGTATAACAGTAAGTTGCAGGAAGAACAAAGAAAAGACTTAGAAACAGGAGCTAAGGCAACATGAAAGGCTTCAAACATTCTCTTTTAATTGAAATATTCTGTAATTAAAGCAAATTTTGATAATGGAGAGCATTATAGGTTTCACACACATTTTATTAATTCCTTCTTTTCCCTCCACTTTGGCATAGATAGGACTCTCTTTACCCCGTAGTACTGACAAAAACTCCAGACAAAACCCAAACCTTTAATCCCAACGAACACTCTTCCAAAACTTGACAAATGTTGCCCTTCATAGTTTACCTCTAAAGACAACCTTTAGGAATGTGGCAAAATTCTTTAGAGCCCCCTGTTTGTAATCCTCAACTCACCTAGGCCTGATTTAGTTATTAGAGGGAACTAAAGCAGGTTTATCTTATACTCTCTGCAGCATACATCCTTCCTGACCTCAAGTGGTGTACCCAGACTTGGCCACTGTGACATGGGATGGATGTCACTGGGCTCAGGCACAGAAAAGAACCCATATAACCATGGCTGTATAAAGCCATGGTAGTTTATACAGCCCCAGGGAGAAGAGGTCCTGTGCACACTTCAGTCCCACTTCAGCCTGCTTGGTTTAAAATTCAACAATTGATTTGCCACTGCTATTCCCCAAAAGCACCAAAGTCTAGGGACAGGAAGGCTCTCCCCTCCCCACTGTGCTCCTCTAATGACTGATCAGCCCCAGCAGTGACACATGTACTCTTTGCAGTTTACACTTCTCATTAATTGGCCATGTTCAGGAGAAAGAACAGGAGCAGGATAAATAGATTATTAGGCTGGTACCATACAAGCCGTGGTGGCAGATGAAAAGAGCACTGAACAGGGAAAATGAAAGAAACGTGAAATAAGCAAATTACACAGACACAAGATTAGTTCAGGCTTTGTCTTGATCACAAGAATTGGATTTTATCACTCCAGATAAGAAATCCCACACTGTAACTGATTCAAAGCCTATCTGCAGTGATTTGCACTTTATATGCGAGTGCATATGGGCATGACTGCAGTTACAATCTGCAAGTTACAGTTTTAATGTGCTCGATGTTACCAGCACATAGTACACATTTTAAGATGGCCAGATACCAAATCAAACATCTTGGAAAAAACAAGACAGGCAATACTGATAAAATACAGCAGTGACTTGAAAAGCAGCACTTTAAAAAATGATACAAAGGTCTTGGCTGAGAATTCCTAATGGTGGGAAGGGGACCTGTCTAAAAATGAGACTGTATTTCCTTTTGGATTTGATGCTGGCATGGCCCACATGCCCTTTGCAGGCATTCACATTTCAAGAGGAATGTGAATAATCTTGAGAAGGTTCAGAGAAAAGAGACATGTGAAAACTCTTAAGGATTAAAAAGCACAAAGCTCTCAGAGGCTCAGCATATACAGGCTTTTCAGGAGATGACTACAGGGTTACTTTGACCTCAACCTATATATTCCTACAGGGCAACAGAACAGAAACATCATCAGTCCAGTTGAGAAAGTCTATGACTGCTACTAAGACTGGAAACAACTATATGGAAATCTGTACCAGAAATAATGCAAAATCTTAAGGGAGAAGGCAATTATTGGAGGACTTCAGCTGAGGAGACAGTGGCTTTTCCTTTGTGTGCTATTTAAAAATCAAGACTGGATGTTCTTTTCCAAAAAGCCATGTTTTTGTCTTAATCACTCCATGAATATCCTATGTGTCATACAGAATCTAAGACTAATCACAAACATCCCCTCTGGGCATATAAAATATCCATACGTATTTCTGAATTCATCAAGACTGAATAAACTGTGAAAGATATAGATGTCAGTGAAAAACACCCCGGTGACTAAGAAGTTGTCGTGTTCTTAAATCCAACTAGCATTCAACAGGTCCTTCTGCTGATGTGCACTGCAAATCAGGTCAGAAAGTTTAGATGATTATTGCATGCTGCTGTTCTTGAGAGACTGATAATAAGATCAGTCACGAGTAAAAGTACAAGTAGAGCCACAAGTAAAAGTACAAGCGCATAAGCTTGAAAAGTCTTGAAGAAAGGATTCCAGCTCTGCTGCAGCACTTGCAGACAGGAGAGACTGCACATATAGGCACACTAAGTCCTTCCATACCATGAGCCAAACAGAATACATAAATGTATATTTCATGTATTTACTACATATTTTCTCAGCAGAGTAGCCAAGAAGCATTCAGCTCTACCTGTTCTGCTACCACTGCAAACATTCTACTGGTTTTACTAAGTTTTAGCTTTGTTTTGTCTCACAAATGGACCATTTACTTGTAGCTATCATCTTTAGAGAATTTATTCTGCATAATCACAGTCATCAAAATGAATGTTGCTTCTGTGGTTTGAAAAACTGTGCAAGACCAATATCCTCATGCCAATAAAGAGAAAAGGAATGACAATGTGAGACCCAGGTGGTCTCACACTGTTACACTGTTTGGCCCTATGCATGGCACTGATAACTTCCTTTTTCAGTTGACAAGAGGCTTAAAAATGAGGTCTTTTTAGGCAGGAGGGAAGGCACACAGAGATACAGGCATGTACAGTATTTGAGCACACAGAGCTGTAGGTAATTTGGAAGAAATCCAGTTACTAGTAATCTCTTTGAAAACTGCCTGAGAGACACATTCCCAGGTGTGTCAGCCTGGAAGAAGGAGCCACAGAAAAGGACAGTGGGTGCAAAAAAAAAGGAATCGTTATGACTTAATAACACAATATACTTTAATTTTGTGGAAATATGACCAAACCCAGGTGTTGTTATTCTGCTGCTTTCATCTGCAGATGATGAGAGAAAATACAATAATGGCAGTATTAAAGAAACAAAACTCTGATATTATTACAGGGAGATAAAACGAGACTGCAAGCTTTTAGAGCCTTTAGTGAAACAGAATTTCCATCTCAAAATGCAGCACATTTTTTATTGTAGATATAAGAAATAATTGAAAGACAGATTTTGTTATGACTGATGAAAGTTCACACCTTAAATTTTCCATTATGTTTACCAGCCTTCTGCATTCTCAAAAATTGTGACATTAAGATTATATTTTTTGTTCTATCAGAAAGGTGTACAGAAATAGCAAAGGATCCACATCAATCTAGACAGAAGTTCCTCTAACAGAAAGACTTCAAAATGTTCAATTAAATTATTCAAATATACTTTTTCCAGAAAAAGAGCTTAATGGGTTTAGACAGATGGGACACTACCAAATTTCAAATTATCCTTTATTATATCGATCAACATAAATTTGCTCAAGCATATGAGTATAAAAGAACTCACCTTCCAGAAATTATCTACTTTGCCATAAACAAGAGATTGATTCTGCCTTTTGATGTCATTAATGTGTTTAATGTCACTGGAATTCAGATGCTGCTCTACCACAAATCCAAGGAAGCTGTTATCTGGAGTGTGAGCTGTAAGAAACAGAGCAGATTCAGCATCTTTGAAAATATTGGTAAATGCTACATATTACAGTGAATGTATCAGGAAAGAAGCTATAAGAAATGTATTATGCAACTGATCACTTCCTTCTTATTAGTACTGAAAGACACATTTGCTTGCTTTATTATCCAAAATAGTTTTTATTAATTTTAAGTCCTGCTCCATATGCCTACTAGAATAAGCAGCTATTTTCTGTCTTGTTTCTGATAATAAAAACTCTGCAGCTGGACTGAGTCCAATGGTAATGATCTTTTTTGTCTGTGTGCTAAGCTTTATTTTATTATTAGAGATAAAAGAAACAGAAGAAATCCAGCTTGACAAATCTCAGAGATGCAATACCGACAGTTTGAAACCCCCTGGATTTATGCTTGTTAGCAAAGCTGCGTGTTGCTCAATGGCATAAATAAATTTTAGCAAATTTCTTGGGTTCACCTCCTCTACTGGAATTACCAACACCAACCACCCAATTTACTGAGTATTATGTACCCATGCTAATTACTGGCCTACCAAGTCACACTATGCAAATCAGAATACAAATTGCATTGCCTAATTCACCCAGATATAGTGATCATAAAATATTTATAGGTGGCAAGTAAAGTTGGCAAAATTGGTTTCCATCCAATCCAGGCAAAAAAAATGTGTGTAAATGACATGCAATTTACTCATAGTTTTTTATACTATTTTTAGCCCCTCTTGGTATTTTTTCTAGCAGTGACATCCAGCAGTGCTGGTCACTGTTCTGCCCCCTATAAAGACAGATATTTAGGCTCATTAAAAGTAAGGGGTTTTGTTGGGTTTGATTGGGTTTTTTTGTAGACTGGGTATTTAATTCCAGTGATGGACTCCAACACTCAACGCTTCAGATAAAAATCCATCCCTATTATATAAAAACTACTCCAACACATGTGGGGTTTTTTTGCCTCTAGAAAGAGCCATAACCTCACAAGTGTACATAGAAAAAGGCTGCAATAAACAGCAGGATCTCCTCTCTAGGCCTCCTGTTAAATTCTGGCACACAAGCTGACGACTAATCACATTTTGAAAAACTTAAGAACACAAAACAAAACAAAACTCCCTAAATCCAAGGACAACACTCCAGGCAGTTTTGATACATTCAATGCTAAACGTCTGGTAGTTATTAAAAAAAATAAATTCTATTGCAATTATGAGGTTTTGCATTTTTTTACCTGATAATCAGCCAAGTGGATGATGAAGGAGAACAGAGAAAGCATACACAGTGTACACGTCCCTCTGCCATTACATTTAGCCTTTCAAATGACAATTACTCTTTTTCACAAAAAATGCCTCAGCAACAGCCAGGCACCCACTTAGACCCAAGGACTTTTTAGAATTTTACATAGCAAACAGCACATTTCAAATATGTCTGAAAAGGGGCATTTTTCCACCCTTTCATATTTTTGGATGAGAGACTGCACTCAAAGGAGAGGCAAGGCAAAACATACTCAAAAGAAAAATAAACCTTTGTTAAAGTTAGCACTTAGAACTGGTGGAATTCAGTGCCTCAAACATCACAGACAGGAAGCAGGACTCAGATTTTTAAGCAAGACCATGCACTTTTAGAAGTACCAGTGCTGTTATTTGCATAAAGGTATTTGAATTAAAAACACAGAAAACATAAAAAAGGGGAAAAGCTCTCACACTTCTGGAAAACTGAGAAACAGTCAAGCACTTGGTAATATGCCACAGGTTTGAATATAGCTTGCTTGTTGCTCAGGATAATTTTCTGCCCTTATAATCAGAGTTCTCAATACATAATAGAGTCTGGGGATCTTGGGAAGCTGTCCAGGGTTCCAATCTGCCAAAAATCTTTACTGATGCGTAACATTCACTTTTAATCACCACCCCATAAAGGAGGTGCTATCTCTGCAGCAGAGAACAAAACAAATACAAACTTTAAGTATCACAAAACATGTTGACTCTTCTGCACCTAGTGCAAAAAAATTAAGAGGAAAATCCTTGAATAACCCACAGCACTGGAATCCCTCAGGCTTCAGAATTAGTTTGCCTGCAATCTATTTACCACTTTTCCTGCAGAGGAAGATCTGCAGTCACTTCCAGCAGTAAAAATTGGAAATGGTTATTTATTAAAATTACAATAAATTCATATTCTTTGGAAAATTCACTATGAAGCAATTTTCTCTGCACAAGAGAGTGAACCAGTGGCAGTCTGAACTGCCTCAACAGACCTCTAAAGAGAAGATTTACTTTCTTCTGCATTTCATGGAGTGGGACTGATAATGCATGCACACAGCACACAGCTGAACACCAGTGTTCATCCAGCTATTTTCATTGAGTACATTATTCCCCTTGGTGCTATCTTGAACAGGACCTCACATCTGGATTTCCCAACAGCTGCGCAACTTAAACAAAACACAGTTGAGTCCCTTTTCCATTTAAGATATAAACCAATTAATATTAGCAAATGTGGATACAGAACAAGCTCTGCTTACTAATATCCAGACACAAACTCTGCAACCACTTCCAAGTCACATTTCACCACCACATGTTTTGTTACTTGCTTCCCAACAACTGTGAATGCAGCCTTTTATCTCTTGAACAACCTTCACTTATATTTCTCTGGAAAAACTTGCACAGCAAATGTTGACAGACAAAATATGCCTCTCACAAGAATTTTACAGGGCAACTGAAATCAAAAGCACGTCAACGCGACAGCAGCATGTATAATTCTGCTGTGAAAAGCAGGAAAGTTTGAAAGACTGATGATGAAAGCTGATGAGAGAGAACAGATCCTGGTCTTAATGTCAGACAGGGACCAGCATCAGACTCTGGAGGTGGGCTGAATGAAATGTTTCCTTACAGATTTGGGCTGAGCAGCCTCTGCACACAGCAGAAGGCACTGCCCTGAGCTTCCCTTGCCTGCAGCAGTGACCCTGCACCTTTCAGAGATAACACACTTGAATTACTGCTGCAACAGGCAAGAGAGAGAGCCCTTGATTCTAGAACCGACAGCCATAAAGTCAAAGACTAAGTGTAGACCAGGTCACAATAATCATTTAATCTGACCCAATTAATAAAGAATTTATACTTTTTTTTTTTTTTTGTCTGTTCTGTTTCTTTTTTAGCTTTGGCTGGGGTCACTTCAAAATATTTTCATCAATGGTTTCAAGATTTACTACTAAGTACTAAAATCTACTACTTATTTTACAATAGCTATGTACACTGCTGGCAAATAAATGTTAATCAGTTCACCTGAGGATAAATACTCACAAAATGAAAACAAGCTCGGTAAAAATTTTTACAAAGCCATAAAAAGGTAGAGACAAAAAATTTTTGTTGAGTGGTCATTTTTTAATTCTGAACACAAAGAAACAGTGAAGAGATGGTTCTGCTGAGTTGTTGAGGAACAAAAGCAGAAATACAACTCTACAGCTAACACAGTTGCAAAGTTCAGTTCAACAGGATGAAATACAGGAGTGCAGTTTATAAAAGTGTAATGTAGCAAGTTCCTCAAAGATCTACTGCTTCATAGTAATATTAGAGAAAGCAAAAGTAACAAACTCCCTGATACTTGATGGAAAAGTGCCACTTTCCACAGGTATCCAGAGCATAAAGTTCCCTACCACTATTTTTATTAGCTCAATATTTTTATTTTTTCATTGTTGGGTGGAAGAACAACAGAGCTTTTGCATAGCTTACAGATATTGACACAATTCTTTCCATTTAGCAGTTGCATTTTATTAAACCGTGAATTTGTATTTCATAATAAAAAACCCCAATCTTCTCAATGACAGCACTCCTTTTTTAAGCTGTAAGTTGTTTATAAGCACAGAGGTACTTACGGAACATTGTATAAAACTGCTGTGGATTGAGGTTCCACTTTCCCCATGGTGTCTTGTGGCCTTTAGACTGGGCATAATGGGCATGGTTAAACTCTGGCTCAGTCCCAAAGGAATCCAGAACTCTTAGCATACACCTAAAAGAGAAAAACAAATTTACTGCAGGTACACCTACATATGCACATATAAGAATGTGTGTGTGCATATATATACATAGTTATGATAATTAAAAGGGTTTTGTCTTTGTTTGAAGCTGTGGAGAACATATAAACTGAAAGTACATTTTAATTTCAAGCATTTCTCTTCATATTACATTCACAAAGATGTCCTGAACAGCATATTCAAGGGTACATCAGATATTCAAATAACAACCCTGGAGCTTATTTTGTCCTTACAGAATGAAGTTATGCTTTAAAATCCAAGTAGAGCTTATGGGAATGCCACAGTGGTCACCTGCATTTCCTAGGACTCTGGAGTAGAACTTAGGTAGAAGAAGAGAGAATGTTTGTTTTCTACAGCTCTCAACCATTACCAAAAACCAAATGCAGCAGCTAGGGGCCACATGCCAAGAAGATGAGAGCTGAAGAGGACATTCTCTTTAGACAATTGTATTTTGTCTCCAGGTTCTGACTTTTAGATTTTAGACCTACTGGAAAAGCACTGGAAAATGGTTTAGTATGCTGACTCCCTGCAGTCAGCTCATTTATTTCTTTATGAAACATCTTGTCACAGACTTTTGAAGAAACAACATAAAAATCAATTACCTGCATCAGCCAGCACACAATGGAGAGAAATCCTGGCACTGGATTGCAAAGGGCCTGGATGAGTGAATCACACTCAACCTTTATTTAAAATCCTATTAATTTCTTGAAAATGAAAGGGCCCATAGTGCATGACAGGCAGAAAAATTGTCAGTATGAAGAAGACAGTACATGTTATAGCACAGAGATTCTAGAAGTGAAGTTTCCAAAATGCAGCCTTGCCAAATCTTTATTATGACTTGGACACACTGACCACTGCCACTGAAGTGCATTACAGGGCTCCAGAGCTGCTGACTGACCTACACAGGAATTAAACATCATGTGCAATTGTGTTATAAACACATGAACTCTTATCACTGCACATTGTATCACTGGGCTCCTAAGTGCTAAAGAAGGGAGGTAGCTGCAAAAGCTGCCATTAAAAATGGCTGTTTTTCCACAGTTTTCAACATTTCCCATGCTCCAAACCCATATGTACATTCTGTTCAGTAGAACACCTGGTTTTGGCTTTTAAAGGGGAATGAATTTAGCCCTCAGAAGGTGAAAGAACTTATCTCCAAGCATTTGTCAGCTTTATAAAGAAAATATTTTAGTCCCCTAGTTAAATTTACATGTTACTTATATGTTGCTTCTTTTTCTAAAGTATTCAATAATTTGGGAAGTAGAAAAAAAGCCCAGCAACTTTTAAACCCTTCCGTGAAATGCTACCTTTGTATTTTAAAATACAAAATGAGAAAAATGATGTGTTTTTTAAACCTTCACAGAGATATTTCAAACAAAAAGAAAGACAAAATATACAACACATTATGATTCACCAAACAACAAAGCTGACAGATCAGTTTCTGTGCAGTGTTTTATGTCAACTGTTCTCAATGAAAATATTTTACAACAGTGGCAATTATCTCTGCATCACACAAAACACTCCAGCAGGACCAAAACAAGTTCTACACTGATGAATCATTCAGTAATAAAAGCCCTCTTATTCTTGGCAGGTCTTAAAACAAAATTCCTCTCAAACACAGAACTTTTGGCCAGGTACTTGAGTACAGGATAATGAAAAACAGGAGAAAGCTACTGAAAACCTGCAATATTACTGGAATCTGTCAAGAGATATATGTAAGGTGCACTACATTGCTTTGTTGCCTCTCTTTTTCTTGTGTTCAGATGTAAGGTAAGTAGCACTAATGGTTCACAGGGATATGAGGAACTATGTCCAATACACACAGGGTCTTTGAATCAGGACAGGCAATGGGATGCAACAGAAATCTAAACCAGAAAGCAGACCAACAAAAGAATATTTATATGATTTGGCATAAACTAAGTTAGAAAAAAAGATGACAGCAAAAAGTGCAAGTCTCTGCAGGAATGGTACAAGAGATCAAAGCTTCAAGTGGTGAAACTAATTCCTGAAATGCAGAAGAGCTGGTAAAGATTCAAAATTTAGAAATTAATGCAATTAATACCAGTTATGCTGAACTGATATTTTAATATATGTAGGAATGCCTTGATTGTCTGCCCTAGTACCATATTCTTCATTTGTTCACTTAATAATTTAGATGCCTTTCATTTTTTAAAACTTTTGCCTATAATGCATTAGCATTTCTAAAGTGAAATAATTAATTTTGAAAATTACAAAACAGTATTTTTTTTATAATTCAGGGATATATTTTAAATTTAAATGTGAATTTGATATACCTTTAATTTCAGTTTTCCCTCTCTTCCTTCCTAAAATATCACCTAACTTCAGCAGTGAAGCTGCAGAGAACTGCAGCGTGACCTGAAATTGGTGTCAGACTAAGTCTATTCTATTCTCTGTCTAATTAGTAAGAGGACTGGTAGTTAGTAAATTGCTTTAGAAACATCCATATTAGTCTTCTTTGTCTAGCACATTAGAAATAACAATTTTGGGGCTTATAAAAAATAATCACACAAATGTAACACAGGATTATTTAAAGGGAGCTTTTTTCCCTCCTTAAGTACTGGGCAGAAGCACAACCTTAACAGAGCTGACCTATTGGAAGTATTTATACACATTTTTTTTTGTATCCTTCTCCCACTTCATCAGGCCCCTCAGTATTCATATTTAAAATCCTAGGACAGAAAATAACCGTCCTAAAAGAGATGTATTCTAGAGAACACATACAAAGCAGGAATGTTGCTCATTTCTCAGGATAGCTGTCATGTTAATTTATTTCAAGCAAAAAAAAGCCAGCAGGATTGTTGGCATATGGGAATGAGTCACTGCTAGAGAGACTGTGGAAAAATGAAAAAAATACCAGATTTTTATGTGCTGCATGGAGGATGAGGGTGCTAAGAAAGACTGCACTTCTCAAACTATATTAAATTATTAATTTCTATGTTGATTCATTGCACACAAGCTGCATTCAAACATCCACACCTCGGAACTGAAAAATCCAGCAGTCCAGGCACTGTGCTGCTTGGAAATAAGGTGCACTCCAAAATGAGATCTATTTTGCTGTGTTCCTGCTATTTGCAGCACCAATTATCCCACAGATAAAACACATACCACCAAAAGTCACTGGTGCTCTCAGCTGTACAGAAGTCTTTCAGAAATACTCACTCCCAAAGCAGCAGGGTCATTCTTTTGAGCTTGCAGTTCCAGAAACCTGATTTGCAACTACCAAAAATTTCCTCAGGGCTCAAGTTCACCCAGAAAGATTATATAAAGCACTCTTACCAAATGACTGCTATGAAGGCAGGGGCTTATTCTGCCACTCTATTCTGATCTGAAGTGAATAAAACCATTTTAATTCATTTTTATCTGAGTCTGGTGCACACTGAGCTGACCTGCACACATCTACTGAAAAACACTTTCTTTCAAGACAAACTATTATTCCTACTGACATTAAATAGAACTGAGGAAAAAAAGCAAAGTTTGTGAAGAACAAGGGCTAAAAAGCAGCCTTATTTGTGATAATGTTTATTTTATTGGAATTAAATGGAAACAGATGCCTATGCTGTTATAATGCACTTAGTGGTTTTAACTTCAAAATATTTTAATGACAAAACTTATAAGGTAACTCATGATACTGGGAGGAAAAAAAATGACTGGACGAGGATCCTGAAACAGGAGACAGCACGCATGAAGCTACAAATTCATTCTCCTGCTTTAATCAATTCTATAGTCTCTGCCTCTTTTGTATGCTGAACATGAGAAAAAGCAGCACTTAATTAGAGAGATTCACAATAAATGTAACAAGTTTCATGAAAGGTATACAAAAGATGAACTGTAAGTCATGATTCAAACCTCTAAACGTATATATTTTAAAAAAGCGAACTGAAGGAAAAGCAGTACAGAAGACATCCTAAGGGCTTGCAGAGTAGAGAAAGAAGTAATTTATTCTCCACAACCTTAGAATAAGCAGTAATAGGCAGTTAGCAAAAAAACAGGCCGAGAAAAACACTTTGAAGAAAAGCTTAACCATATAAAGCAGCATCTTTTTCTGTCTTCAGTAATAGATGAGGCAAAAATCTCTCATGAAGGACAAATGTACCCTTATCTATTTTTCAGTCAGGCTATGGCCTAGATGAGATTCCTAGTCCATGAAATCCAGTGCTGTAGAAGACAGACATTAAAATACCTTTTTCTCCCCCCAAAAGTAAAAACATTCTACAGTACTTAAGGTACTTGGAGTTAAATGTAATTCTTCTCTTCTAAACAAGAAAACACCAGCCATTACCATGAAATAGTAATCAATTAAAAACAGATTGATAATTCAAGATGTAATGACTCCATGAAGAAAGAAAAATTGAATAGCTAATCTATAATCTCAATATGTATTTCCACAGTTTGTTACAGAATATACCAGACAGGTAATTGCAAGCAGATGGGAAGAAACATTTAAAATTTATGAGAAGAGTTTCATATCCTGACCACAGTGCTGCATGTGATCTCCTAGTGACAATTACATCTGGCATACAGACAAGCAACTGTTGCTTGGTGGAAAATGGGATTATCTTTATTAGCAAGCTCCTAAAAACTAGAATATCCGTTTACTCCCCTGCTTCCAAAAAGAGATTAAGAGTAATCTAATCTGCAATGTTGATCACAGTAGTCTCATTTAAAATTACACTGGAAAGATCCAATGCTCTAGAAAATCCTGAGGCTGAAAGAAAACAGTTTCTCTGCCATGAACACCTTCCAGTCCCTTCCTTCAGGTAGGATTTACTGGACTTCACAGATCATGAAACACAGCTAATTCAAGCAGGTATAGAAAAATCAGTAATTTAGATTTGGGTTTATTTCATGCTGATGTGTATTTGTACAATGCATGGAAGGCATAGTGATTTAAAGCTATTCACAAAAGAAAAGAGATTCTGTAACTGCTAAGAAAGGTGCACAAAGCAATTTCTTGTGACCCTCATCTTCCATTTCCAACGGAAAGATGTACATAGATTACAAAAGCAACAATAACTGCAGTTTATTCTTCAGACCTGCCCCTGAAGACAACTCTCTGCCCAGTATCTAAAGGAATGGAACAGAAAATTGCACTGCACTTATTAGAATAGATAAATCTCCACAGTCATTGACTCAGTGTGGTTACAAACACCAGCAAGCAAAACATGCCTCTGGTATTCCAATTAAACAACAAAATGCAGTAATCTCTCAGCTCATCTACTAATTTCCAGAAAAAATAGGGAGGGGAAAGTGTGGGTAAAGAAAGGAGGGAAGAGGGGAAGAGATGATGTCTTATCAAGAGGATAATTAAGATTTTTCAGATTAAAAATACTTGAATCCAAGAATCTCAAGCTTGCTGACGGGGAAAATAATGGCATGAAAGAACAAGCAATAGCCCCTTTCATCCTAAGAGCTAAAGACAACAGAAAAGTGCATTTTCACTTTTAAATAAATTCACATGAATGGACTTATTTCAGTATTTTGACACGTGTTATTCAACAAAAGCTCCTTAACAGAGCAGTTTAGAGGGCAAGTGAGTGTTATACTTACTGGTAATGAACCCATGATGGACCAAGGGTTTTCTTAAACTGAGTCAGTCCCACAATATCGATGTAAATGAGTTCTACAATTTTATCCCCCTGGGTTGGGCAGCCAGATCTGTTACCAACAACCTTCTTCATAATCCTTAACAAAAAAAGAAGCAATATGAAAATGCATTACTTTCCAAATACCTTGAATTGATGCTGTAATTTATTCCAATAATTCCAGTTTCCAAAAAAGTTTTACTGTTTTGAAATCATGAATCATGTAAGAACACTGAAATGCTAGAAATACTCAATATTTATTAAATGCAAAGCACTAATTTTCACTAAAAATCTCTTCTGTTTTATGCAAAAGAATAGTATGTTTGAAATGCTTAAAAATAGTGTGTTTTGAAATTATTCAAAATAATTTGTGACTGCTATTGGCAGCTTTCTAGTGTAAGAGCTCTCTATAAAACAATGCTGTCATGTAATTTAAAAAAGAAAGCTGCAGAAAAGCACATGTACTCAAGCTTCAAACAGATGTTTTATGTCTGGGGCTGAACTAGCTGGTAAAGCAGGACAAAGAAGAGTAAGGAGCAATTTGACCTAACACAAGCAATTAAGCACATCAAAAGTAACATGTTTAAAGAACTTAAACCTTTATCTTAAAATAAGATTCTGAGTGAAGAACAGCAGAAACTGAAGCAGAGGACACAGAATTAGGCTAGTCTGTAACATTTCCCATTGCAGCTGGTTAAAGCACCTGAATTTTAAAGACTAAGCTGCTTAGCTGGAATTTTACAACATTCTTTTATGAAGTCCCAGGAGCCTGAAGCTACAATGAAAACACATTATCCTTTCCATGGCACATATACTTACTTAGCTCATGAAAATAATCTTATCATCTGTTTAGTGAATTATCACTTTCATTTTATGCTTCACGAAATTATATACTGTTAATAGAAGCTTCAAGAGTTTACAATTCTTTTCTTCTAATTCTAGTTTCAAAAGCGAAAGTAATCTCCTTACTCCTTGAGCTCTGCCAGTGAAGCTGAAATCCTGATGTCATGGCCCAGTAAGTAGAGAGATGTAATTAAATCACTCCACTGGACTAATTCACCAAGTGGGCCACCGCTAAATGCATTTTCTGCAATCTTGAATCCAGATTCTTTTGTCAAAAGCCCCAAATGAACAAGGATCTGGAAAGGAAAATCATATGTTTGAGTTATCAACATTAAACATGCAACTGTTATACATTACAGCAGTTTTTTTCTACTAAATTCCAACTATGGCCAAAAAAAAAAGGGAAAAAAGGGAAAAAAAAAATCAGTGAAAATGAGACAATACTTCCACCCCAAAAATTTAATTTTTGGTAATGAATACAAGGACTGAGAATCTCCTGCAAGGAGCTGAGCCAGCCAGGCTTAAGAGAGAGTAGAAATATGAACATATGTGGGACTGCTGCCACTCAAGGACTGGCTCCAGGAAAAAAAAAAAAAAAAAAAAAAATCAACTACATCTTTTCACTTCAAGTATCTCATGGCTTTAAAATTGAACTCATTACAGAAGGTCTAAACTGATCCAATCTGCAGTTTAAGTCTACTCAAATCCAAACCCAAGATACACCATTTAGAGTCTCAATTTTGGACAACAAAGATGTATAATTGTTGTTTCCCATGACTACATAAAACATTCCAGTGACAGCAGCTTGCAACAAATTCACAGTTTCTCCCTTTAGAACATAGTCTCTATTTAGCCTACACAGTCCCTATTTTATCCAAAACTACAGAGGTAAGAAAACTTACTCCAAGACTGACTCAAGCAAAACACTCTGTAAAGTAAACCACTTGTAAAGCAAACACCCATTGCAACAGAATTTCAAACAGCAAAATACTTCTTGAAAAGAGTACAAACATGAGGCTTTTAGATATATTTTCCATTTCCACTCTGAAGCTACACCTGGAACAAGAAGCTTGAAAGAGCCCATATGACAGCAAGTGACAGGAATAAAAGTGTTCTCATTTACCTTTTTTCGTTTTCTTTTCTCCAGATTTTGTTTTTCTGCGAGTGATTTAATTGCTTCAATCCAGGTATCAGCCATTCGTCTGATGCGCAACATCATCCACCTGAATTCCTCATGCCTTGACATCATTTTGTAGAGATTATCAAAGTTGATACGAATTTCAGCCTTCAAGAAAAGCATAAAGAAACAGCCCAAACATTAGTTATTCTTCAGTGTATTTCCAGAAGTTAAAAACCTGCTCAAATGTGAGCTCTGTGCTTTATAGTGCTCTTTTTAAAAAATAAATGGAAAAAAGAGATACACCCCTAGGAAGTTAGGATTTTAGTTCAAATATTAAACAGACACTTCTAAGCTACATAAATTACTGTTATTTTTATTAGCAGTACTTGCTAGCCCAGAATACATTTGCAATGTTTCACAATGCATTTGTTTCTGCCATTTAAGATCTGGTTCTGTTCATGTGCTTCAAAATGAGGTAAAGGTATGTCTACATCATAATACAGAACAGTAGGATCAAGATTTATGTATATCATGAATCATCCAAACACAAGGAAGTCTCCAATTACAGCAGAAAGGAAGAAACATTACTAGGGTATAAATTTTAAAGGAAATATTCGTTTTAAAGCTAGACTGTTCTACGATCAATTGGTTTCACAAAATGAGACAGCCTATATCTATATTATGTAAGTAGAGTTCCTATGCAGCCCAGCAATTATCTTAAATTACCTTAAAATACCTAACTGCTACATAATTAGGCTGTAACAATTTAGAAACAGCTCTGTGTGCTGTATAGTATTTACTGGGAAAAAATGAAGAGTAATCAAAATGTTACTGCAAACCTGAAATGGATATAAGCCTTTTCCATTAAGGCAGTTTTGAAAAAAAGGCACAGATTTTTGCGATGATAAAAATGGACATTTTCACATATAGTTCACACTGGTGAGCAGTCTGTGGATTTGTAATTTTTCTCAGCATCTCTGTACAGTATTTCATAAATTTATACAAAAATGTTTTTAATGAAAATCTACCACCCAGAGCACAATACAATGACTGGATACATGAGTTTCATATGTCAAGGAGGGTTCCTTTCAGCTTTGAAGAATTGAGGAGTAAAAATTGTAAATTCTAATATTTTTAGCATTTAGATGGCACAGGATTCCAGGATATTTTGCATGAATCACAATTACTGAATTATTGCTCATGTTTGTCCCTATTAAGGACATGGCTGTTCTTACCACTGTTTTTTGATCAGTTTCTTCATTAGGATTTTTTGCTCTCCAAGGTAAACGAGGACACCAATTTTCAACCTGTAAAACAATCACATCAAAATAAATAATGTTACTTTATTTTCAGTTTGCTTGAGCAAAGCCTCCACTCACTGCCTTTATATTACACCTTTATGTTAACCTGATGGCTTAAATAAGGCATCAGCTGATAATAAGGTAATCATTTCAAGATAAAACTGGGGGGTTTTGCATGAAAAGCTTAAGATTATTTTTTGCAATTCAGTGTCCTTTTAAACCAGAAAATTTGCAACCAAAAGTCAAATTTAGATATTCACTCATGATAATGAAAACAGAAGATCAAGACAGAGGTCAGCTGTTAAATGCTCAAAATACAGTTTTTCTGAGCAGTTCTAAAATGTTCTCAAAGAAGGTTTTTATGCTTCTAGACCTTAGAAAAATATGTATTTTGGAACATTTCCATTCCCTAGAATACCTTTATAAAAAGACAAAGCCTGCTAAATCAAAGGGTAAAAGTTCTACCTTGCAGCAATGCAGACCAAAAAAGTAAGAATCATCATAGAATGAAAGCCACCATGTTTGAAGGCTATAAATAAGGTAATCGTAACACAAATAAATAACAATATTCACAAGCATCAACAGCTGTGATTCTTGGAGAAACATAATCAATGCAAATGCAATGCTTCTACTATTGACCACTAGAAAATAAAAAAGTACAACAGGGAGTAGTCAGTGAAGAAATAGCAAATGGATGCAAGTCACTGAGAACTCCTGAGCTGTCCCCAGGGATCTTGCCTGCTGTGTAGAATCCTTATTATTTATGTGCCTTAAGAAATTGGACAACTTGCTCTGGGGAAGGGGGAATCTCAGTGTTGGGGACAAACCCATGAAAACTGAAACATGACTGTAGCGTGAAAAGGGGGAAATGCAAAAATTTTATCAGCTGGCTATCACTACTGATTAGTGACTCTGAAAGAACTGAAAGTCAGAGTTGCTCTTAGGGTTCCTCCAATCCCAGACCTCTGTGGATTGTGTCAAAACACGATTTTAGCTTAATCATGCTGCAGAAACCTGGAGCATTACAGATTAAAGCCTTAAGATCACACCATGTGATTGCCTAGAAGGCAAATCACATGAAAATAAATGAATAGCCATGCTAACCTCATTAACAAGAAGAAATATATCAACCTTGGGCTCCTCAGACAAATTATAGAAAAGCATTTTGAGTCCTGTGACTTAACCTACTCAATGTGTTTAATACAACATTTGACAGCAGTGACTTTCACCCTCCTTTGAAAACATCTGATTCTTCAGTAGTCTAAACTCTGGAACCACATCAGAAATTGTAGCAATTATCAATCCTAACTTTTACAACTATAAAATTGTGGCAGAAAAGAGTTGCAAGCTCCACATTACAAATCATGCACAGTCACAAACTCTCCCTGTTTTTTCTTCTTTGTTTTAATAGTACAAATTTTGCATTATTCCTAGCATTAGAACTGATCTAAATTAAGATATGACATTTCAAGGACTACTGTACGTGCCCCTTTTCTGACTTCATGTATTTCACACTGCACCACAAGGCATCCTAAAGGAATTGCAGATTTTTCAGGGCTGCCAAGGACAGTTCACTGCATGCCTCACTGATTGAAAAACAAACACAGTTCTTTTGTACTTTTAGAAATATTCCCTCTAGTCTAAAAATAAATTAAAATAATTCTCATCACAAATAAACACTTATGGAATAGATTCAAAGTAATATCAGTGTCTGCATTTTTCTTCAATGCTTTTTAGCAATGATGGCAGAAAGGATTATGATATCACTAAAGTAGGTCTAGATGAAAACTCCATCAGAAATATATAAATACTCTGGCTTTGTGTTGGTTTAGGTACAGAAGATCTAGATACAATAAGCCCTAATTTTGAGCAAGATGAAGGAAGGCAGTGATGTTTATTTGGATTCTGCTCTTTAACTTCATTTGATTGTTTAAGACCAAGCACTAAATTGTCTCTGAAGGAGGAACCAGGACTCTTCCCCATTTCCAGCACTGCCTTCCTCTCACTGAGTTACCATGAGTTCTTTCTCCAGCTCATTCTCTCCATAGCCACGTACTGTTGTACTGTCATGTAAATGATTTAACAAGAAGGATGTGATACCAGGCAGATTACCAGTTAAAGATGACTGCTGTGAAGCAGCAACTGCAGATTTGAAGACAGACCATTTTTTGGATGACTGATATAAATGCTAAGCTATTATTCAGAACACACTATATTTATCTTTCTACTGTCATATTTTTGAATAAGACCAGCTGTGCATCCTGTTCCTAGTATTGAATTCAGTGCAAATCAAGTGCATTAGGTAGTCTTTGATCTTGTTCAGGAAACCATGTCCACCTGAGAAGTCAAGTGTTCCCTACTTGGTTTGGAATCACATCAGTCACAGCACTGCCTGGAGTACAAGCAGCCAGCTCCTTAAGGTTAAGTTGCACAGCAGTTTAAAAGCTCAAAATTTAAGTGATACATGATTCCAGATACTAGAGAAAAGCTGGTGTTCTGAACTGCTCAGAGGTGTAAATGGCTAGGTTTAGTATGAAACACGCCCCCCCCCCCCCAAAAAAAAAAAAAACCAAAAAACCAAAACAACCTAATAAATTTGAAGAGTACTTGCTTTACAGAAGCTTTACAGGTATCTTTTTCAGTGACTCTTCCTCAGGCACACACTGAAACTGAATGCAAGGCAAGATTGCAGCACTCGACTCTATTACAGAGCAACTACTTCAAGCAGAGTTTTTTAAGAACCTGGCAAACATCTGTAGCACTGGAGTAGTCTAAGCATCTTCCAAATTGAATCAAAGTATACTCTGCCAGCAGATCTACACATCCAAAATTTCAGCAAGACCTTTATGCTTTCAAAGAGTCACAGTGGGAGTTGAATAAAGCTGGAGCTGAAGGGTACACTCTAAGCACTTGGCATAATCTTCATTTTGGACTCTGCTAAAGGGCAGGTGCAGTCCATCCACAGGTGAACACAATGCTCAGTGTACTTCTACCCAGGGTGCAGTGCTGTTCTTAAGTGTCCTATGTCAGTCCAAGAGAGAAAAATACACAAACAAAAAAATCCAGTGCAATATTTGGTGAAAGAAAGTGCACCTTTAAATTTATTAGGCAGTATGAAGGCAGGCAGTGAACTTGTAATGCCACAAACCCCTTTGAGAATTTGATGTGAAAGAACAGCTACAATTGGGAAGGTGACTTTCTCAACTCCTATTTTTTGTTTAGCATCTGCTCAGTGACAGAATCCCTTTGAAGAGGCTGCAGAATCTGTGGTGTGCAAGATGAGTGCCTGCCTGGTTAGTGAAATGGAACAGGATTCAGGTGGTTTTTGATGTGGTTGTTGTTTCCAAAGGCAGTCTCAAACATTGAGTGTTACGTGCTCACAGCCCTGGTGACATTGGAACGTAACATTTCACACATTAATCAACAAATTGCCTCTTGTCTGACTTCAGCAATGTGCACTGCATTTGATTCCTCTCATACACTGGCATTTATGTCTTTTCCAACAAGTCATTAAAAAACTAATCCCAGTTTAAGGTTACAGGAGAAGAAAAAGTAACTTAGCTCAAATCACCCAAAATCAGGCCAATCCACCATTAGATTATTCAGGGACAGAGTACAGGCCATCATTAGCATTTCAGTTTCTTTCCACAGGGACATCTGTAAGATGACTAAATAAGTCTGAACTGTTGGTGATTTACATTTCAGACAACAACATTGGTTTTGTGAAATTTGTGAGTATTTGAATAGAATTGAAAGAAGCTGGTTTGATGCTACAATACACTGAAGACATGCAAATCGTTAACTCAGTGTCCAGGATTAGCAGCAGAAGGTGTGGAAAGGGGACTTCCCCATGGATGTGAGCAAGCTGCATTAAATCAGAAAACCCACAAGGATTTAAGGAACCTCTTATAATTGTGATACCCAGGAATTTTCACTAAATTGTGCCTCAGACTACAGTTTGTACCCTGGAAACAAATCCATGGTCAAAATCACCTTTAGTTTGTTTTTTCCTGCTTTAGCCCTCAAAGCAGAAGTAACAGTGTGAAGGAAAATAGTCCCACAACCAAATTACGCCTTGTGTTTCTATCAAGTCTGAAAGACTGGAAACAAGAGTTCTCTCCAGCAGTGTACTAGCACACGTGCAAAAGCTACAGGAGTCTCACAGACTGGAATTCAAACCAGTTTTAAATCCCTCAAGTGCTGAATTCTAAGATGGATACCAAAAAATGTGCATCTGAAAGGTGAGCTGGAGATCCAAAGCCTGGGAATTTAGAGAGACCTGCCCAGCTCCAGCAGGTAAGCCCCAGTGTAATGGGAGGTGATAACTTGCACCACAGACAGCAGCTGACCACCAGACCCATTCCTGCATGGAAAGCAGTCCTCTCAGAGAAACATATATGCAGATAGAGAAAGAAAAAAAAAAATATCTATAAGCCCCCTCCACTTTCACCACTTTTTTTTTTTTAAGCTTGGAAATAGTGTGAAAAGCTCATTTTTAGAAGATATTTTAAAAAGCTTCATTCTTCAGTTGCAAACTGACATTTTGCAGTGAAATATTTTCGTATTGCCTAGAAATTAATTTTTTCACATTTCTCCCCAGAGGCAACGCCATCCCTAAAAATGATAACTGTGCCAATGCCATTACAGTGTTAAACAACTGCCTTTTTCATAACTAAACGCTAAGTTTAAAAGTAAGTAACTCCTCTCTATGGGCATCATGATTAAAAGGAAGCAAGTTTAACCTGCTTTTTAATGCTTGCCATTTCCAATGGCAATTTCTAATCCCTGTCTGGCTCTGAATTTAAGAGAATGTAAGTCTGGTTTTGCTATTCAGGCCATTTGTATCTCATCCACTCTTCAAAGACTCCAGCAGAATTTGTGTTCTGAGGACCAGAGGGCGATGAGGCCCTGGCACAGGTGCCCAGAGAAGCTGTGGCTGCCCCATCCCTGAAGTGTCCAAGGCCAGGTTGGACAGGGCTTGGAGCAACGTGGGACAGTGGAAGGTGTCCCTGCCCATGGCAGGGGTTTGAACAAGATGAGCTTTAAAGTTCCTTCCAACCCAAGCCATTCCATGAGCCTATGACCACACAGTTGAGTATCACACCCCAGGAATGATCCAGTGCCTGAAGCAAAACCGTGAGAAAGAAGTGCAGAAATTCTCTCGGTTTCATCTGCAAGTCTCCACAGGGGGACCAGCATTGAACAAAAGGCAGAAGCCTGGACATGCTGGGTTGCTTCTTGCTTTCCACTGGCCTTCCCTTCTGCTCCAGCAGCAAGACACAGAGCAGTGGAGAAGAGCTGTTCCCAAGTTCCTGCAGGAGTGGGAAGCACCCAAAACAAGGCAGAACTGCTGATACCTGCACTTGGGCAGGCTCTTCAGGAGAGAAGAGCTGGGACAGCCTGGATTTTGTCAGCATTGTTTCTGTTTTGCAGACACTCATGGGGAAAACCTAACAGAGCACATGGCTGATACCCAAAGGCTGGGGGTTTATGATAACCTTTTGTTTCTAAACCTTTAAATAAACTGTGGACAAATTCTTTTGTGTCTCTGTGGTTCTGACCCATATTGCAGCCAAAATGAAACATTTTGGGCTCTTTGGTTTACAAGTTTAAAATTGCATTACAAAGAGTACTGCATGAGCATAATGTAACACGCTAACTGAACTGGTTCAGAAGAAAAAAAGTAGATCCCAGAAGAGTATACAGAGCACAGACACTTGTCACACTAGACTGTAGAGGTGATTTTAAAAGTAGATAGATGCATAATTTCATGCACATTGTTTTTGCAAACTGAGGTTGTACATAATTTGATGCATATATTGCCTTTTGAAACATGCACGTACACAACCATCTCACTCCAATAGTCTAACCTTGAAGTAAAAAAGAAAAATCTTAACAGTAATACCCTTTCCATTACCCTAATGCATTTTAATATTTTAAATCAGCAGTTCTGACTTGAGAATTCTGTAGATGCATTTATCATTCAGCTGTGCAACCACGCTATAAACTGTCAACTCTTCATCACTGTCCACTTTGACAAATTACTCTTGCAACAGCATTTCCAAGTTATCCCTAGCAGCCAACACACCTCATAAATCCACATCATTGTAGTGTTATTAGAATTTCATTTCATGCTTGCATTCGCAAACATTTAAGCTTTCAACCTCTGCTGCTGGACATTAATCATAAAATTAATCATAGGATTAAGAATGCCAAATTTAAACTCAAGGTTAATAACACGCTCACCCAATATTAGTTTTATATTCTGTCATAAGAAAACACTCTTAAAAAAAAAAAAAAAAAAAAAAGACAAGACCTTTTTCTAAAGCTACCAAATATGCACACAGGCTAATTGCACTTTTATTCCTTCATGAAATGAGAAGTTGATCAAATTAAATATTGCTGCTTAAAAAAAAAATTCAAATCCCAAGACTCTTGAAAAAACAACCATTTGGCCTCTTAAAGTCTGCTCAAATTTGGCCATGAAAGATCAATTATGAAAGAGCTAAAAGCATCAACTGACTTTTCAAAACTAATGACAAGATTGTCATGTAAAAAACTGGGATTTAACAGAAATGCAAAATAATAAATGTCATTGAAGAATATTAGATTTTCACATTCAATTGAGATACATCAGCATTTTTAATATATATCTGCACTAAAACCATGAAGCACCTGTAGGTTGACAGAATACTAATGACTAAACATAGCTCTGCTTATGCTAAAACAAAACATTCTAGTAGAAACCTTAGATCAACTTCAGATGATTATGAAACCGTATCTCTAGCCTCTATGATAAATAACAAGATAAATAATATAGTCATCCTGTATCTTTTCCTTCCACAGATTCACAGCCCATAAATAAATCAACACTTGGTGCTAGAAATGGAATGAGTCAAAACTGTGATTCAACCCAGCCTTTGTTATGCCTTCAGATAAATGTTTTGGTTATGCATTTAACTATTGCTGCTTCAAGCAACACCCCCAGAAGTTCAATGACAGTCAGCTGAGTATATCAACAATATAATCAACAATAGAAACTGCTTTGATTACAACTGAGTTATTTATTATCACAGACTTACTGTTTTAATCTCAGATATATAATCTAAAATCCCAGCCCAACACTCCCAATCCTACAGAATCTACAAAATTATTTTTAGTTGCTATCTTGCAGCCACATTGTCTTTTTCAGTTCTTTGCAAGCTGTGAGCCACTGGATATCAATACTACTTCTCAGATCAGTTTGCTCTAAGTTCTCAAAATTTCACTTCTAAGAAAGAAGAGGCCAAATGATCAAATACACCTGACTATTTCTGGTGCATGCACTTCAAGACACTAATAGAGCTCATGATAATTGATTGACAAAATTAATTCTCGGGAAACAAGCATTACCCAGGAAATAAAAAAAAAAAGCCTCACCAGGACAAGCACCCTACTCAGCTGTGTACAAAACACCTTAGTCTGTAACAGCTACCAAGGGCTTTAGCCAATGTAGCTGCAAATTCACTCAAAAATGTGACATTCAGGGTTGATTTTTTTGTTTCTGCTAACAGAGTTTACAAATCACAGTCTCCAACCACAAGAAGTGGCCATGCTGCTTAGGCTAATGGACCATACCTAGCACCACTTTCTAAATTTTCTATTCCAAATACCTCCCTATTAGTACCTCAGCAGATGCATTAAAAGCAACAGAGAAAGCGTTTAAAGGCAAAGATCTCTGAGCTTCACACCCAGGTTTAACAGGATACCCACCATGGACTCCCTGGAGAGCTGATGCTTACATTACTGCAGTTACAAGCATTAGAATTCTCCAGGCTAGAAACCTCTGCAGACTTTATGAATAATAGCAACACACTTAATAATTCCATTTTAGTAACTTTTTCCTCTTTATACAATTATTCCAAACAAAATGATAATTTCTTTTGAGAAAAGTACAGTTACCAAAGTTATGAAGGCAATATGATGTTCCCCTTCTGCAGATTAAAAGATTACTGACCTCACTGAGGTAAATAAAAAAGGAGCATGTGGACCCATCTACACCATAGCTTGCATAACAGGGATCTGATCGCCACATATCTTTCATCCACTGTAACAGAATAAAAGACACAAAAGTTTATTAGGTTAAAGTACAACAAAATAGCTCTGTTTCACACCCAGGAATAATGGAGGAAGTGGCAAAGTGACTAAATACCACAAATAACAAACCAGGAATTTTATTAATGATCAGCAGCACACTGCATCCCTGTGTTCAATAATGCTGGGGAAGCAACAACACAGCAGATGCAAGCACAGCTTATACAAACTGGCAGCCAGGCAAGCAGAGACAAATATCAAAAGGAGAATAAAACTGGGATCCAGACACCGGGCTGTGGCTGGGGTTGAATGCATTGTGTGCTCCCCACCAGGATATGCTCCCTCTAGAATCTGACAGATCATTTCAGTTACCAAGACTGAAATCTGCCAAGAATCTGCCATTTCTGCAGTAGCAAATAATTAATTTTAGTTCATATTTTAATATTCAAATAATTTATTGCATAGTCACTATGCAGCCTGTTTGCCAAAACAAATCAAAAACACAGACCAGAGATTCAAACTGTAGAGACTTTTAATTTCACAAATACTTGGGTATTTAAGCAAGCAGAAATTTTACTATTGTCTGCCATTAATCATAGACTCGCAGAATGGTTTGGGTTGGAAGAGAGCTTAAAGATGATCTCATTCCAATACACCTGCCATGGGCAGAGATAGCTTCCACTAGACCAGCTTGCTCTGAGCCCCATCCAACTTGGCCTTGAACTTTTATGGATGGGGCATTCACAGTAATAAATCAGTATTCCTTATATTTGAAACATATCTTGGGGGGAAAAAGCCCTCAAAAACCTCCATCTCTGCAAGTTTGTTTCTTTTTCAGCCTTTTTTTTCCCTTTCCAAGTAAACTCTGATGGGTTGTAATATTTAGCCTTTCCAACAGCATTACTAGTAAAATACAGAACTTATGTAGAATCCACTTGAGAATCCCAGAATTCTGGTTGCACACTTAGGCACTGCCTACTCGCGAGCAGAAGAGGAAGAATTTTTTCAAGAGAAATAGAGGAACCACACAGACCTGTGGGTAAAGAGATGAAAGAAGAGCAAAGAAACATCATACAGAAAAACGCGCAGAAGTGAGGTACCCAAAGAATCACAGTCCTGGGGCAGGGGAACACCAAATTACTCATCGAGGGGAAGAAAACAGGGCTTTTACAAAAGCAAAAGTTTCTGAATAACAAGATAGCATTCAAACAATAAGGCTTTTCAGTAAATAATACAGAATTTTAATATGGCAATTTTTCCTGTCTTAAGAGGATGCCACTTTATTTCTCTGCAGCAGTAGTATTAAAGGCTTGAGGTGAGCAATGCTCATAGTCCTAAATATCCTATTTTTTGATTCTATAGTTCTTGTTTTATACCACTGAGTAGTGACCTCTTGCAACATATGTTCCATTCTTAACAGAAGGCACATAAGATTAAAACCATTCACTTACCTTTATTTTCCCTTCACAGTGAGGAAAACCATCCATAGGAGGCAATTCACACTGTTCCTGGGCTCCATTTATGAGATCTAAAGAGAAACACAGATTGCAACTGAGCTTCATTTCAAAGTTCTGACAGATACCCAGATGAATCCTGCCTCTTATTTTCCTGAATCCACAGTCCTGACTGAAGGGTCCTTCTGGGTAATATTTGTTATAACATTAAAACTCAGTGTGCTTCTTTTTGACCACAGAAGAAAATGGTTGCATAGATTTCAACTCTGACTTGAAATAAAAATGTTGAATGACAAAAATCGATCTATGAATATTCCAAAATTATACTCATCCATATTGAAAATAACAAGAAGAAAATCATTTCCTACTCAAAGTGTGCTTAAAACTACTAAATTGCAACAATTTGTTTTCATTTGTCAAACATCTACAGCGTGTATGTGGCTCTTAAACATAAAACTAGTTTTTCAAGCTCTGCTATCACTTCATCAAATACCCACGATCCGAAACTTGGCACCAGATATATGACCCAATTAATAAATGTTGCAATATGATCTAATTTAACAACTGAGTAGCACTACAACACATCTCATAAGAAATATTTCCTATGGTGTCCCAAGATCTTTTTTTCTTTTTTATTGCCCATTTTAATATTTTTTCATTCTAGATTACTGCAACGCATAAAAGACTGTAATACAGAGCAAGATTTCTAGCCCATGAGCCAAGGAAAAAGCAGCAGTTTTAAAGGACATTACCCCTTCAACTCCAAGGGACTTTCTTCTTAGAAGAACCCTCTAATGCAGGCCTTTAAGGCAAAAAAATTATTACCGTGGTGGAGAGAATCTTGCCAAAGGCAGTGGATGAGAAGGTTTTCAATTTAGGCAGTTCATCCCACAGTTATCTAAATTATACCTGCATCATTTCTGGCTTTTCCTACGGCAGGAATCAAGATCATTAAAGTCAGCCAGCCATCAACGTGGGAACACTTTATACTGTGGCAGTAACTGTGCACAATTTCATCCAGAATATGTTAATTAGAGAGCCAAGAAGAAAACGCAAAAAAAAAGAGACTGCAGTATTAGAATAGAATAGCAATAAAAATCTGTGGGTAAAAGTTAGAATGTTGCATTATATTATTTTTTGCAAAACCCACAATCTGATCTACCTATTTTCCAAATCTTTGCAAATAGTTTCTCTAAAAGATAAAACTTGAAATGTGAGCTAAGCATTGCAAAATGAACTTGATGGGGGAAAGAAGAGCCATGGCAGGAAGCCCCCACTTCTTTGTCAGTCTCTGCAGCAGGAGTGATTTGACAAACTGAGCTGTACTGCCAATGACAATGGCACTGAAGGAAAGCAGTTTGTACAATGACTTTGTAATTTCAAATCAATAAGCACTTTCAAAATATTCTGCCTATCTTATCCTTGTGGGATTCTTGCAGACCAGACCTCCGACATCTACTCTGATTTCTGCTCTGAATAAGAACATACAGAGCATGCATACAGATAGCAGCAATTTAAAGTATATTCTCAATTCAGTCAGTAGAGCTACATAATAATAGGACATTTTGCTTTACTGCAGTTCAGGAATCAAACCTTCCACTTGTGAACTAACAGTATTAAAGAGGTATGGTTACTATTATGGTAATTTTCAGTAATCAGTAAAAATTCCATTAGAAGAGCTTTATGGTCTAAAGGGTTTGTGAGCTTCTCCTTTTTTTCCTCTTAATTTGTAAGTCTGAATGCAAAATAACAGTTTTACATAAGGCATGCCAAATTAAAGATCTCCCTAAAACAAACAAAAAAAAAACCCTCTCTGAAATCTCTGGTACAATATCAGATATGCAGCTCCACCATAGGGAAAGTTCAACTTTCAGCATCATACTGAATTTAGGGTGGAAAATGCTGAATGCCTGGGTATAGCTTGCCAACAAGAATGAGCCATGAATTTTGTCATTTAGAATGAAAAAAATGTCTTCTATCTCAAGTTAATTATGCTATCATATGATGGCTTTTCTCTTCAGAAGGTTAGTCAAGCAAATCCTCTCTTCTACTTAAGTCCTATTAAGTACAGGGTGAAACATAAGCACAAGCTATAATTCCTTATTTCACAGCACACAGTGCCAAGTCTATCACTCATACCATATTTCATTTTAATGAGGATCTCATGGCCTATTAAAGAAAGCCAAGATGACGAAAAATCCCAAAATACGGACAACAGCCTGATTTTTGGTAAATACACAACTGCAGTTTACATGTTTGCTTCTGTCGTGTAGAAACACTCTCTGCATCCCAGTGTGTTTTTGTTGACAGGCAATGATCTTTGCTACTGCTCACAGGGTTTTACAGGATCCCTGTATTTGCGAGATCTACCTGCAAGAATAAAACCCCTCTTCCAACAGTCACACATTGCACCAGATCAACCATGGCAATACCACACAGAGATACTGCCCAAGCAGAAACCCTCCCAAGCAGAGCCCTCCCTGCTCCTGTCCATCCCAAGAAGTAAAAATGAAGAGACAGACATTTTTCTCAGCACAAGCTGTGACCAGCTGCACTAAGGCTTTTCCAGAAGCAGTCCCAGTATTGCTCTTCCACTGGAATGGGTTACATACAAACAGAGCATGGATCTCCCCAGGATAATCTGTCTGTACAGGGAACATGGAACACTAATGTCCACCTTTATCACCTCCAATCATGTTGAAATATTAATGTGTCTGGGAGTATTACCTAGAGTATCTGACATCTTTCCTCCTTCCTGCCAGCAACAGTAAACATTCCAAGGATTCACCTGCCTCAAAAATGTTCATGTTTTTTCTCCACCACAGTCCACAGACAGAGGATATGCTTTACACAATCACCAGCTCCCCACTCCCATCTTCCCACTCAGCCTTACCATAGATCTATATCCCAAACACCTACATCAGCATTCATTTGCTTCATTCTCAGCTATCAGGAAATGGCACAGAGAAGGCAACTCTATAAAACTGAAATATAAACAGTCCCATGAAACAATTTACATGAAACTACTATTCAGAGCAGAAAAAAATGTAGCAGTATGTGCATACAAGAGGAAATGAATGTGAAAGAACAGGAGAGGGAACAGAGAAATGTAATTCTGTTCCATCTGAGTATTCCCTAGAGAAGCAGTCTTTCCTCTGTGCCTGTGAATAAGAAGCCAGATGATGCAGTCTGACTGGAAACACATCTACATCAAGGACTGCTGTCCAAAGCAACAACTGCCTGCAGAAATGGGCAAGTCAGTGCTGGTTTCCACACATAAGCCTGAGAATTCAGTACAGAACTCTGAATTCACCACAGAATGAATAATCCTGACAGTTCCAGTCAACTGCCACTTGCTCTGGTTGTACCCTTTCTTCTTGGCTATGGTCAGTGTGAGTTCTCAGGTTGAGAATCATTCCTCCCAAATTTTTTCTTAATTATCAGACCTTGTATGAAGAATTGCATTTCTGTTCCTCTTGCTGCTCATTTTAACTCAGCACAGAGGGTGTGCTTGAGCTTGTTGGTAACACCTCATAGCTGGCTCTCCTTAAACAGGAATCCAGAGGTGAACAAATCCTGTATTTCCCATGAGCAGCTGAGACCAAACTCAATCAGATACCAGGAATTTACACTTCTGAGTGCAATCATAAAGACAAGGGAGATGAAGAAGTGTAACCCTGGGGATGCCAATCTACGCATCAGAATCTTCCACAACATGAAAAGCAAGACTTAGGAGTTTTTCAGAATTTGGAAATAAAACCCCAAACCCTAATATCTTATGAGGATTCTTATTAAAAAGTCTGGATAGATGTATAATGCTGTTAGCAAATTCACGTTGGTTAATTCTTTCCTGGAGGGGAAAACTACATTAAGCCAGACATTAAAGTTACTTTTGTTTGAAAATAGTATTTGAGAAACCACAAGAATTTTTATCCTTAATTAGGATTTATGGAATTTAAAATGCAAGCTCTGAAATCTCTTTTCCCAGCCAAAACTTAGAACTTTCAGCCAAAAAAAAAAAAGCTAGAAATACAACTGTCAAGTTAGTACAAAGCAATAGTAGTTAATAAACACTTTTTTCTCCTAAACTTTGTGTAATCCATTATATTAATTCCTGTTCTACACACACCTAAGCATTTTTGAATTCATGCATAGCTTATCTCCTCTTGACTGCTGTTATGAAAAGACATAATTATTAAACATTTATCTCATATGATGTTACATTAAAAGTCAATGCACTAACAAACTCAAAACATGAACATAGCATATTATAAACCTAAAAGCATGCAGTTGATACACATCATCCTGGGAAAAAAAATGAAAAATATTGAAAAAAGCAGCAACCAACTGCAGATTTTAAAAAAACCTCTTTAAATATTGTTTGTGATGTCCTGGGATATTTAAAATATAACTAACAAACTCCATCCTCATGTTTAGAAAGGAGCCATATGTTCCCTTCACAAATGATCTACAGCTTTGCATCAGACGTCGTTAGAGCACAGCAGGTGAGCCTGAACTTGTGAACAATCCTCAGTTGTTTCAGTGCAAAGTCTGGCACGTCAGCATCAACGATGGGGCAGATTTGAGCTAAGCCACCAACCTTGCACTGGAAAGGAAACTTCTCTCTTGTTTCAACTTGCACTTGCTAAAGCCCTAGGCCTTCAGCACCTAAATACCAGTTCATAGATGCAGGTCCTCATTGCCTCCTGCATTTCAACTCCATATCCACAGATTTTATTTGTAATAGTGAAGGTTTACAACACCCACGTTGAGAATGATGTGGCTAAAAGCACAGTCTGTGGTAGGGAATTGATTTCTGTTTTATTTAAGAGTAACTTGAAAGCAAAGAGTAAAAATGAGCAATAGTAAGTTCTACATGAATATTTTTTCCTGTTTCTATACTGCACATCCTTCAAATAAATGTGCTTTATAATAGGCTAAAAAATTCTGCTTCAATTTTTCTCCATCAGACAGTCAGGAAGTCTAGAAATATTCCACTAAGACAGTACACTGAATAAGAGTTATAATTAGTCACTCAGCAGTGAGCGGTGTTTGATAGGTGCTTTGTTTGTCATAAGAGTTTTAAAATAGCAATATTGGTTAAAGCAAATGAAAAAGCTGCAATACAGCTGAAAGTGCAAGCTGACACCAGCAGCCTACCTACTCTGCTAAGGACCAGCTTGGTGCTCTTCTGAGAATAGAAATGTATTAAGAATTTAACATGACACTAAAAATTATGTACTTTGGAACCTTGAGGCTTAAACTCTGATTTTCAGACTAGTGCATATTACAGTATTTTTTTATGATATACAGCACAGATAATAGCTCAAGTCAAAAGTGTTCCCATCAGCAGATCTCATAAAATACAGAACTTCTCTAGCATTATAAGGTCACAGTAATCACATCTGATCAAATCTATTCACCAATTTTATCTCTGTTCTCCTTCTGGTTTTGATCATTAAATATAAGTACTATTCTTATTTTAATTTATGAAACTGTTCCCTTGTTTCTATTTCGGTCCTAAAATCTGATATCTGTGGTTAGACACAGACTGTAGTTAAGGCGGGTTTAGTTTGTGTAAGGTCTTTCTTCCCTTCTCCAACTAATTAACACATTCTCGATTCAATTCACATTTTTCATCCCCAGCTGGTAAGATTTCTTTAAAGAGAGAATTTGCAGTGTGAGCTGAAAGCACTAACAACATATTCAATCAAATGAGCTAAAGGTTTCAAGATTTTAAATGCAGAGCACAAAATGCTCTCTACCAACATTTCAGAAACTTCTGTAGCAAAGTGTTGGTATGATTTAAAGAAAATTAACTTTTCTACCTCTAGTCCGTCCTCACACAAGCTGCGCTGCTGTGTTCCATTAGCATTACTGAAATCAATGCAGTGTTAGGAGAATTCAAGTAGTAGTCAAGTGGTTAATCAAAATGCAGCCCAGGGGACCACTAAGAGCCCCCTTCAGCATTATTAACACAGCTTTGCACTGCAGTGGAAAATATTCACCACTGGTCTTCTGCACACACCACACTGTGCTGCAACAGCCAGGTTTGAGGGCACTCAACTCCCCAGCTCCACACAACTGCCTTTGTGGGAGGGGGGGAAACCTTAATAAATACACACATACAGTGTGGAAAAAGAATAAAATGCATAAGGCACAATAAACACAAGTCAGAGCAAAACGTTACCTCGAGGAAGCTGCAGTCTTGACTATCAGAGCCAGTCCCATACCCTGCTACACCTGGTACCCACTGGTGCTTTGTGGGGACAGTCAGTTTGTTTTCTGAGGCACGACACACCATGCTGACTACAGAAAAGCCTACTCTAGTCCTCTCAAGACAGAAGAGCAGCTTTGGAATTTAAACCAATATGCAGTATCTTAGCTTTTTTAATCTCTTCAAGTACACATCTATGATGGAATTGTGGCTGCATACTGCTGAACCTAATGAGGCTGTATAACAAAATTCATCAGAGAGCCATGGAAACAAATCCACTGATCCTGAGGTTACCTGAGTCTTTCCCCCCCCCCCCCTAAAAGGCTTCAAGTGTGGCAGCCCCAAATCTTCAGGAATAAGGACATGGAAATGCCACAACAAAGGTCCTTCTCACCATAGTAACATTTTTTTTTTTAAAAAAAAGCCTTCTTGTAGCATTGCCAAAGCTGACTTGTCAGCCTGCCTTGCTACATATTCACGAAGGATGCCAGATATCTGACAGGCATCCATGCCATCATGTCTTAAATGACAAGTACACACTGAAGTCTGCATCTTAATGAGTGACTTCAAAGATGTTAAAACTGAAGTTGTTAAAAGGGAACTGAACAGCCAACACAGCAGAACAAGTTAATGCACAAGGCAGGAAAGCTATGGAAACTTTGAACAGATACACCAGAAATATCCTCCCTCACCTATGTTGTGCAGTGTTACATGCAGCAACCTGAGCCTGGGCTGTCCTTAGGTTCAGCAAGAGTCCCCCAAGCACAGGCTGTGTACAAGGGGAAAGCTGAGGAGGATTTAACATAAACCTTCACTTGCTCATTTTTGTGGGATCAAAGACACACAATTAAAATCACTCAAAGAAGCACTTTTCAAGGCAAAAGAACGTTTTCTAAACAACCAGTCTGGTAGTTTTCAGTATAATTATTATATCTGGGGTGTTAGATGATCAAGGTTATCAAAAATTTAGCTTTTTACTGAACAAGCAAAGAAAGAGTGACGACCTCCTCCAAAGAAACCCACCCCACAACACGATGCACTAACCCCACTCCCACTGCTTACCAAAAATATCACATGAAGAAAACAGAGGACTGGTTCTCTGATCATGTTCGTGCAAGCAGATTGCCCTATCTGATGAACTATGATAGTGCAATTCTGTCCCACAAAAATCAAGGATTTCTTTTATCATTATCTTAGAAAAGCACAACTGTTAAAAACTAAATTGCCTACACAAAACTGATCCCATGCCTGTCACATGGAACCAAAGATACAGCTACAACAGTAGCAGCCCTGTAGACAAGCTCTGCTTAAAGGAGCAGTGCCATGGTTTTGTATTTCCCCATTTCTGTTTAATCATCTCTACAACAGCAACTTTAAATTTACTTAGGGTGTCATTTGTGGCAGTGCCTCAAAGCGTCCTGTTCTAAAGGCTGATGAAAACTCAGATCTCCTAGACACCTAAAATTTAGATTAATACTTCCCCGTGTATATGGGAATATATTACTTCTCACAGATGCAAAAAGGATGGCTATCAAATATCTCAGAAACTTTTCAGATGCAACTTAGATAAATAGAAAAAAGTGAGAGAAGGAAAGACAGCTTTATTGCTTTTGAAACCAATCACCCAAAGCTTTATGAGCATCTTTATTAATTCACTTTTTCATAAACAAAATGGAAGTTATGAAAAACTAGTTGAAAACTGTCAATATCAAAACCACCAGATTGTTTGATGGTTTTGTGGAAGGAAGAAGAAAAAGCAAAATATGCTTACGATTTTACACATGGATCTAAAAAGGGAGGGGGGGAGAAGTAACACTTAAGCTCCCACTCAAGCTCCCCAAGTGTTCACAGCTTTGCTTTTCAATATATTCTATGCAGCCTCATGTTCTAGCACAAGTACCATCCTCAACTCCTCAAGGATTAAAGATATTTATGCTACTAAGAGCTCATGCTCTATTATCCTTACATACAGCCACAAAGAGAAAAAAACCCAAACCTGTTCTACTCTTGGGCTTCCCTTAATGAAAGATTCCATAAAACTAACTTCAGAGGGAGAAGTAGGTGTAGTACCACACTAAACACACTAAAGCTAAACACAGTAAGGGTATGAACACACAGTACAATCTACATACACATAGCAATTAGACTGAGTCACAAAATCAGAGACTGGTTTGGGTTAGAAGGGACCTTAAAGACAATCTTGTTCCAATCCTCTGCCAGGGGCAGGGACACCTTCCACTAGACCAGGCTGCTCCAAGCCCCATCCAGCCTGGCCTTGGAACACTTGCAGGGATGGGGAGTCACAGTCTCTACAGACTACTTGTGCCAGTGTCTCAACAGTCAAAGAATTTCTTAATATCTAATCTAAACCTGCCCTCTTTCAGCTTAAGGCCATTCTCCCTTTTCTGTCACTCCATGCCCTTGTGAAAAGCCCCTCCCCAGCTCTCTTGTAGTCCCCTTCAGCTGCTGGAAGAAGCTCTAAGCTCTCCCCAGAGCTTCCCTTCTCCAGGCTGAACAGCCCCAGCCTCTCAGCCTGTCTTCTTAGGAAAGGTGTTCCAGCCCTATGATCAAAACACAAGATTGAATCAAAAGAAAGTTTGACTTCACCTACTTCAGAGACAGTTAAGTCACAATCTTTGCTAAATCCTCAGTAATTTCTACTACCATTATCACTTTCTTGTCATGAAGGAGTCTAATCCAGATGGATTTTCTTCAGATCCTTTTATCTGCCAAAATCGCCACCCCACAACAGAGTAGTACTTCCATGGCAGATTACACCACTGCTGCCTCAGTTCTACACCACATGCCAGATGTGGAACAACTTAAAAAAACTTTGATTCATAACTTGAAACAAAGACAGGTATTTTTTCCAAACTGCTAAACAACTTGATTATTTGCCATGCCAGTGCTCATTCATTGCTTCAGGAAGTAAATTACAATGGATTATAAACTCCAGGTTTCAACATGTCCTGGCCCAACACTGGACTGCCCCAGATTTTGTGGCCCACCTTGCTTTACACAGTCAAAACAATGTTTTGTTTTGTTTTGTTGAACATGGTTTAAAACAAAGAAAAATAAGCATTGCTATTTATTCTCTTCTGTACTTGCAGAGAGGCCTCAGAAGAAGAAATGCTGATTAATCATCATAATCTCTGTTCTTCCTGGTTTGCAGATGAGTACTAACTTTTTTTCCCATGTAAGTGTAATTAATACTGTATGAGATAATAATATGAGAGACTAAATAAGAAATGCTAAAATACACAATGAAGAAAAGCTTACAGTATATTCAGATTGACCAGTCTAGCCTGCCATCATAGTCAGCTTTAAATTTTAAGAAAAATACTATGTTTTGCTCTTGAATTTGTTATAATCAGCAGTGAGGATAAATACAACATAACCATCTTCCTGTCATTCTAGGTCTTATTTTATCATTTCTGTCTACCCCAGTAGTATATAACACAGTAACCTTTACACAAGGTCGGGGGGACAAAACGCAGATCTCTGGACAATTTTTGGCTCCACTCTTTAGTACCAAGATTCACAAGCAGTGTCAATAGATTACAGAGTGAACATGAAGCCTCACTTGTATCAGAAAGTCTTTCCATAGGCAAAGGGGGACAGCTGTACAAATTATATAATCAGAGGTCTCAGTACTGTGAAATCTCAATCCAAAAACAAAAAATGCATGACAGCTCCTGGAAGCAGGACTCTTGTAGGAAAGTCTGCTAATGACATTGCACTGTATCACTGACGAATGAGGCTATGAAACACTACATTTACTGCAGAGTTTTAAGCAGAAACTCTGAAGCAAAAAAAAAAACCCAAAAAACACCACAACCAAACCCAAAAATTCAAAAAGCCTTTAAACATTATGTTAATCAGATGCTCCACAAACACTATGGTTGTCCAGATAGAAAGACAAATTTATTAACAATTGTTAACATGAATTTCGTCTAAAGTCAGCATTAAAATATTACAACTGGTAAAGAGACAAAGGGTAATCCTAACATGCTTGTTGTGATCATAACACAAGATGAATGTTATGAAGCTGAATGTTAAAAAGTATCATCTGTTTTTGTACACATACCTGTTTCAACTCCAGTAAAATGACAAACTGTTGGGTAACAAAATGCCTTCATCACAATTTTCACATTACCTCAATTGCTCTAACATAAAAGTGATGTTGTTGAAATATTACAGACAAAACCAACATTGGTATCGTCACAATGTCCTCACCTAGCTTATTTTCTGAACAATTCCTTCCTAACAGAGAAGGCATTTATATTATGATTATGCTGGAATCATATGGCTTCCAAAGTGTGCTGTCAGGAAACTGCCATGAAGGAAGAAACAGAGACAAGTTTTTCATTCCCTTGTGGTTGCCTCTGATCTGAGTAATTGTCAATGATTGCTTCACACAAATGAAGAGCAGGCACTAAACACAGGGATTAGGTTCAAGCTTTAGTCTAACCCTAGGAACTATCCAGTCCAGAGGACCCTGAGCAGTGACATTATCCAGTCATCAGCTCAACACATCAATCGAACCTTAAGGAACTCTAACCTAAAGGTATTTCCTGTTGCTGCTGTTTAATGGTTGCTTCAGACATTTTAAACTCAGTGTACCGAGAGTCAAAGGTATAAACCCTGTGACTCTATTAAGAGGAATTGTGCTCTTTGCCATAGAATAAGCCTCAGGCAGTACAAAGTAATGCAAACACTGCAAACGGAAAACTCTTACCAGGCTCCTTCAGGGTTGCTCCTGAATACCAAAATTGTGAAATCTAGCCTACTCCAAGAATAATAAACAACATTCAAATCACCCAAAGAACTGATGAGAGATATTTCCTTTTCAGGTAAGACCAATGAACTTTTTGCCTGTAAACTCTAAAGCAGTAACATGAGCATACATGTTCCAATTATCTGTAAATCTAAGGAAATAACAGCAGCAAGTCTCTTTTGTCCAGCTTTGAAAAGAAAACATACAGGAATGTTTTTTATTTTATATATGACCCAGAAACTCTAACAGTGCTGTACTCCTTCACTTTCCATCTCAGTGGGAGTTTTTCTAACCAAGATCTTGTGCTGCCTGCAGCAGGAAGGTGGCACAGCCTGTCAGCACCCCGTAGGTGCTGCACCTCTTTGGTACTTGTTCCTGGTCTTCAGTTTTACCAAAACAAGGCAGATGGGGGGAGGGAAAGGTCTGTCTGACCAAGAGGTATCAACTTTAGCACCCTGGGACAGATAAATGCAGTTAGGACTGAGCAGCTGAGAGCAACCCTGCTGCCACACTGTCATCAGGCAATCACTTGCAAATCTGCTTCCCTAGACTTGTTCCAGTGGCATTTCCTTACCCAAGGCAGCATTTGTTCTCTATTTTGAGAATTTCAGCAAGTAACGCCTTCTCAACAGAAATACATATTTTTGCAGGAAGCCCAAGGACAGACAAGACATAGGAGCACAGTTATCAACTTATTCAACAAGTTGCCTTAACTCTTCTGCTCAGTTCTCTTTTTGCGACTGCAAAGATCACTCGACTTAGACTTTCCTATGAGTCAGGATCCAGTATCTGCTTGAGCTTGGCAGAACAAAACAGTTCATTCATTGACAACAAAATGAATGACTTCAAATGTCATCTCAAAACATGTTTTTATTTTAACTAAATGTACAGGTATGTGATCTCTCTTTGTCAAATCCTAGGAGCCATTAAACACTGTAAGGAAAGCCATTTTTAAATAATGAACAACAAATATAATAAATGTTTTCTTTCAGATAATAAACAATAAGGTCCATATGGTAGAATGGCAGAGCAGATTGATACCAACCTAAATAGTCATGCTTTGAGAGAAAAAAAATCCCTATTTCCATAATTCTAAAGTGCAATCATTTAAAGCATGGAACATCTACTATTCCCTTTAGCAGAGATTTTGATTTTCTAATGTGTTCAAGTTACCACAGAAGAAAGAACTTCCACTGAGCTTGGACTTCAGTTTGTTTATGATAAAGGCTGGACTCTGAATTTTTGTTTTCTAAGACATTCCAAGTATCTAAGAATGAAAAATCATGTTATGCTCAAGAGAGAAAAGGTTCAGATTAAACAGCCCATAGATCATTTTATTAATTGCCATACACACCTGCTACATTAAGCTTTTCAGCTGCTCCTAAGCTGGGGGCAGAAGTGGTAGTATTGTTGGTTGAGTTTGCTCCTGTTCCATTAAGTACAAGATTTTCCACCTTGGACTCCAACTTCCCAATGCGCTGCAAGATATTATCCAACAGGACAGCAAGTGTCTTCTTCAAATCTGCAAATGAAAACGAAAAGTTAAACTGCTTAATAATGCAGTGCATGCTTGTAAGACAGAATCAAAAAATAGATAAAAGAATGAGACTGGAGATACCTCTATCTATCTATCTATCTATCTATGTATCTATCTATGTATCTATCTATCTATCTATCTATCTATCTATCTAAGTTTCCCTGGCCATGGAACTTGTCAGCCTGTCTGTTCTACGAAGCACACTGCAACTCAAATAGATATCCGCATTCAAGGTGAAATGCAAGCCTTTACAGGAACAGAAAAATGCTGGCTTTGCAATAGCTCAGGTAATAAGAAGCTGCTTAAATAATAATGAGTCTAAATCTAAATCCATATTCAAGCACTATCAGAGGAAAGTCTGTTGATACTCAGTAACCTGGGAACAAAAATCCCCTTCCCAAAAAGGAGAGCTTTGAGCCAGTACGAAAATTTTCTCCTGCATCTTCTCCACATAACCAGCTTCTGCACTGGCAAATTAAAAATAGATAATAATTTCTAAAAACAAGCTACATTCAACCTTTCTGTTGTATTCACAAAACACCAAAAATCATCTTTCCTTTCTTCAGTCTGTTGGTGATTGTCTCTGTTTGGTCTGACACAGCACTTCCTTGGCATGGAAGGCAATGAACAATAACAGGAATTTGCATATCAAATGACAACACAGAAAGTGTTCTCTGATATTTTTTTCCTTGGCTTTTGTTTCATTCAGATTCCTTGAAGGAACACAAGACACTTTGGCAAGCTAAAAAAACTGAGGGCAAGAGGAGAAAACTAGATCACTATCAGATTAAACTGTATAAATGTAATGGCAACAAGCCAAAAAAGATGAAACTCTTGTCCTCTGTTCATTTACCCTTGTAAAGATTAAAGAATGATATGAGGATTTTACATTATTTTCCCATTTATTTACATAAAATATTACACGTGTTTTGGTATAGCGTATTTTCTGTTTTACACAACTTTAAAATCAAATAACATTCTGATCTATAATAGAAAACTTTTCCATACATCCGAAGAGATTCCAGTCTCTACATCAGCTGTACTTCTACCACATTCATTCTATGCTTTCTTTTTTACTTTTTCCCATGACTATCAAATTCTTGTGCAAATGAGAGACTAAATAAGAAATGTTATTACTTTAGAAAGTTTATAATTGTTTTCTCCAAACAAAAGGAGAAACGTATTTATTCCATGGTGCCATAAAGAAAGCCTTTATCATTATAACTGTGTTTTCCTTTGTCCTGTAAAGGTCAGAAGGTGGAATCTGAAGCATTAGTCCACACATCTGGACTATTTTAAAAGGGGTCCAGAACTTCTTCAATGGCGTAGTGTGCAGAAGAAAAGGGATTTAACATGAACAAAACCACGGTACAGAAGGAAGAAAAAACTCTAGGAAAAAAAAGGAGTAAAAATAATTCAGGAAACAGTGCAGAAGAATTGTAGCCTACATAAAGCATATACAGATCATAAAGATAAAAGAGGTTCACATTTATTATTTTTTAATTCTGATTCCAAAGCGCTGATATGAGAGACATCTTGTCAGAAAAAAAAGGCAAGTGGAGGCTAGTTTCAGAAGGGGAGGGCAGAAGAACAGATTTACAGAATTTTTTAAAAGAACCGTTTACTGCTACAAAGAAAAATCTAATATTCACTGTGTATACCTGAACTATAACTTCCACAAGGAAAACGTCTGAGCCACCTACCTGACAGGTAGAAAGAAAAAGTGAGGAAGTAAACAAGCTGTGCAACCACAATTAAGGAATGATTGAAAACCTTTCAGGTGGGTAAAAGCAGCCAAACCCAGCAAACATTAAATTTATTCTTGAACATGGTAATCATGATCGTGCTTACTTAAAGCAATCAGAGGATAACATTAATAAAAATAAAGAGCCTAATAAGCAAGAGCATTAATTTTCATAGAATATTGAAGAAACCTCTACCAATTATTATTAACATCAGCCATTAATGTGTTTATTTCTGAAGAGCTAATCTGATTATTTGTTAGCAAGAAGTCATTTGGTATGCCAAACAGGACAAATTACCTTGTTAAGTAATTATATTATCCAGTTTCATAAACTATTATTTAATATGGTGTTACTAACTCACCACAGTGCTTTTCCCTGAAATACTTTAAATAACTGCATTACTATTATTTTCCATCTTTCCAAACTACTTCGTTGAAGACACCTGGTCAAACTTAAATTTTAAGTCTTTAATCTTGAAAATCTCCTCAGCCATGGACTTCAAGCTGCTACACAAACCTTGGCTATCCCTTCACAGAAGTGTCAGAAAGTTATTTCACCTGCTTCCAAATGCAGTTTAACTTCTCCTTGGGAACTTGACCAATGTTTGGAGGCAAGTCAACTTATTCCCCAGCAGGATTTGGAACAGGAAATTAATGCCACAGGCAACAAGGTACAGGGGGAACTTTGCTTATGGATATCCTGTACCTATATTAATGCAGTTACCTTCAATATCTGGAGCCAGATTGTTTGGGGTTTGCTGTCTATTTTCCTTCTCAATTCATCCACCATCAAGTACCCCTGCACAGTAACAGGACACTGGTAATGCCTGTACAGTAGATAAAGATTTGTTTTGAGCCTAATCACACAATCCTCTAAGGATCTCTACTTGCTCCAAATATTGATCTAGTACCACTCTGTTTTGCTTGTGTTGCTTTGTAAGCCTACAATTCCAGTACAGTTCAACACAGAGCCACAAATCTGGAGTTACAGAATAAGGGCAGGTGTTGAAGCAATTTAATTGTTAGCTATGTTGGGAATAATAATCTCAGGTTTACAGGCAAGCAAATAGACACAAACTCAAAAATTTGCTTTTTAGAGGAAAAAGGAGTGATGACAGAAACAAAACACAGAGAGAACCTTCCAGCAGGATACTTTCACTGCATGCACCAAAAATTATAGAGTATTAAAAGAAAACCAGAGAAAAAAGTGCAGCTATTCTATCTGTTGCATCCTAGTCTATATTATTTGTCTAAGCACACAAAAACTACCTACACAATTTCTTCTTGAATATTAAGGCAACTATAAAAGAAAAAAAACCTGAATGACTAATCAGTTTTCCACACAGTCTGGAAGCGCATAGGTTAGTAGGAAAGAAAGTGAGCCTAAAAGCTAAAAACTAAGCTAAAAACTGCTAAACAAGTAAGGTGTATTACGTGATCTTAACAGGCTGAAAGGGAACCACACCTAACCTGAAATTTGATTATATTTTTATTTTAGTAATATTTTCAGGTAATATGCCTGGTTCTTTCCTGCTTGCTTTGACTGACACATGCACAAAAAACTTAACTCTCATGTACAAACTGCAAGAGAGGAAGCATTAAAACCTACTGCCAAACAAACCACTGAAACTCCAGAGTTTTCTGCCCTGAGGCAAATAGGATATACTTAAGCTCAATTTAAGAGTATACCAGATAAAAAAAACTGAAGCATTAAGTAAATTGACAGAACAAAGAAGTGAAATGGGAAAGAAGAAGAAATAAATGTAACAGGTCTCAATTTTATAACTAAGGCAAGTTTTTCCACAGGGAATTTCTTAGATCACAGAAACAAAAACTGAAAAGCTTCACGACTTTCTCAAAAACACCAAAAAAGTTTTTTAAAACTGAGTTCTAACAAATAACCTAAGGCATATTACACAGAGCTACTAGACAGACATAATAAGAATTAGCAGACAGCTTCATTTCCAAGTGATAGGAAACTAAAGTTTGTCCCACTCAAAAGGAAAGGCCGTTTCTCCACTTGTACAGAAAATGCACACGGTAAAATACCACTAATTGAGCAGCATTATGAAGCACAATGTTTGGACAATTGAGGAGAAAACTTTAATCAGATTACCAAATAATCCAGGGAACACACTTACCATATGCTGTCACTGTCCCAACATAAGGCCCATCAACTACATTTTTATTTTCTTCAGCTAATGCTTTGATGTATCTTTTGCTGAGATCCAAAATTTGCTCACGCAGGACTGAACTGCTTTCGTGTTGTGTTTGTTGCTGAATAGTAAAATGCAGAAGCATCATTCCCCAAATAAAACCAAAAGTCACCAGAAAAAAGCCAAGTTTCTGAGAGGACAGCTTCCATGGAGAGAATGCCATGATTCCCAACAGCTTCACACAGTTACTACAAAGGTTCCTAAAGCATAAAGCCAAAAAGCAAGTTCATGGTCCAGGTATATACATATCACAGAGCAGGACTCAGTCTTATTCCAGCTCCTTTGTCAATACATATCCGTGTTTCAGTTCCATCCTGTTACGAGAGGAGAGAAAAAAGCATAGTTAGCACACCTGAAGCTTTTACTAGCCACACTAGGTTTTCCCTTCAACTGGTACAAACCTGGAGCAGACAATACACTTGCTTTGTAAATGTTTAATTTGCATGTCTCATCATTGTACTGTAGTAGCCAGAGCAAAAAGAGGCTGAGAAAAGCACTGGAAAGACAACAAAGCAGGAGTGATGTGCCCGAGCAGGTGGAGAACACCTCACAGGATCTGGATCACATTCCCTGCCTCAAGTGGTTTCTATCTGTATTTCAAAGTAAGGCTGCTGTTACATATTTATTTGTGTGCGTGTATGCAAAACTTTGCGATGTTGCCAGTGCAGCAATTTAAGACAATTCTCAGTGTAATTCAGTTCTCAGAAAACAAGTAATTTTAGCTGGCAGTGACACTGCTCGGAGCTCCTGGCAAGAGCTACAGCATATGGCTAGATAGGTGATCAGGAAATCAGACTCCCTCAGGGGTAAAGAGGAAAGAAGAAATCTACATTATTTAAGCCAATACACTCTCCTTGCTTCTACTGCAAGCAGTTGGGAGGCTGGAATAATGTCCTGCTCCTGTGTGGCCTCTGCTGTGCATAGTTACTACTCCTTATCCATAAAACATACTCCAATGAGGTTGCTCTTTCAACTAAATTGAAAACACAAACTTCAGAATGCTGCAATATGTCTTTTATACATAAACTAATATTCTCAGAGCTTTTCATACAAAAGGGAAAAATAATAGTAATAAAGGCCTTCAAGATACAGTAGGACCAACTTTTCAAGGTAAACTCCATTACAAAATCTGGCATGAAGAAGCCAAAGGCAAGAAATGGTCTGTGATGACAGTTAGAGTCAGGGTCAGCCCAACCAGAAGAGGGGTAATTACAAGGCAATTGTTACCTATCATGTTAGAACACAGATTTGGTAAAATGTTATCCTTTTAACTTTATAATGCTCCCAGACAGGATTAGAGAACATAATGTTCCCTTACACTCTGTGCTTGCACAGATAATGCAGATGTTGCTGTGTTTTAATAGGATAATTACTCAGATCCCTGCTAGCAGCACTCCCTGCCTGTTAAAATTCCCTATAGATCTTCTGCTTCCAGTTGAATCAGGAGTTCTGCAGTGGGACAGAAATACTTTTGGAGCACTTATCTTCAAAGTGTCTTGAGTGTGCACATTTCACATCATTGATTAAGATTGATTGTAGAAGTGAAGGCACATTATTTAAACTAAAAGCAGGCAAGGCAGACACTGTCCCATGCACTCACGCTGCTAAAAGAACAATCTGCAGCCATCCTTTGCTTAAGGAGGAATGGGGCAGAGAAATTAATTGCAAGTACAGTGAAAAACAACATAAAGCCCTCAAGCTGGCTTTTTCTACACTGAAAATATCTCAGTAAAGAAAATGAACAGTCTCAATGGAGAAAATGAAGGACTCTGTTTAATGTGGCTCCACATAAATTTCAGTTAATTTTCCAAGAAATGGCAGGAAGAAATTTTACTTCTTTCTGTTAGTTTAACTATAGTCATGAGAGTCTGACTAATAGTTGAATATTGTTACTTCATTAAATGCTGAAAGTTTTACTATTCTTTTGCAATATTGGGTGCAATAAAATATAGAAAATTCCATGGTCTAAAACAATATCACGACTTTAAAAAGAAATCTAATATATTCAAGATAAACTCCCTCAGTGACTTAATTTCAAGTCAGCACTGACAGCAACCTCTACAGCAATAAGATCCGTGGTTAAACAGTCAGTATTTCTTTCTCAATTATCACTTGTTTGTGAAGCAGAAAACACTGAATAAGAAAGTAAACCTATCACCACCATCTTTTAACAGACAAGTGCTAATGATTGTTTATGACTAGTTGTTTAGGGGGAAAAAACCTCTGAACATAATTAACATTAAGAACAGCAATTAAAAATGCAAGTATTTAACAGTCTTGTTTTTAAAGTTCTAGAACAGAAAGAAAGATGGTAAAAGAAACAGCATAATGACACTGAATGATGAGAATGATCTCCTTAAAGAGGTGATGATTTTTCTGTTCTATTTATCAACCGAAAAATAAATCTTAAATCCACTTTAAAAACTGTAAGAAGGTAGACAGCAAATATTAAACTTTTGCCATAAGAAGGGACTAAAGTTCACTGATAGATGGAAGAATGGTCCCCACTATTTCAACAAACAAACAGAAAACCCCAAATCCAAATACCACCACCAAGTCCTATTTTTCCTCAAGCAATTCCAGTGGCCAGCAACTTGATGACTGCCCAACAACATGTACTTAACTAATTAACTTTACAGCCCTGCTGGTGGCCATGGAGGTTTATAAAGGGCACAGCAGAATCCCTGTTTTTCCCTGAGCTTCCACGGGTAGCTGCACTAACTTTGGTATATATTTAATCCCAGATTTGACAGCTGTCAAGGTCTGCAACATAACTATTCCCCAGTTAATGATTACCACATACCTATAATGAGTCATTATTTGGTGCCTAAGTGGACAGTGGACAGAAGGTAGCAAGGGGTGATGTGGAATGCATGAAGACAGCAGCACAGAAATGTCTCCGTGTATTTCTATTTTGACAGGAAATTAATAACTGAATTGAGCAAGAGCTGAAGCAATAAACACACATTTATCTACTATAATCACTGATGGATTTTGACTGACAAGCTATCTCTTTGCCCATACCAAGTAAGACATCCCAAAACTTCAGGTGGTAGTGTATTTCCCTCATTCTCCTGCACATCTTATGAATGTTCCAAAGGAGGTAATACTGTTAATTACTAAGGCTTTTTCCTAGTCTAGTCTCCAAATGCACATATCTAAAGAGGATATGCACATCCATATTTGTTTGTGCCTCTAAAGAATGACAGGTGCTTTTATGTACCCACACCCCAACCCTTTTCTAAGCTATGGAAAGATGTGGTCCCACTCTAAGACATCTCTTGAAATAATTCTAGCACACTCTGGAAACTGGATGTTATAGTTGTGAGTTTGTTTGTGAAACTGTTAGGAAGATAATTGCTCCTGACTTAGAGCAGTTAACGTACAAAAACTAAACACCAAGTGTGAAAAACGGGATGAAAAGATACACGAGGCAAGAACACCTCTAATAAATCCTTGTCATGTTCTTTCTCAAATTTAACTCTACCCACCCCAACTGAAACAACATTCTGCAGGGTGGTAGGCAGGCTTTTGAGTTTCTAGGATAGTTTTTAAACAGACTAGTTACAGCTTCTGTGAAAAACATACCACAATTTACAACCCAAGTGCCTCTGACCTGAACAAAAATGATTCACATATTTCTTTGAAAAAGGACTAACCTTACACAGTCATAAGAATTTTAAAATACTAATATTATTATACAGCTTCATTAGAAACACATTTTTTCTGTTGTGTATTTAATACTACACTCCTTTTCAACAGCTGGTCGATTCACTAGTTAGAGAGGATAACACTACCATGCTGACGTCACTGCTACAAAAGAAACCTCATACTATCAAGAAACATCGTAGATAAGTACCCTAATTAAAGTGATCTGTACATCAGGAGTGCACACATTTCTCGGCATTTTAAGATTTTTCTTTTTTTTTTTTTTTTTTTATGCTTAAAATAGAGTACAAACAGTGCATCTTCATGTGAGCAGATTTTAGCGACACATATTCCTCTTAACTTTTTCAGGAGAATTAATCATCTACAAGAGATTAAGCAAAGTCTCTTTATAAGTATGTACATATACACAGCTTGAAATTCTCTGTCCAATCTGTACCTATATTAGAAATGGTACTTAGGGTAAGCTTGGAACACCACTATCCTCAGGATACTCAGGATTAAATCAGAATACTCAGGATTAAACTCTTCATCAATTGAATGCACCATTCATCAGTAGCTACATAGTTCTAAAACCTTAATTGTCTGTAGCCAAAGCAGAAGCTTTTGCACGCATAAAAACAGCAGCTTGACTTAATTATCAGTTTGTTATAAACTCAAACATAAACAACCTTACACATTATGACTAGTAAACAGGGTATACGTATTTTTGTATGTGGCTCAGTAAAAATAGTATTGCCACTGCTATAGGAAAAAGGCCTGTATACCAATGCCAAACCAGTGCAAGTCCCAAATTTTGGCCTCTTATGCGTAAGAAATTGTTTTAGGAATAACTGTATGAGCTCGAGATGGGTACCAGTTACCTCTTGTTACAGCAAACAGCTTAGGGTTTGGAAAAGGCTGAAGTGAGAGGCCCCACTGAGTTACTCAATGATGGTCAATAACTAGTCAATGATGACATGCAACCTTGAATTTTGGAAAAAACCTGCTTTTCTTTAAACAGCAGCAAAAGCTGAAAAGGAGGCACGGTACTTCTTAGCAACAAGAACAGGCACCTGTGACAGGCCCATCAGTGCTAAATCCATGGCACCAGCTCTGTGGTACCCTCTGCTCACAATTTATAATAAAACTTATACAGACTAATTGCTCTGACTATGCAGAGGTAATGACCAGGAATGAGCAAAACCAAGCCTTTAGTAACATGTGTTGTCAATGAATGTCAATCGACCCAAGCTGTGTTCTAAAGTTTAAAGCAGGTTTGAAATTGCTTTGTTTCATCAGCCTTCTTAATCTTCAGTCACAGCCATCTCTCATTCTCCTCTCGCACATATCATCCAGACACTAACAATGTGTATTCAGATGCAGCCCCTCACATCAGGGTCCAAGTGAAAATACTGACCTATTTTCCAGATTGTTTCCTGAAGAGGGCAAGCTGCCCTTCTGTTTGCAACTGCTTGATTCTGCAGAACAAATTGTTACAGACCAGCCAAGGACAAACACCAAGATATGAACCTCCTCTGTTCTTAGCAAGGCCGTGTGAACCTAAAAGCTGATGATAATTCAAGTGTGAAGCCAGTGTGCTGCCAGCACACCAGAGCTACAGCCAGCAAACACAGGGTGAGTGAAAACACCTGCCCTATCTCAGACCTCCTCTGCTAAGGGATGCCAGGAGGCAGGCTTCATGCAGAAACTGATGCAATACGTCCTCAAATGGATAGGCAATCCTCTAAAACCTAGGAGTAATGAGTCCAAACTGGGAGTGCTACGTTTTAAGAGTTTAAGCCAGGCTAACTTCCAGTATACATAAACTAGAATTCCAGGCTGATGTTAACCACAGTCTCCTACTGCAGCTGTATTGCCTAAACAGATGTGCACTGTACCCCAACCAAATGCAAATTAATGGATTTCCTGGTAATGCAGTTGTTTATTCCTGTGGGAATATCCCAGCAGATGTCCCACCCCAGCTAGCCAATCTGTGTTCTGAAACAGTGCACTCCGTGCTGTCGTTCTGAGATGTCGGCTTCCCTCAGTCCTTTTGGAGGCTCAATCTACCTTTCCTTCTTTCAACCACAGCATTAACAACGATAAGCTACGGCCTCCTACTTAATGCAGGCAAGTGAAATCAAAGAACAGTCACATGCTCTGTTGGAAGAAGATAAGAAAGGATCAGAGAAGAGAAAAAGAAGCCTGATTTCTGATAAGATTACTTGCATTTAGACACGATGTTTGCTCATACCATTGTCAAGTGTCTTTGTACCACACACATTTTGACTCCAGTACTGACACTGCAATTAATTAACCAATACACTTAGGAAATACATTCCATTAACATTAAACCATCCTCACATCTAAACAAAACTTAGGGGGCCTCAGTTACACTGAGTGTTCAGGAGCAGTTTAGCTGCTGTTCAGCCACTGACCATGTCAAATACATAAAGTAAAGGTCAGACTGCAGGACAACCAAAGGCTGACTCCACACCTGCTTAGGGTGCCAAGGGCTGTATCCTGCCTGAGTGGGTCACAGAAACAAAAGACCATTGACTTTAATAGGTCAAGTCATAAATTTGGAGCTGCCTCAAAACATTTTTGTTAATATTAAAACAAACTTTCTTCATTCAGTTGTGATCAGTCCAATAAAAGGCAGAAGACACTGATAGAAAAGCTGAGAGAATGTCCTGGAAGAAGTAGAAACATGCCAGCGAAGCTGATAATACTAGCTCAGATCTGCAAGTCCTAGGTCTAGGCAAGGGTTTCCAACTAGTTGAAACTGTACATATTCCCTATACACTTTACAGGCTCCTCAGGAAGAAGAGGTAGCTGAAAACATCATGCAAATATACCAGATTTATGCACACTTCTGCTAACTACACATTTTATAATTTACGCTCCTTAATATAGAAAATAAATGCATGCAACAATTTCCCTTAACTGTATTATGGAGTCTTAGATTTGCTGTTACTTCTGCTGCTCAATTTTATTTTCAGCAATGTTGCTGCCAACCCATTCTCTTCTTCTAGCTGACAGATGTCACTGTGTCTTCTCGCTCACCACCCCTCTACAGCTGATGTGGCACATGTACTGTGTCTGAAGTGGCAATTTGGGATGTAATCCCATGAAGTGAGAAAAGCAAAACAGCACTGGGTCACAACAGAAGCAGCAGGACAGATGGACTGAGGGAGAGTAAGAGTATAAATACTCCAGGTTTGGGGTTTTTTTAGGTTGGGGAGGCATGTTTGCTTTTGTGCATGTGCATGTAGTACAAATTGGCAGGCGGTGGTGGGATGAAAGTTGAAAGAAGGGAAAGCAGTCTCTGATAAGGTGCCATAAAAACAAGTAAATTTTCATCTTAAGCAAGCAGCTTGCCTTCACTTTCAAAAATAAATTCCTCCACTTAGAAACAATTTGGGTGGCATCCCACCTTAATTCCCCCATGTGGGTCTGTGCTTTCACAGAGCACTCTGAAGTGTTTCAAATTTTCTACCTAGCACACCACATCAGTCCTACAAAAATTAAACTATCTGCTGTTCTTCCTTTCATGCTGTTTGCTTACTGAAATATTTCAGGGAGGGAAGAGTAGAAAAGGAAAGAACACAAGAGATAAGGGGAAAAAGGATTAGGGAAAAATCCATAAGGAAAAATCCTTATGTATTGAAATCCTTGTGGTACATACACAGTTTACTGATTAGAAACACTCTAGGCAATGCATTTAACAACATCATCACAAACCAACACGATCTTTTTTTCAATAAACTGAATGAACGTTAGGACTAGGAACACGACTTCAATGAGCTTCAGAAAATCAGACCTTGTTCCTGACCTTGAACAGGCAAAAGAAATGTACATTTTTACAGCCGTTTACAGTCAAAGGATGGGGAATATTAATAACCTTCACCTTGCTGCTGTATTAAAACCATGTGCCCAAAATAGCATTTTCTCACTGAAAAGAACATTTCAGAATGTCAGCACGCTGACCGAGAGATGAGGAAATAGCTTTTGGGTTTTTTTTCTGGATTTTGGTTGTTTGGGGTCTTTTTGCAAGAAAGGAACTTACAGAGCCTGAGAGTGCCAGTCATCATCTGCTAAATCCCTAAAATCAGTGAAAAAAAGTACCCATGAGACTGGCTTCAAGAATCCCTGAAGTGCACTGCACAAACAAACCTTTAAGCTACCTTGTTAATGTTAATGAATGTTAAAAGTAGGACTCATGGCTAATAAGTTTTATCATATTTCTAGTGTGGATAAAGTACATGTATTTTTCTCTTCCCCTCCTTGCAACTCCCCTCAGTGAAAGGCTAACATATGACATCCTCTTCCATCACTCTCAATTTTACAACTGACATTTGTCCTCTGAAGGGTGAAACCATGGCAGGGCCTCGCCCTTTTCAGATCACCTGGATGATCTCCAGAGTCTTGAGCAAAACATCCTTAGTTCCTACACAGCAATCCCGTGCTCTGGTAATGCTTTCCCATTTCTTTAGGGCACAGGGTATCTGTGGCAGCTAGAGCTGCAAGCATTGCTATCAACTTACGCAGAAACTGTATTTATTTTTAATGAATAATAAAATTAACTTCACCTTATAATCAAAGCAACCAAATTATGAGGTGCTCCAAGAACAACCAAGTTTATTACATAGGAATTGGATCCATTAGCTCATTTCTTGCATCAAGCTGATACTCCAGGCTCCAATCTCACCCACTGCTATTAACCACAAATCAGCCTGTTACATCACATCTTGTGGTCTGTCCAAGAGGAAAAACAAGCAACTCTCAACAGGAGCTCTGTCCAACTCTCAGAGGAAAGTCAAAACCTTCTTTGTATTCAGCAAGCAAGCTCTCATCAGTGTGGATGCCCAGCTATCATCTCCTGTCAAATCCATGGTCAACACGCTAAATGTGGTCTTCAGCAATTGTGCTGGACCCCAGACAACCAGCCAAAAATAAATACAAATTCTAAGGAAACATCCAAACATGTTCATGCTCAAAATACTCACTACACCTTACTGAAAAAGTTTTTCAAAAATAGAAAGCAAAGAATATTTGTGCAAAAGAGTTAACTTCCTTGAATTTTCTACCATTTGCAGGAATTGTAGATAATCAAAACAAAAATAAATTCTAATAAAATTGGGTTTAAATGAATTGTTACTACAGGATTCTACACACAAACTTTTTGCAAGGGACAAACACCAAGGGAAAAGACAGCAGAGTCATATCAAAATAGAGGAAAGCAGAAATAAATCTATAGAAAATTTTTATGTGCATGCTATTAAGCAAGTGTATATCAGATCATGGGGAGGACAAAAAAAGCTAAGCTGAACATTAAATAAGTCTTCAGAAATATTTATCTTTTGTTGCTTTAGAATTGCTTGAACTTGAGTCAAAGCATAACATTTCTTCCAATGGATTTGTTCTTGGCAAGCATGTTGAACACATTCCAGCTTATGTGGCTAGACAAATGGCTGAAAGCACAAGCTGCATCTCCAAAGAACAAAATTTAATGGAATTAAAATTTCAACACTGTCACCTGTTTGGAAGCAACAGTGCTGCTGATTATTCCATCACTCTGCATTTAAGACCTTTTCTTTATTATTGAAAGGATGAAATTGTAATTTGTAATCTAATTCAAAAGTTAGTAGGGCAGTGAAATATTTTAACCCCTTCCTGCATATATCCTGTTGTGTAACACTGGTATTTTTCAACAGCTGATACCATCAAAGATTAGAGAAGCACTTTTAATTGAAATGAAACAATGAAAACTGCCAATGTTTCTTATTTCTCTTTGTAAGGAGCAACAATTAGTCACACAGAGATGTCAAAATATTTAAAGGGATATACATGAAGTTCTGTACATGCGCAATGAACCCTGTTAGAAACCTTCAGTCACAGAAGACAGAACCTTGTGGCAAAGGGCTTGGAAATACTGTTAGAGGAAACATTAGACAAAAGTTTAACTGTCTACACAGTTCTGATCTATTCAGCCATAAGAAAACAGTAATAACATGAGCCTTCACACATAACCTCTGCACATGATTCTCACAATGCTGTTAGGAATTTCAAAGCTTTGTGAGAAAATAAAACAAGTATTGAATGATGTGGCCATGACCCCAACAGTATTTTCAAAGGACAGCCAGGTGAGGGCAAGCATAACCACATTCTATCCTGTCACTGACTGTAACCACTGCTCTGCTGGGAGGGCATCAGTTTTCCAATCATCTGCAGGATATAATAAACTACACAAGTTTCCTCTGCAAACAAATGAGCTGTACTTAGTTTATCACAGGACACAACTTCTGAACTATTCTGAGTAGGTGGAAAACAGCCTCCCCTCTTTCAGCATCCCTAGACAGCTGTAGAACAACTTGTACTGGCAAACTCTGAGGAATAGCTCTGTTTCAGCTGTAGCTCTTACACAGCTAAAAGGGGAAAAAAAAGAAAGAAGTGACGTGTAGAAAACAGCCAGCACAGGGAGCATAAGGAAAATGAATTAGTAATAGAACTTTGTGGTTTTTCTCCAGACTACTGCTAGGCAGGGAGTGGCAGGACAACACACACATCCCCACCACCACGATAAAAAATAATGTGAAAATGTTCTAGCAAGCAGCACAGGTTTCTGATCTGATGGTCTGCACAACAGAGTACTGAAGGATGCATTCAGAACACCCTCAGCTCTCCCCATTCTTATGCCCCATCATTAACAAAAATGTTCCTCTTTTTAGCCTCTCTCACTCCCGGGTTTTCAGGTTCTCTTGACAGCGATAAGCTACAACTCAAAAAAGCTATTTCATCTGCTGGTTCTGGTCCACAGTGCAGTAATAGTTTGGGTAATGAACTTTCTTTAATGCCTCAATGCTTTTTATAAATAATCCTAATTACTAGAAAGGCCTCTTTTCCAAAGTATGCTTTGTTGAAGCTATTATCAATACTCCCATTCAAAGTTTGGTAGCAAAAGTAGCTTCATTTTCAGTGCTAAAAGCAAACCTTTATTCCCCCTGCAATGCAGTTTCAAAGTAAAAAGTATATTAACATCTTGGAAAACTTAATTATTTACAATACTGAATGCTTGACTAGTCATGAGCTTCCTCCTCCTTCTCCAACATTCTAGGTAAACTCAAATAAGAAAGATGTCCTTAAGTAAATGAGAAAATAAAGCCTGAGATCTGTCTTTAATAGACCCAGAATCACAGCTTAGGTCTTGAAATCTCTATTTATGTGAGCAAATACCACAGCAGAACAGGAGCACATCTGCAAAAGAACCCGACAGGTTTTGAGGACATGACATTCACACTAAAAGTACTTCAGCTCAGAGGTGTGGGTGTCAGTACTGGGAGGACAGTGCTGTGGATTGTATCTAATGTGGTTTTAAAGAATAAACACCAACAGTTTGAGGATATCATTTGCAATCCTGGAATATTTTCATTACAGAGCAACTCAGTTTGTGGTTTCCAAGAGTACTCCATTATGTGTGTGTGTGTGTATATATATACATCTAAAATAAAGTGTTATTAGTGGGTTATCAATTCACTTCCAAAAGCATGTCTCATGCAAACTCATATTTGAGCATGTTAAATTTCTCTGAGCTACCAAACACAACTGTGTCATAAATACGCATCAAGAAAATTGCCAAGTAAGTAAACTCATGAATCAATTGCCTGTAGTTATTCTTTCAAGTTACATAATGCAATTTGTAATGTTAATGGCCAAAAAGATACACAAACCCCCTATCGCTTCCTTTACATGCATTTTGGTTATAGATCAGCACAGAATTGCAGATTTACTTAGAACACACTTGTAAACAGTTCAGCTCACGCACAAAAGAGCTTTAACTTTATCCAAAAGGGTTTCTTCAGTTCCTGCAGCTCTGTAACCAGGCTAAGGCTGCCCACACCAGGTATTCTCCCTTTTACAGCCCCCTAAGTACAGCAACAAAATGCAAATGCTGCAAAGATGAATACAAATTCAGTTTTCTGCACTTTGTTTTTTCTACCTCTTCTACTTTTTTCTTATTCCCTATCTTCCCCTTACTGAAGAAACAGAAGCTTTCTCTGCCAGCTACTGAAAGCTTGTAGAAATTTCATCACCAATTTGACTGAAATTCCAACTGGAATTGGAAGCATGAAGGACAAAACTAGATGACTAGTTCTGTGTCATCTAGTCTTGTTTCACTGGGAAAGCACAATAGAATAAAATCAAAGAGGCAGAATTTTTGTATTCCCGCAGTCTAGGTGCAACAGATTACAGATAAATAGTGTTATTAATAGGAAAGCAGAGCTAAGCTCTTTCTTTTAATTATGAGCAAGAACTTGCAAATGTCATCAGCATTTCACTGACGGTATTTTAGAATAACAGACAGGAGAAGAAAATTGTAGAAAAAACAATAGGTAAACTTGAAAATCTGATGAGTGGGGAAATCACTGCAAGAAACACGAAGTATTAAGTGGTTAAATAAATTGAAAGATGAGGAAGAGGGAAGAAAAAAAAAATTCCCTGGATGAGATAAGGAAACATCTAAATGCAAGCCTAAGAGAGCAAAAGAAATGAATGTTAAGCAGATGAAAAGGTATTAAAGAGAGCAGCCTGACAGACAAGAGCTACATAAACTGAATGGCTGAATACACAGGCAAGACCAAGAAAACACAGAACTGAAATAATGCTAAATCAACATTGTGAGTGATTTGCCAACAGACACAAAGGTGACTACAAGTGCAAGTGGCAAAGCATAACCAATACTTTTCCATACACAAACAGGACTTTAACTGCAGGAAATAGCGGTAACCTTTGACAAGCAAACAAGTTTGCTTGTCAAAAGTTACTGCTACTGCCCGATACACTTCAGCTACTAAACCTTTCATCTTGAGTGAGAAACAGGTGGAGCTCTTAGTTTATGAGAAAATCACAAACAGTGAGTAACTTCCTATATCAACACCTTCCTTAAATAAAGTATTTAAGATAATGGGAAAGTTGTCCAGAACAACTTCTCCTCAATATTGCCATTAGTCTTATCAATATATCAACTTCACCAAAAAATTAACTTCTCATAGAGTCAGCTCTCTATAGAATTTATATTCCAAACAGTTGCATCAATTCAAACCATAAGGATCTGGTCCTTAGTAAATAGGGTTTGTTCCACTACATGTATATACATTCACAAGTATAATAATTTCTACAGCTTTCAGTAGACCTCAGGGACAAAATGTAACATTATCTTTGCATAAAACATTATGGGTCTCTGCAAGTGTTGTTTCACAGGCAGTAAAGGGATTCTGGAGACAGCCAGTAACAGGAAACAAAACCGCAAACGTTGCAAGAATGTATTCAAGATCTGCATGCGGGATGATGAAATCTTTTGACACAATTTTGACATAAATTACATATTAAGCATTTATGACTCAAGAAGTCCAAGGTCTAGGGTCCCATTAATTACTTAATTAAATTGGTGACCATCATCCCATGTGGTCAGTGACAATTCAGAGTAATATTATCCAATGTTCCAAACCAACCACCCTCTTTAACATATTTCACAGAGTCACATGGGAGAGATAGTCAGAAACACCACGTATCCACACAGCTAACTACAGGTGTCAGATTAGACAGAACTAAACACCCTTTAAAGACTTTGGTGATTTCCATTAGTTCCTCCACATGTACTTTGAGAATAAATTCCCCTCAATGCCCTGAAAATGCATATTAATTACATTTATTGACACTGAGGTTAGAATATTAGTCAAGTGTTGTCACATTAAATATTGCACAAGAGTGCCATGAGGCTTTTTTTGATACTATGAAGTCTGAAGATGTCCAAAAGAGATGTTTTTAAATTCATCCTTGTGCAGAGTCGTGTTCAAGCAGTTTTTTACAGGAGTCAGCTGGCAGCTCAGTGTCTGTTAGCAGCACACCACCACCTCCCAGCCCATGTACTCCCTCCAAAATTTGTATGCATTCACTTGATCAGGCTTCCAAATTATACTTTGCTAACAACAGAATATGCTTCCTGAAGGTTGGTAAACATGCTTTATCACCAGCAGCCACGCTTTAGATCTTGCACTGGGAAACATCTGTGTTTCAACAGGTGGCTGCGTAGTGAGCACCAAGCAAAGAAACACTCCCTTGCATAACACCCTTTTTGCATTTTTATATAAGCACAAACCAAGAAGCACATACTGCTAGAGAAGAGAATGGTTTTGCTGCATATCAGATTTTTCAAATCTGGTAAGATTTACTTAATCAAGTATGATTTAAATAACTTATCTTGCCCTTCGCCCCCTTTGCTTATAATGCCATCTAAAGTTCAAGCTCTAAATCCAATAAAAGAATAACCCACCAAGTACTTGGTACTTGACAGAGTTATGTAGAAGCAGCAATTCTCAGCATTTAGTTTTTAAGTATCGTAATGCACTAGAGCCAAAACTTCATTAGAAAAAATATCTCATTCTTCCCTGAAGGTCATCCATTTCTGAAGCAACTCTCAACAGTCAAATAAGAACATTTTCATCACTTTAGAATAATAAATTTAGTGGGGGAAAAAATCAATACACAACATATATTGTGCATGTGTATATAGTGATTAAAGAAAATACAGAAGAAAACCATCTTTCAGACTGCATGATAATAAAAAAAAACCCAAAACCCAAGGGTAGTTTGGCATTTTCCACCACTTAAGTCAACATTTCTGTCTTTTTAGATGATAGGGAGAAGGAAGGAGTTTGAAGGACAAAGCAGGAACCACAAATAAACCCAGATCTAACATTAGCAGTGGGTGAAAGATAAATGCCTAAGAAGTTTTATGAGCAAAACTGAAGTGACATTGTGAACACTGCAAGCAAATAAACATCAGGAAGATTAAAAATGCAAGCAAGCAAGACTTAGAGAAATGTCAGCAAAACCACTAGCAAAAAACCTCCCCACACTACAGCCAGTTCCAAGCAAGTCACTTTTAAAGAACAAGAGCAGAGTTTTTCCCTTTCAAAAAGAGGCACCAAGACATCCCACGTTTATTCAAAAACCTTGACAAGAATTCATTTTTAAACTTAGTGTTGCATAGCTACAAAAAAAAATAGTCATCCACTGAATTAAATTTATTTAAAATAAAAATATATCCACTAACGTTTTCTATTTATCCTCCTTCACTGAATTTCTTTTTATTGTGATAAGAAAGTTTTGGAACATCAGGTTTGGAAAGAATAATTAATTAAATATTTGTTGTGCAATTTTTCATGAAAAGCAAACAAATGGGACCAGCTAAAGCAGAGCAAAACGAAACCCAAACAAAAAAAGAAAAAATTGAGGCAAAGAAGAGAAGTGACAACCCCTAATTTTCAACAACATACATTGCCTTATGTACCATTTACAACAAAATCAGAATTAAAAGAAAATAAAATTAATAAAATTTGGAAGAAGGTAAGGCTGGTTACCAATTCCAGTGACGTTATTCATTTCCAATGAATACATTCATTTCCATTTGACCTAAACTTTCAATTAAAGCAGGAGGGAAAAACCAGCTTGTCCAGCAGTATTGTCCAGCTAAATTGTCAAGAGGTTTTCAGTCAATATATAAAATGAAATTACAAGGACACATCACAGCTCAAGTAACACATATGTGCAAAATGATATACACATATAAATGCAATTTCTGTGAATCACAACAGCCCCACAATCCTGACAATATTTTTCACAAGTCGTGTTGCAATCCTTATGTGTATTTTTCTGTCCAGAAAGTCAGATTCCTAGATGTCAAGTACCTAAACGCATCAAACTGGACAATACAATACAGACCAAAGAATAACAAAAGAAGTAAAAAAAAAAAAGAAAGGAAAATTAGCACAGCTCCCTCCTAGCCAATGCTGGATTTCACTGATGTAAATCATACAGAAAGGATTTTTAAAGCCAGACCTACCTCTGCAGACTGGTATTTGCAGTGCAGTAAATCCTACTCGGGGATTAGGAGACTTTGGTCTCTCTGATAGCAAGGACAAAGATCTCTCTTGTGCCCAGCAACCAAGCCATGCAAAAAGAGGTAAGAGTGAGTGGATGGAGACGAAAAGACACAAACCTCAGGAAGTATTGCTAACAAGAGTGAGAGTCCATTTCCTTTTGGTCCTGCAGCCATCACAGCAAAGCAGAGTTTTCAGAAGAGATCTGAGAACGGCCAGGCTCTGCTGAGATTAAAGGGAGGTTTCTCAGCCATGTTAGGGAGGAAGAAGGCAGAAAGCAAAAAGATGCTTTTCACAGATTCTACCTACAGGCAAACCCACCGTGGGCAGCACGTGGCCCTGGGGGAGGTCGGAAGCAAACCCTGCTGGGGGATGATGATGGGGACAGGGAATGTAAAGACAAAATGATGGTTCAGTGGGGGAACAGGAGGGGAGCAAAGGATGGGCAAGGGGAACATTGTCAGAGCAGTGTGTACAGGAAAGTACAGAACTTCAGGGAACTGTCAGCACAGCAAGGCCAGTGAAAAATCCTTTTACACTAGACTGAGATTAGAAAGGGGGGAAGTGTGTTTGCCTGTTAAGACATTTATGCTACATGACAGGATGAAAATGGCCATACCTCACAGAAAGTGTGTCAAAACTCTGCAAGACTCATGCTTGGGGGGTTTCTGCCTCTTTTTTTTTTTTTTTTTTTCTTTTCTTTTTTTTTTTTAATAATATTCTCACATTCAGAATTTGGAAAGAGAGACTGCTCCTGTGGCTAGGAAAGAGTGAGAATGGAAATGAAAATGACTTCAAGAACATGAAGTTTGATTTACTAGCTTAATGGAGGCTTACAGTGCAATATAGGATTTAAGCAGATTATGTAATTGCAAAAACAATACTAATTTACAGGGGGGGGGTGTTTCTTAAACAAAAAAGCTCTGTTACTATCCACAGTTAATCACTATTAAGGAGTGAGAAAAAATTCTGAAGCTTTGCCAATACCAACATTTTCCTTTACTACAGAAGTGTGCCTTAAATGGAAGTAACACAAAGAAAAATAAGGGGGATTTTGTCAGTCATGCCAGATGACTGTCAATAAAAAAATGCTTAGAATTTGTTAACCGTTTCTAAAGTATTTTTCCTTCTAAATTTCAAATAGATGTCTCAGAGATGGATCTACAGAAGTGTTTTTATTTTAAAAAGGCTTCTTTTTGCATTTATCATTAAGACTTTTAAAGCACAAAAGGTCCTTTTCCTGAATTTTAATGTATCAAACAGGCTAAAGAATCCTAGAGAGATCCTTCATGTTATGCAGAGTACTGTCCTTGAAAGTTTTTGTTGTTTCTACCCTTGAGCCTACAACATTAGGATTTCTTTTAATTAGCTGAGAACTATAAGACAAGTGCTAAAAAAAAAAAAATAAAATAGTCACTTTATTTATGGCAACTGTCAACAGCACAGCAAGATTTTAAAAGAAATCTCAATAAATATGCAAAGAGGCATCTAAGAGATTTATGAACACGCCCAAATACCCAACTCCCACAGCATTTAATGAGACACTCCTGGGTACTCCTGTAGGTGTCTGAACACCTTCTACAAAGCAGACTTGGGGTATGGCTGAGCATAATTCACACCTGTAGTCCCCATCAACGTCAGTGTGGTGTGGTGGGCTTTTGGCACCTCCAGAAAAGCCCACACATTTAAGTCACTTCTGATTATCTCCATCTGTGCACATTTATTCCTGTACAAAATTATCTCATCTCTGTTTATAGTTTAAACCTCAAGCTTAGACCTTGGGCTCACACAGGAATGGAGACAGGAATACTAACAGCAATTTATAAAAGAGTAGGAGTGAGGTTGGAATTTTTCAGCACCATCTTATTTCTTCTTTCTCCCTCCTCACATCCTTTTTAACGTGTGAAAGAGGGAGGGAAATAAAAAAATTCTTCAGGATTTGGAATATTATACTTGCTACATTTGGAAATATAAATCATAGCTGTAACAAGAACTCATGAGAATAAGAAAACTTTGAGATTTGAATACTGGTACTGAAAGTTATTTTTTCACCTACTCCTTCTGATTTGCTTAAACGTGGAAAAAAATTAAGAGACCTACGTTTTAAGCTTTATGTTATTCCCAATTTTCCTCGTAACAAGAAATCAAAGTTACAGCTCTGCTTTTTATATTCTATCAGTTTAGCACCTGAATCTAAGGTACTTTTATAGTAGTGAATTTATATGTTATTAATATAAATACCTTCATAATCAATATTACATATTAATAAAATAATATACTGTATATTACATAGAAAAATAGACTAACATAATGAGCATAATCAAGAAGAACCTGATGAGAAAGGAAAAATATATATATATATGCACAGATACATACATAAATATACAAGCACACACACATATGTATCTATATATATATCTATATAGATATATAGATATAGATATATAGATATAAAGTCATTTTCCAGCATGTGACTTTTGAGAGGGTGGTCAAAATCTGCTTAATTGTGGTATTGACAAAGAAATTTGATCAGTTCAAGGACTATCCCCATAAAAAGTGTTTATATTTAGCAAACTTTTTCTTGGCATCATCTTCAGAACATTCATATTAACAGATGGAATAAAAATGTGGCTCATAGGCAGGACAGACTGACCTTCCAGGACAGGACTCATTTAACACACAGGCAGATGGAACAGCAGAGTTTAAGAAAACTGCACATTTCTGTCTCCAGTTAAATCAGAAAAGGTTTGTCTGGGTAAGTCACTTAAACATGAAGACTTACTAGTATAACTTTCTCAGGTCCTGCAGAATCTTAATAAATTCAATAAATGCAGATATCACAGCCAGGACTTGTGCACCAAAGTGCTGGGCCCCCTGCAAGAGAATTTCTTGCTGTTTCTGGATTTCACATTGCTCAGAAACGTGGCCTTTGTGAACACAGGACAAGCCTGATGAGGAGCCTGCAGAGGCTGCAGCAGGCAGGGTTTGCTGCTGGTCCTTCTTAAAACTCATCAGCACTGCACAGCTGATGGCTCAGTGACAATGACAGCCCACAGGGACCCGGCCCAGGCTGCAGTGAAGGTAAGGACAAAGAGATGAGAAGACAAGCCTTGGAAAGCCTTTCATCCTTTGCAAACTGAAGTAGATTTAGTTAACAGCAGCAGCAGGTGAATGGGTGATCACTGACGGTTGTCAAGCACTGGCACAGGTTGCCCTGGGAATGGGGGAGCCACGTTTCCTCAGGGATGAAATGTCACATGGATACGGCTCTTAGGGACATGGTTTAGAGGTGAACACGTCAGTTAGAAAAAAAAAAAATCATCATGGCTTGCAGCACTTTAAGAAGGCATAATTTCCATCACTCAGAAATCCATCTAAATGATGTTACTCAAAGTGAAAGTGCATTCATTTACAGTACAGAGAAAATGAAAACTACTATAAAATCATCTCCACTCATGCATTTTTGTTCCTTTTTTCTTTTTTTTTTTTTCCCTTTCTTAAGTAGTAAAAGTAGCAGATAGTTTCATTTAGCAAAATAAAACATAATACATTGACTGGTTAATTCACTCACTGAATGCACTTAATTTCTTTTTATAAAAGATCTTTAACGATGTACTCCATTGAAGAACTGAAAGAAAAATTTTGACCCCAAATCAGCATTTCTCTCTTTACATTTCTGTTTTCAGCATTGTGCCTGATCTCTCCATCATCCTCAACCCCCACTGCAGTGCCTAGCAATGATCCATTGTTACAGCCTTGCAAAGTGACTGAGCAACTCTTTCAATTTCTGTTTTTCAGAAAAAAGTTTGGAAAAAAAAAATCTACTTTCAATTTCTTAAAAAAATCATTCATTTAGCTGAACATGAATATGGTGTTTCTCAATACAGAAAGTATCCTTTTCTTCCAACACCTGTTAAGTGGTAGCTTGCATAAAAGCAAGACTACTATTGACAGTGTAGGATTTCATACCCAGTTTTTAAAATGGCAGTTGACCCCTCCTTGCCCCTCTAAGTATTTAATTGCCTTAGTCTACTGACACACTGAGCCACTGTCACATAAATCTCACCCAGCACACATTCAATACTTTTACTTTAAAATCTACTGTTAAAATACAAGAAGGTCTTTTATCTATGCTCTGGTTTTAGATTTAGATCATGTGTTTTTCTCCATTGCTGTAAATTTTTTATTTGGCTTTGTCAGAGATTAATTTTTAAATTAAGTCCATCACACAATTCAAGTAATTTAAACAAATACTGCAAGGTTTGTGGTAGTAATCACTGACAAAGACGTGTATGTGGAATATACAAGAAACACATAGAGAAAATTTATCTTTAAATATTATCTTAAAGCAGCTCATCTTTTCATGGAGCACCATCAAGAGGAGTCTGTCCCTATTTTCTTTGTACCTCCCTAATCTGACATTCATAAAAATTAGTGAGATCCCCCACAGGTTGGACAGTCCCAGCTCTCTCAGCCTCTCATCCCATGCCAGATGCTGCAGTCCCTTAACAGGTATAACTTCTCTAGCCAAAAGTTAAGTAGGTAAGGGAACTCATTTTGACAGACTGAAAAACCACTCAAACCTGAACACTTCAAACAAGACACAGCACCCAAAGCAGTGCACATTAACATGGGAATTCCAGAAGTATCCGTAAATGTTGTGGCAGCAATTCAGTTAATATTCCTGTTAGTGTGGCATCATCTGTGAAAAACCAAATACTATTCTTCATGTAGATATGGTGCTTGAAATACAGAATAACATAAAGTGCTAAGCATAAAATGACTCAGGTGTTAAGCACAATTTACAGTTTCAACTGTGTTGTGAAAGTGTTTTAAAAAGCAAGGTATTTTAATGCCTCTCACACTTGAAGAATTATACTGTTACTACCATAAGCCTACATTTGCCCATCTTGGTCTGCTGTAAGTGAAATATTTTCAACACAGTTGTAAATAACCAAGAATAGCATCAACATAAGTCTGTATGCAACCAAACTCAAGAGTCAGTAACAACAGCAGCAGTAAAAGTCAACCAAATGAGAACATACACACTGGAGACACAGTCCAAGGTACCAAGCTGGTACACTGTACAGGCTTTTAAAGGCTTCCTAAAACTTCTAAGACTAAATTAATAAGCTTCATGCTTCAAATATCTATTCCAAGCACCTTACTTGATTTATGCACAGTTGACTTTTACAAACAACCCATACGGATAAAGAATTTTGGAGCCAATTCTAGAAATCTTGCAACCATTTACTAGAAAAAGCCATTTTTCAAAATCTTACAAAACCTTTTTTTTTTCCCTCCCAGTAATAAGCATTCTTTCATCACAAATTCTAACATGCAAGTAAATGTATTTTGGCCTCAAATCTTGGCTGCCTTTATCAGAGTAAATGATACAAGTCTTTTGAAAACGCTTTGAAAGAACTGTATATATCCAATATGAAAGAAAGGTTAGCTATAGACATTCCTCCACTCAACAGCTTTCCATAATTACAGCACTTTATCAATGAAATTTTATGCAGGTTACTATCAAGCCCATTCTGTTTCCCAGACAGTCCCAGAATACTTTGAAAAGTATCATTAAGTAAGTGTGTGAAAAACATCTTCTTTCATCCCAAGTGATTAAAGACAAGCTTGGTCAATTCTCATATTTAAGTTAAGACAACACCAAAATACAGTACACCTAATTTCAGGTCCTTTTTAAAGACCTTCCCACTGGCTCTTCCTCCAGGTTCCTTCATCCAAAAAAGGATTCTGGTTTGTCTGAGCTGCCTTATGAGCAAGGCTTCAGTTCTGCTTTAAAATGCCTGTTTACCAAGTTTTCATATATATATACACTCTTCAGGAATTTGCTAAAAGTGAGTAAAACTTGACAAGCACTTCTTAAATCAGCTAGAAATCTCCCCTAGTGTAAGGAATGTGCTTATCATCCCATGCATACACACACAAACTAAGTCAAAACCATTCCCATAAACAGCCTCCTTTGGATACCTCAAAATCTGAGTTGTGTGATTAAAAATAAAGTAAATTAATTATCCAAAGAACTTGAGTATCTAGGCAGTATTGTCTATTCCTTGTGACTGCTGCCAGGTAAGTAAAGAGCAGAAAGCTGAAGGTCTGTGGGATTTATTCAATATTCAGATCAGCTTCATACACATGATTAAGTTTACCACATCTCTACAATTTCATCTTTTTCAGATTTAAGAAACAAGTCAATCGAGTTCTACATATATGTGATATTATTTATTTCTATATTGTTGGAGTTAAAAAAAAAAAAAAAAAGGAAAAAACCACGAATGATATATAGGAACTGCAGAGGAAACAGATGGGAAAAGGAAGAAAGAGCAGGAGATGTGGACAGTTGTTAAGGCAGTTCTGAAAGGACAAAAGAGGCACATAAAGCCTTAGTAAGAGATAATGCTCCCTCTACCCCAACAGCTGTTTAAGAACAGTAGCTGAATTGATTTCTTACTCAAACACACCCTCAGTAACTCTTCAAAGCTGCTGTGGAAAGAAACAGGGGAAAAAGCCCTGCAAAGTTCATCTTGACTTGCGTGGGAGAACTCCTGGGACCTGGTTGCTGCCTTTCACTGCCTTTCAGTGCCCCCAGAGCTGCACCTTTTCTGCCTTCAGAAGGCAGGAGCATGACTGTATCTGGGTTCTAGGATGCAGGGATGTCACATCAGGCACGACATCTCCCACGTCAATGTGACATCCTCCCACTCCCCTCCTTTTCACTTCAGCCCTCTTCCCAGAGAGATGAAGACCTCACCAAGCCATTAGGGGAATCCTCCGTGCAGTGGGAATAGAAGAGGCTTCAGTACACAGCCTGTGCATTGCAAGAGCTCTTTTGAGGCAGCAAAACTTGGGCCAGGGGGACCCACAGAAATGTACATCAAGCTCAGTCGAATACACGTTCTTTCACTGAAATGGGCAAAGCCTATCAATATTAGCATGCCAAGCCAGCAACAAAACCCACACAATTTAAACAATATTGTCAATATAACATGATGTTACTCATACACTTCACACTTACAGTGCAAATTCTCATTTCTCCACCTCAGTCTGGCTTCTTTTCCCATCATAAAGGACATAGAAAAAGGAAACAAAACAGCTACCAGAGCTAAAATCCTCCATATAATGTTCCAACATTCAAGCTACAATAGGCCTTTATTCTTCTGGTTCCTAACTCTATTTCACAAAGCTGAATAAAAATTTACAGAGGTGACCTCATAAATAAGGCTGGTAAAGCATTATGGTCTCAGTCTGCAGGAACAGGTGATAAAATGCTTACCTTCCCAACAGACACACACAGCAGATGGCAACCCTTCTCTAAGTGTGGAACAGAAGAACAAGGCTCTCTCTGCAATGCATTACAAGCACATGAAAGGTACTGCTAACAAGGAGAAAAACATCTGGACCAGAGTGTTTATATATGGAACACAGTTGCTGAATAAGCGAATGGAATTGTGAATTTGCATTTGTTAGTTTATCTATGGTCTGGCTGCTTTGCAAACAGCTACAAGGCAACATAAGGAAAACCCAGACTGAAAGGCTCAGAACATTTTTGGGGCAATGTGCACACAATGCTTACTGATACCTCTCTTAGAGCGTGTGCAAAACAAACAGTTTCAATGGAAGAATTTACTTTTATTTAAATATTAAAGAAAAGTTGCATTTTTTTAAACTTGTACACAGAGAAAATAATCATATAGCAGAAGACCACATCACAAGACAGTGCGAAATAAGCGAACAATCCATTGTTTTTTTTCTGTACAATTCTCATTTGTCATTCTAAAGTAAAACAGGAAGAATTTAAGGAGCTGTCTGTTTTCAGATGAAAATCCCATTCCTAAACAGGATTAGCTGGTAACCTAAAAATATCAGTCAGTAATCTCCAAAAGTCATAAGCTCATGCACCCCACAAGTCCTATACCAATCACTAACTAAAAGAAATTAGGTCAGAATCCAAATCAGATCACAGTAGAGTAGCATCAATCTTCTTATTTCAGAGCTGTCACATTTTAAACACAACTTCCATATAAATTATTAAAAACAGAGGAGATCTGCCTCCAAACAGAGGCTAACTGAAAGTGACATTCTAGTTTAATGTGAGGGTTTAAAAAAATACGTATCTTCAGTCACTTAAGACCTACATCTCTAAATGCACCCCATCAAGCAAACAAACAAAAGCTATCTGACAGGCTGCTTTAGTTTCCTTAAAATGATCTGGGATCAGGCGACAGTTCTTCTGTCATTGCCATGGACTACTTTCCTTGTACATCCCCATACCTTATTTTCTATATGTAAAAAAATTAATAAACAGTATATAATAATATCTGGCAATTTTAAAAATTTATTGATGTAAATCCACACAATAAAATCACTGATTCTCCTACAGCCTGGTTTCCTTTTCACAATGACAAGATCTTCTAAGATGCAGGCTCCAGGATACATGAAAAGTATTTGAGCATATTACAATAACTTGCATCTGGAAGTCATTAGCTGCACTATTAAAGAAGTGGCCACTTCAGCTCACATTGTTAAGCTTCACATCTTGACTGACTGCCATTTGGGCAAAACCACAAATATCCAATGAAAGCATCTCACTAGTACTGTGTTCCCAGAAGTGCCATCATTGACTTACTGACAATTATCACGTTTTTTAATGGCTTTTAACCTTGGTGCAGTTCACTGACTGACACGGCTGACAAGGAGAGGCAAGGAGTAGCTATGACCAGAAAATAAGTTTCAGCTACAACTTTTAGATAGAGGCTGACTCTTTCCATAACGAGAAGCAGTGTGGTCCTATGACATCTTCAACTTTAAAATTATGCTTTATCTACAAACTTGTCACCAAAGCCAAACCAACTGGGTAGCTAATGGCAGCAAGAAACTTCAACAGTCTTATTTTGACTAATTTTATGGTGACATTTATGAGCTGTAATAAGCTATATGAATCGATGTCATAAGCCTTCATAACACATAATGAACTAGAGGGCAAAGTAAGTGGCTTGCCTGCTAATTAAACAACAGTTTAAATTTAAATAAATTCTTGCCATGCAGAATAAACCTCTTATTAAATATAATTTTTGACTTCTTATATAACAAGTTTCTGTCTATTCGTGGCAGTTACAGTGACAATCACAAGTCTACAGACCAGCAATTCCTTTGAGAAGAGACATTTATCAACTGCAGTTTGAGAAAATATAGAAAACGTCATGAGAAAAGCCAAAGTTTTCATTCCACACACATAAACACCAAAAAAAATGCTCCAATAACCCCACATGCAGAAAACACCAAAACAACCCCAACAACCAAACCCTGCCCAATGATATAACCAGAGTCTACTGCCTCATCTTTGCTAGATGACAAAATCTCCACTTCCTCATGTGCCCTGAGTCCATCAGAAAGTAAAGTGCTGTCAGCATAACCTGGCACATGAACAATGCTCTGTAGACACGGGGTGCAACCAGCAGACATTAGGATCACAATATCAGTCATGCAAATGGCATTGAACAAGCAGGGGGTTTGTTTGACTTTGTTCTGCTTTTCTCTCCCTTGGATCACTTTCCTTGCAGTGGACCATCTTTGCTAATTTTAGATGCAGCTCTCAGTCATTTTCAGCCAAATCCAAATACTTTCTCAGGAACCCATACTCACAGGCATGTAATATCACACTGCTTAACTCTGACAAACCAAGTTTGCATATTTTTTGCTACAGGCAAAGTAGAGAAATCTGAGTTCTCTTCATACCACAATCTAGCAGTGATGCATAAAAAAACAATCAAACCCTGCAGTGAAGAAACCTTCACTTCATGCTCTCTTGTGATAGGATACCACAGCTCTGAGAGGACAAAGCAAAAGCAAAACCAGCCAACACAAACTGAGTTTGAATGCAAGGCCCAGTGAAGAGCTGTGGGACCCAGCTTACACAACCTGTCATGGAAAACAGGTGTGAAAGGCCTTTTTCCTGCCAAAGTGGGATGACAAAAAGGTTTGCCATGACAGTTAAATTTTCCTGCTGCCACAGCTATCAGAGAGCACTCCTACTTGGCTTGTTACTTGTCTTCAAAAACTCTAAGTTCCACAAAAGAAGGCAAAGTTATCTCTTTTGTTCTTCTATCACCATCTTGCCTGGAGCTACAAATTAATTAAAAAGGCTTAAGCAACTATAAAAGCCATCAACAAGAGGCAGGGAGGAAGGAGTACAATTAAATGAACCCAGTAACGCAAAAACCAAACTGCAAGCAGACAATTGAACACAGTATCCCTGGGTTGATTTCAACATAAGGAAGGTTGAAAGAGCACTGTGTTACAGTATAAGCCTTAAGAGTAAATTTCTTTACACTCATACCAACATAATAATTTTCTAATGCAGGAAAGAAAGCAGCTCAAAGCCCTAGGTGAAATATGACTGACACAGTAATCACGTAACATTTGTTCTCTGTTAAAAGCTTGATGGACTTTATTAATGTTTATAATGCTACAAAAGCATTAGGCCTCCATGAATTACCTACCTCCTCATTTTGAAATGGGTACCAAGGCTGATGTTTCTTTTCAAGAAAAGAAGAAACTTCTAAAATACCTTGTCAGCTCTACCCAAAAGGCCTACAGAGCTCTTCAGTTCCAACAACACTGATTCCATGATCCTAGAGCAGCTACTTTTGGGTTTGTTCTTGAAGAAAGTCCTGCCAGTGACAGAGCACCTGAGGGGAGTAACTCTAGAACAATGCTAACATTTCTCAGTAGTTACACCACATTTGTTATGAACCAAAACCATCTTACTAATGCTCATATCAGAATTATCTTCTGACACAAAATCCACAGAACTTTGTTACAACAGCTACAAAGAATTAACTTTCACCAGCCTAACATCTTTCTTATCAACAATATTTAGACAAAACAGTACTGCGTGTACAAAGTACAGACAGCCCTTAATAAGAACTCAAATGAATCAACTTAAAAAGACCAGTTTATCAAGTGTGTGTCAATATACTGTGAACACCTTATCCTGAAAATGTATTAATGGCTGCATGCCAGTGCTACTTCAAAGAAAGCTACCATGCAAGCCATAACTAAGTCCTCCTCCTAATCACAAATATGAAAATTCCTTAACACTTGAAAATGTGTGTTCAGAATTTAAGGGTGAGGGCAGGCAGACAGAAAAAAAACCCCCAACAAACGCATACATGACTAATTTTCTGCCAAGGGCAAAAACGCCAGGCATTCTCCAAAGGGCTGAGAGGATTCTGAACATTTCAGAGAACGTTCTGGCATACACACCAAAAATCCACTAAGAATTTGGAAGTCAGAGAGAGCTTCCACAACAATGATAATACGTCATTTGAAAAACAATTATCAGAACAACTATGGAGGAAAAATTGCATATACATAAGCGAAGAAGACTGGGCAGAAGAAAATAGTTGGTAGAGTATTGTTAGACTCAAATTGGGAAATAAATTTCCTTAATTTTCCTCATTTCTCTCAAGTTGTTACTAACCTGTAATGTATTTTGCATCTTTCCAGCACTGCTCTTAAATTAACTAATATTTACCAAATGTTATAAGTACATATTCTAATATTAGATAACTTATTCCAAAATAAAGTTAGTGAGTAGTTCTGCTATCACCGTAACTAAGATCTGGAGGAAAAAAAAAAAAAGCCAAACAAACCCAAGAAGAAAGGCTTTTTTGTAACCACCATAACAAACAATAGTGAGGTTTCATCTACGTACTTCTTTGAAGGTTGTCATAACAGGCCATAACAAAGGAATTGTTATCACCTAGGTTAAAACCTGATGAATTGTAAATAAAGATCACAACTGCTTATATTTGAGCTGAAGTAGTTATGCTGGAAAAAAAGTATACATCCACCATCTGGTGCACAGTAATTACAGAAATTAAAACCACATTTCTGTGGCCCGCCTTTAACAATTTTACTGATACAGTAATACTTGATCTTCTTAGGGAACACAATCTAAATTCATGCTGTTAAATGATCATAAGGCTATCCAGTGCATGGCATAAGCAGTTCATTAAGCTGGAATCTTTAAAAACACTTGCTCCCCAGTATTAAGGGAAACAGTTCCCGTAGGTTCACGTCATGCAGTTCAATTTAATCCACAGTCAAGGCAAGTTAATTTCACACCTGCTGAGTGATACCGTGATGGATGGCACCACAGCAGGTCATTAATTTTGTTTCCTTTTGATTAATTTCACACCATACACTGGACACAGTCTTTTGAGCTATGATGTCTAAGAGCAGGGCTTAATGCCTGCAAAGGGCTAAATCAGGTTTTGACTGCTTGCCAAAAAAACCCAGATGTGATACAAGTGAAAGGCAGCTTCACTGACATGGTTACAGGTGTGGCAGGACACGCTCATCAAGCAGCATATTTCAGGGGAGCTGTTCTTGAGCATAGACATAAAGGAGAAATTCTAGAATACCTTACTTACAATCGAGAAGGCAAAGCTAATTTTATTTGCCACAGAAACTCTTCCACCATTTACTTACTAATATATACCTAGCAAGGTATAAAAATTTACTAAGACTACTACATTTCCTGATTTCAAATTAATAAAAGAGAAAAAAAAATCAAGATCACACAGGATGAAAGAAGAGGAAGGAAAAGTAAACATTCAAAGATGACAGCAGCAGCCATCCTTGCCACCAGAGCAGAAGGGGAAGCAGTGGGTCATTTTGTCACTCTAGTCAGTGAAGACATCTGGGGCTCTTGGAGGTCTCTGGATCCACAGGAGAGGGTCCAGGCACAGCAGAGGGCTGAGCTGAGCCAGCAGCTCCCAGCCAAGGAACAGTCTAATCTTACTGCACTTATCCCACTGCTCCAAGCCCCTCAGTCTCACCCCCACTCTGTGCTACAAGTGCCAAATCAACAGATCCCTTGATGAGCTGATTGAGATCATGAAAACAAAGGAAGCCTTTTTCTTACATTGGCTTTCTGCTTGTTTCACAAACCAAGCTGTCTAACAGATGGGTCAGGTGCCTATCAGAGCTGGTGAAAATGAAAAGGAGAAATTGTATCTTTTGGTAGCAAAGAGATGTTTAGCTTAGCCCTTTTCCCCTTTCAAGGAGTGATTCAAAGCAGCAGCCCCAAAAGCCTCATTCTCTCTATTGACCATGGAAGGATCTGAGCTTCCTGAAGTCAAATTAGGATGAACTTTCATCCCTTCTTTTCCCTTTCTTTGTGCACCCTAATATTCTTCAGCACAACAAATTGTTACTGCTTGTCACTCATTCAAAGCTTTTGCTCTTTTGTTCTTCAAAATAGTGCTTTACAACACAGTATGAGCAAATTTTTAGTCTCTTTCTGACCATGAAGAATAACTTAGAAAACACAGAAATGCTCATGCTGACCAGCAGCCATATTTGGTAAGAAAAACTATTCTGTATTTGGCACTGAAGTCAATATAGTGGAGAGGAATATGGTTTTGTGATTTGACAAATGGAAATGACATGGGACACGTGATTCAGTATGCATGGCTTAAATCTCTCAGGGTGACAGGCTTAAGTGAGGAAGACACGAGCTACTCTGAATCCATCTGTGCCAGCAGACTTCTACTTCTCCAACCAGAAGTTATTGCCCCCTCACATCTGCCCATGCAATTAACCTCAGCGTCCCCTAGACATTACTGCAAACTAAGTAGGGCAATAATTAATTTGCTATTTCAGCTACAAATCTTGTCTTGCTAGTTTGATTAGCATAATTCAGGCTGCACAGAATGGCCCTTCCATCAAGATTGCAGGAATCTCTCCTACAATCATCCTGTTGTCCTCTTCTGGTTCAGGACACTGACTGACATCATGACTTACTATCAAGTACTTGATCAAAGGCTCTGCACAAAGCTTGACTATATGCTGATTTAATGTGTTATAATGGTTACCTGTTTATTTGCCAACATGTAATTTTCAGCATGAACTGAAAAATTTTACTGTCAACTCCTATAGGGAATCTAAACCCAGGATGAACAAGAAGCTGGATTAATAGGACTTAGCCACTGAATGGAAACTGAAAGTAAATTATCTCAATCATCAGAAGCTGCGAGCTGGATTTTGTAGACGCAACTCCCATTGCTGGCAACCCATTATGACAATTTTGACAGTCAGGAGTAGCAAAGCAAGAGCTACAGCTTCAACAAGATCTGCAGCAGGTTTTGTTCTTGCTCATCAGCATCACACAGTTCCCATTATGAGTAGGAAAGCGCACATTTCATTTTTTCCCCCAATTACCCAAAACAGTATAAAAAAAGTTTGTAAGAAAACTAGGGTTTTAATGTTTACATTTTTGGATGTCTAGAGAACACCTAGGTTTACTTCCCTCTGTATTTCTCATTTCTAAGGGGCTGCAGAAGAAGCCGTTTACTTTCCATCCAAGATCACTTTGTAGCTGAAAAGAACCCAAAAAACAAAACAACCCCCACCCAATTCAAAAAAAAAAAAAAAAAAACAAAAAACCTCACTTTTCAACCAGCTTCTTATTCTCCCCTGAAAGTGGTGGTACTTTCTAAAAACAGAAACTTAATCTGCCTGTGTATCATTTAAAATTAGGAAAGAAGAGAAGCCCAACTCTGAAGCCAGGTGTTAGTTCTTAAATTGTTGGGTTTTTTCATCTCACACAAATAATAAATAATTAAGGTGAAATTTCTCATAAGTGCATAGATTAATGCTTACCAAATCTCTTTAATTATTACAGCAATTTGTGAACTAAAACTTAAGTGCAATAAAGAATGAATTTGAAACTGCTATATGCTTGCATATATTCATTATGCACATCACCATATGTCAGGCAGAATCTCTGAAGGTGAATCTCAAACAAGTGATTACCACTGAAGCAACATGATGGAGAATAAAGTAGACAAGTGATATATTTAGCTTCATCCTATCTTTGTCCCTAGAGGAAAGCATTCCCTCTAGTGTGGGAAGGGGAGGGGGGGGAAAAGAAAAGCCTAGAAAATTAAAACATGTTTTTTCCCAACACTAATGACCCATTTTAAACAGTCTTACGTAACTCAAAAATGAGATTATATTTGTGTTGTCATGGATTTAATCTTATATTTTTTAGTCTGAATCATATCAGAAGGTTATTAACCACACCTGCCTACCACAGTTTTCTGAACTTTCTCAGTTTAAGAAATCCAGTTCCTCTCTAGCTTTTTTAATCAATTAAATTTAAAAAAGGGGGCAGGCCTGGTGAGCTAATTTTGCACTTGTCTGAACTGTACAAGGTTTATACAATCTGAAGCTATGTAATTATGTTAAATACTTTCTACCTGCTTCTTAAATTTCCACCAGTCCTGGAATCCCCCCACGTGTGCTCTTCGGTGTGTTCTCAAGCAAGCACGTTGAGCTTTTCCTCCTGCAGTACTGGGAACACAAGCCAGTTCTTAAAACACATGGTGTAGACTGAAGCACAATTCATTAAATGAAAAGCTTTTCCAAAAACAAGCAGAAATGGGTCCACTTTGCTAACTGTTCTCTAAAAAGACCACATAAAACTTAGCATTCACAAATATCTTTGCCACTCATAGTTGTACGGATGGAAGAAACAAAAAATGTTCCTTCTAGCAGAGATTCTTGCTGTGTACCAACTAAAAGCTCCTCCACACATCAGATAGACATTAACATAAATTGAAAACACAACCTATGTACAACAAAAATATCCACATATTTGTCAAATATTATCTGAATAACAGGGATAAGATCTACAAGGCAGTTAAGTCGGACTTCCAAGGTCCACTCAAAAACATGAGGTTACTATTTAGGTTAGTTCTCCTGTGTTTCAACAATACAAACACATTATAAACAATAAAATGTAAACACCAAGGCTTCCTTCCTTCTTCCTCAAACAATAAAAAAAAATCTCAACAAAAATACCTTCTAAATCCACATAGTTTCCAGAATCAGAAAGCAAATTCAATAGGTAATATTGTCCATCTCTAGAATGATGACAGTGAAAAGCTCTGCATTTTGATCTAACAAGGTTCTTCCTAGAGCCACATTTACATTAGTTAGGTAAATGTACAAGACATAAAATAAACCCACAGACAGGAATACTCATCTATAAATATGCACCAAAACCCCTCTGCTTTCAAACAATCCATTTGAAAATTATTACAATCCAGCAGTTAATGCAAATGCACAAAGCTGCCAAAAAGATCACTTGTAGGTCTGAGCAGAATGTAAATGATCTTGAAACAGTACTGTAGTACCAGCAGAGAGGAAAACAGAGACTACTTTACTGACACTACCACAGATGGATGGATTTCTCTACTGTTTAGTCAAACCTAATGAAGAGAAAAAGACAGAGACAGAGGAATAGATTTTCTAATATTATGAAAATACTCATTCCTTTCAACTCACAGGGGAAATGTGCTGGCAAACACATCTTAAAAGTTGATATAAAAAGCCTTTCTCTTTTAAACTCTACCACAGGGCTGCATTGATTTATCTTTGTAACAGCCTGGATTTGACAGATAACCTGCAAGTAACTATTTAAGGCATTATCTTAACATATTTCCACACCCTGAGCAGTCCATTTGCTGTGTAAGCTACAGCCATGAGGGTCCAACACAGACCATGGAATCCTCTCTCAGCCTTACACCTCTGTTCCACTGCCTGAAGTGAGTAAATGTCTACTTGAGCCACATGCATGCAGAGGACATCAGTGGCTCTGACTGCAGGGGGGACACCAAAACAAAACAGCCCTTACTTCAACAGTGGCTGGAAGTGTTCAAGGGCAGGCTGGATGTGGCTCTGGTCTAGTGGAAGGTGTCCCTGCAAGAGGGTTGGAGTGAGATGAGCCTTCAGATCCCTTCCAAACCAAATCATTCTGTGATTTTATGATTAATTCTATTATTGGGTCTGGTCTTAAAGAGAAGAACAGATAAAAGAAAGAATAAATGTTTTCAATAACATTTTCTGCTGTATTTCAGAGGAATATGATATTTCTTTCTGCAGCTTTTATCACTTAATAGCTTCCAACTTAGGTTGTTATTTTAACAATGGGAAAAGTCGTATCCTACAGCTGGGACTCAACATATGGCTTGAGGTTCAGGACTGAAAGAAGCAGCTTAATTATGAAAGCAGCTAGCATGGAATTACTAGACATTTCAGAAGATAGAATTTTAAAAGTTGTCTAAATTAAGATTTGTTTGCTGCCTTGCTCTGCTCAGGTTTCCTACATTCTACCAGACTACTGAGACAACGTGAAGTTCAAACTTACATTTTCTTCATAATATTTTCATTTGTTTATCCTGATTAGCCTTTTTTGGGAGGTATAATGATAGCCTTAGGTGAGATTCCTAACATTTAGAATAATCAAGCCAATTATGTTACTCGAATAATATATTGACTATATTAGCAAAAACATGGAAGATAATTCTGGTGCAAATAATCCCAAGGGAAAAAAAATCTGTAGGCCAGGACAAATTACTGGACATTCGTGGATTATCCAGTTTTTCAATGTGCTACTTTCATTTTCTGTGTATTCAAAGCTTGTGCAACACAGACAATGAGTCAGACCTTCAGTAAAAACACCCTCGCTCATTACAGACATCCTGAGTTCACTTGAAAAAGCCTCATCAGAAAAAAAAAAAAAAAAAACAACAAACAAAAAACAACAAGAAAGAGGATCTGTGTGGAAACTTGGTTGTGACAGAAAAAGATGAAGATCAACTGGCCTTCTGAAGGCACGAAATCAATGCTTCAAATCATCTGTTTTCATAAATAGGTAATGAGCAACCCAAGAGAAAGGTACAAGATGAACTAGAACCTACTGATTATAACAAAGATTCAGCACAACTCCACATATGCCATTCAGAGACTTCATCAACTCTGACTTAACTGTACAGAAGAAAAAAAAAAAAAATCCATCCAGGCTTGTCCGGTGGGTGAAGCAGGATGAGTGGGTTGTCTTTTAGTCAATTCAAGAAGTCAAGGAGTTTAGCAAATAAGGATATTTCTTAACTGGTTTAATTAAAAAAAAAAAAAAAATTATAGAAACTTAAAAATAATTTCAGAAGAACACTCTGTGGGATGGGAAGAGATGCATGAGGTAAAACTTACATGTAATGGGTCTCAAAAAATTTCAAGTCAAAATTTCAATGGTGAAATTGCATCCTTGAAGACTAAATGTTTGGAGTAAAACAGCAAAAGCCATTCAGAAGTCTGGATTAAGATAGAAATCGTGTTGTTTTTACAAGCAGAGCAGGGGATACAGAAAGCCCTCTTCACCCATAACTGAAATCCCACAACACCAAACCCAAATTATGCATACTTAAGATAGAGAGATTCCCATGACATCCTAAATAAATTTTAATAAAGGAAATAAAGATCTGAACAGCACAGTAAACTGGACAATGGTTAGCGCGGCACTGAGGCACACACACAAGTGGGAATAAAATAAAAGAAAAAGAAGTCTTAAAATAACACTTCACAGATTTCTTTCTCTGCTTGTCAAATGCAAGGATGACAGAGCTGGTCATTACAAAATAAAATATGAGAAGGTTTTAATTCTGCATTTTTGTGGCCTGGACAAACATCTTTATCCTGAGCAATGGCTTGATCCCCATAGTACAGGCAAGGCAGACTCCATAAGGTTCTTGCAGTAATTTCTGCCAAGCTACAATGCTGCATCAGCAGCCTTTTTAATTAAATGTCAAATTTCAGTTAAAGAATAAGGTGGGTGGCATACTTAAAAATATTCTGTAGCTTGTCAAAGGGCAAGAGTACACCTTCATTTAAAAACTCTTTTCATAATGCACACTCAAAATCAATAGTGTGAAATCCGAGTTGTACATCAGGAATTTACACAGTAAGGAGGTGGGTTTTTTTGTTTTTAAATGTGGATAAACAAAAATAAAAATGTATATTGATGCTAGGCAATAGAGTTCAAGTGTGCTATATCCACCATGAACAATACTCAAAGGAAAAACAGACTTGAGGTACAAACAACAGTCCAAATAGAGACTAAGACAATTCTAACAAGCCAGAGTACTAATGGTGGATGGGGGAAAAAAATCCATCCTTTAAGTAAATGGCATGAAGAAAACTTGCACTTCAAATGTAGGGGGAAAAAAGACCCATGATTCTTAACATTTTTAAAATCCCAAATAATGAGAAAACTGATTCTTCAGCTCTCCATCTAAGCCCCTTAAGTCTAAAAAATGCAAAATTGATGTAGACCAGTTTTCCACGTGTAGTTAAACTAAAATGCTACTTTTCAAGTACAGCTTTTTTAAAATGAAACTTTTTTCCATATATAAGGCTCACCGTTTTCTTTACTGTAGAAGTGGCCATACACATGCCAATATCTCAGTGTATAAGAAAGTGTTCCTAGACATGTTTTAAGTAAGTCAGTAGTGGCATTCTGTGGCATTACACAGTGGAAAAGCTATGCAACCAGTGCATGTGGAAACTATGACACCAGGAAATGAATCAAGGTACAAGGACTTTAACAGAAGCTCAACCTGGTACAAGCTTTTGCTCTGTATCAGCCAGTACAGCCCTCAAAGGAAAGTTTAAGTGTACACTTGGGCCTCATTGTGCTGGTTTCAGTATACAGAGACAGAGGTTTAAGTAGCATCAACTCAAAAAGAGCTTAAGTAAACTGCAATATGCCTTTTACACCGGTACAGAACTTTACCCACTGTGGTTAAACTCTCCTTACATCACCATAAAGATGCTGTCCCTCCACCACAGACCTACGGCAACACTGAATCCCTGCTGATTACAAATCAACAGCACTGCAACAACTGCTCCTTTACTGCAGCTTCAGGAGACAGCTTGGATCAACTCCCAAACGGGAATTCCCAACTTACAGTGGGAAAATACTGTTTCCACAGAACTTCATCTCAGATGCAAGTATGCAGAAATTGGCAATGGAAACCAAGCCCTCGAGCATCTTCCAGCCTGGAGTTCCTCCTTGCTCCCTCAAATATTCTCTAATTTATTTTGGGGAGAATTTTGCCACCGTAGGTCAGGTGAAAGAAGTTACTGTAACCTTTTCCTCAAAGGAATCATAAATCATCCCATTAAGTTATCAATCCAAAACCCAAGGGGAGTCACTTCAGACCCTGGAAGACTCCAGAAAGATTCACAACTGGGGCCAAAACCTGGTATCATTAAGCTACCTGAGAGGCCTCAAACCACCAGAATTTAGATTCAGTAATAATTCACAAAATCACTTTGTGAAACCAAACACTCCTGTAACTTGGTTTTATTTCTTGTATCAGTACTACAGTCAGAAGTTTTTATTTTACTGATTATCCAGTTTCTTGAACTTAGGAAAGCTGAGCTACTGAAAAAATTCAGGGGAAGTATCCCAAGAAGAACTATGGCTTATCTATAAGGAACACAGTTTATATCTGTCTTTCAAGAAAAATTAACCTATCAAAAGAAAGAAAAAATATTTTTTACTATTATTGTTCATTTATAAACAAACTCTATTGGTATTTAAGAAAATGTATATTAAAAATAACAAGCTAATGTTTTATTTTGAGCTGTAACCATAACCATATTTAAAGCATAACCATAAAATACGGCAACTTGATTACAGGCCCTTAAAACTAGACTAAGTATTCAAAACTGGTTAATTTAATCTGTATTAAAATAGCTGTTAGCTTGAGCAGAAAAGCCACTGGAAGCATTCTGCTCCTGGATGCTTTTTTGCAGTCTAGTAAAAGAAAAGTTTAACACAAAGAGATGTGAAGTGTAAACAGAATGATACTGCATTTCACCATGCTCTTGGAGGATCAATAATCCTGATAGAGAAACTGCATTTCATGAGAATAAATACAGGGAAGCAAACTGCTCATTTTTACAAGAACGTAGAAAACCGAAACAACGTGCTAAGGGACTGATTGAACAAGGCAGCTTTAATGATGTGGTCAAATATCCTGTGAAACCTAGGCTGAAGTCTGAGTGGTAAAGATTGAGAAATCTTTTTTTACTGCTCTACAGCATGTTCCACACACTTTCCCTATATAGTCAGATCAAGCCTGACTACAGGAAAAGGAGAAGCAAACTAAGAAAAAGGAAATGAATTGAAATGCCTGATACAGAGGTGTAGTGGTGCAGCATGAAACTTTCTTGAGCAACTTAAAGCTGATGTTTTCACTCTTCTAAATCTACAATATAGAAAAAAAAATTAAGTCACTGCATAAACTGTACTTGACCAGGGCCTATCAAGAAAGACTCATAGAAATCACTTATAAGCTTGTTAGGAGGTAGATTATCTGTTCAAGGATTTTTATTGTGAATACTATTCTAATTTTCAAATTCACTGAATGAAGGAATTATGTATATTTTTAATTCAAGTATAGTATGCAGACAAGGTTTATATGTCTAATGAAATGTTTCAGATAGTCCCATCTTCAATCAAAATACATTTTTTGCTTCATTTTATAAAAAAGAAGATCAAAATAGAAAAGAAGACACAAGCTTAGTTATGTGGGTCCTTAAATACTTGAAACTGTCTTCCAGGTATATCACATGCATTGTGCAGAGGTCAAAAACTGCATTGAAGCTGCACTGAACAGTAATTGTTCTCTGCAGAAAAGGATCAAACAGAGAAAAAGGGTGAGAACAGGAAAAAAAAGAAAAAAAAAGAGAGGTAAAGGAATAAGACACAGACATTCAAACTCAAGAGAACTACTACCCAAGGGAATATATGCTGATACAGAAGATTCTTATTAGTACAACAGTAAAAATGTGTTAATCCATTCTGGTCACACATACTGCAGACAAGAGGACTGTGACACAATGTGGCAGAATCCAAGCGTTCAGTATCTTCCAAAGGTCAGAAACCATTCAGTTCACAAAACATAATCTTGGAGAGGAATGGTAATTCACTGCAGTTTGTACCTTTCATGACATCTCTTAGGGTGGAAAAGGTACTTGAGATCATCGAGTCCAAGGGTCTACACATCTTGTAAATACCTCCAGGGACGCCCTGGCACAGCCCTGGACAGCCTGTCCCAAAGCCTGACAACCCCTTTGGTAAAGGAATTTTACCTAGCATGCAATCTACTGCTTAATTAGTAGCTGTCTGAGAATGCCTTGCTAGGACCTCAACACAGGTTAAATAAAAAGCTGAACTAGTCATGGTGTACGTAGGAAGGGAGGAGCACAGCCTCAACAGGCAATGGGAAACAAGCAGCAATAAAACTCATTACCTAACTCTAACAAGAGTGAAAAAAAACCTTTTAGTTTTAAAACTATTCTAGGGAAACATAACCATAAGGAATACATTTCATGTCAAAGATATATAAAGAAATGTAACAAACTACATGAGCTATGGGCAAGAAACAATAAAACAATAAAAGTAAAATCAGGTTCAGCCTGCTACTTTTAACCTAGAGAAATCCTTTTGTCTACAGGACAAGGTCAAAAGAGGTTGTTGATCGCTTTCAAAGATTACAGTATTTTATCAGGATATAAAAATCAGCAAGACAAATGTCAGCAGGTTAGACTAATAATCAAGGTTAAACAGTTTGGAATGCCTGTGGGATATATGAAAAAATACAGTTAGCTAAGAGGAGTAAGAGGTCCTTGTGAAACTCAAGGGGCCAGGATCACAAGATTTTTAACTCATACAAGCCATAAATAATAAATCAAATGAATCACAGCATTGACTTAAGCTTTCCTTGTGAAAAGAACTTTGCTATTTAGAGTACTGTAAGAGGGAATCCCTGTTCCCTGAAGTACTTTGTACTTTCACTGCTGTATCTCCCTAGTACACAGGCTGCCACACATGTATGAAATCTCTTTAGCAGAGTTTATAAAAGAGCTGCTTCATGGCCTGAGTGTATGCACAGACCTTGGGCTTGAAGGATTGACCTGATTAAAGCAGACAAGACTTCTCCTTGTGGGAAGGTAAGAACAAAACCCCACAATTCATCTCAAGACAGCTGAACTATTCCAGCTTGAGAAAAAGAAGAAGGCTGTCCACTCTGATAAAAAGTCTGCATTGCCACAGAAAGCCACTGCCTCACACCTGGAGGCTGTGTCAGCAGTTGTGTCATCAAGTCTTCCTCATTATGGTGGCTCCTCCTCAAACAACATCCACTTTAGAAAGCCTTTGTCATTGTCCAAACCCCTCCACTGAACTAGTCTAAGGTTGTACAAAATTCTACTCACCCTCTCTTTGTAGCCATAACTTACAGTAAGTTATCAACTCACAGGAACAAGCAAGAAAGAGAAAAACAAAAAATAAATGTTCAAAAGCAATAAAAATCAAGCCACTACCACAACATCTGAATGAGATTTATTCCCTAGAGAAATTATACTTCATTACATTATAGGTCTCAGCTCTTCAAGGAATGAGTCTAATAGATAAGGATGCCTTCAAAACTTCAATATTCTATGCCAATAATAGGAATCTTATAAACAAGAGGGTTTTGAGAGTGCTGGCATACAGAGGTTTGCAAATACAAAATTCTACTTTTTCTTCTGAAGTATGGAAGAACATAAGATTAATTAAGTTTTGGTGTTCTGGTTTTTTTAAAGTTCATGTGTGTATGTGGTATATGAAATACAGAGATGCACATATATTAACTTGGCAAAAATAGAGAGAAATAAAGAATGACCTTATTCTACTCCAAAGAGTTAAGATTTTTTTTTTTTCAATTGAAGATGCAGTAATAGCAAAACTGCTTGATTCCTGAAAGAGTTTCCACTCATCAGATTCCCAGCTGATTAGCACTGTGCAGCATGTTCATTTCCTCAGCAGATGCTTCCGATGTTTTTCACCAAGAATTGCTGCTGGAGTACTCTGGTTCCAAAACAGGCTAAGCAAAAGAGTTCTGCAGACACTTTGAGAACGATGTGATGTAAGTGAAAATACTATCAGAACCTGGAACTTTGATATTCAATACAGTGTATTTCTTTCCACCATCTACTTAAGAGACTGAGCAAACACCAAGACAATCGGCTGGCAAATAACCACAATGTTTGCCACTGGATCTCTCTTGGGATGGCTCTTCCTAACAAAAACCCTGAAATAATTCTCCCATTCTCTCATAAAACACCAAGTCTCCATTAGATCTCAATCTTCTCAAAACATGAGCATGGCATTCAAATAAACCTACAAAACACCTACCACATAGCTAGCAATACCTGCTAGAGGCAGTTAATGTCAGTGACTCCTGAAGTTCTATTAAAATTTTGGAGCCAAGATGAGAAATTAAACTGCATGCTAAGCTATTTTATTCAACAGAAGCAAAAGCAGAGTGAACTTGTTAGATGACAGCAGCATACAATCACAAAAACATAACCAAGCAAATGAAATAAAAAAAAAAAAATTTCAAACTTGAAGGGAAGGGAGTGGTGCTAATAAAATTCCACGTATTATCTGAAACATAGAAATTAACAACATAAAGCTTTCTTTTTCTTTTTTAAACAAGGGAACAGAAAGGAATATGGTTGGAGGGAGATGACTTAGAATAAAGACAATTGCTCTCTAGTTTCAAGTCATTTTAAGAATTCAGAATGCTTCATTATTTTGCCAGATTCTATTTCATGAAACAGATTAAGGATTTTACATGATTTGCACCCAGTGTTGCTGGCTGCTTCCCAAGTTTTAGGCAGTCTAGTTTGGGGAGCTTAGACAACCTGATCTTCTTATATTCAGCATTCAGTCACTTTGTCTTTCAGCATCTTTTCAGTCCAGGCTGTATAAGCTGCCTTCCTCCGGGACAGCAAGATGGATTTATCACCCAGAGAAGAGGAAGCATATGTTCTTATTTAATCCTTATTCTGTTCGTACAAAATAAATCCATATTCTACATAAGAGCAACAGAAAACAGTCTGCATATGTTAAATCATGAAGAATAGGCATTACTTTCAGTAAACATGCTGCTCCATGGGCCATTTCAAGAGTAAACTACTCCCTACATCTCAGGTAAAGAACAAAAAGGAGAAGTGAACGTACCTTGTATGCAATAAAACCACCAGAAAAAAAGGTGAAAGGTTTTCCCCCCTATTATTAGGTTTGGTATAACCAGCAGTAATTATGTGAACCGTGGGTGCTGCAGTGAGCAGGGTTTCTCATGAAGTACAGTCAGAGTCATTACACAGAGATCAAGAAGAAAAAAGGTAAATCACCCATTCAGACTAAATTGAACTTTGTGTCCCTAGGCAAAATGGTTTCAATAATATAGAAATCAAGAACTAACCAGTTCCTCCTTTTTTGAAAGCTTTTTATTAAATGGCAAAATTATTCTGAAAGAACTGAGATCACCTCATTGATTTGGGAGCGAAGACATACCCCCAGTCTGGAAACAACTTTAAACGCTCTCCTCCTGAGGACAGAGATTAGCAGATGAGTACCAGCGAATCCCTCCACTCTACTGGCTTTTTTACACACAAAGCTGTTTGCTCAGATAAAGCACTTGCACAGCACTAAGTCAAAATTCATTCCTGTATTTAGGATTATGAGTCATGCTGTTGAAAAAGCCATCATACTATTTCATGGGGACAAGGGACAGAGCTTTTCATACAAATAAGACTGTATAACAACACGAATCTCAAGAGTGAGCCTTCATTTAAAGAGTGTTCTATTCTTGCTGCAGTTATCGAGAGAGATTGATGTTACAAAACCTAGTGCAAGAATCGAGAATTCATTTTCTCAGGTTTGCTGACCCCAATGCCAGAAGGAAAAATACGCTCTCAAAAGATGAGACTGATATTGTACCATATCCCAAAAATGTGAAACCAACAGACTCACGACAGTAGGGAAAAGCCTCTACCAAGATTTACTTCCCCAAAACCGAGTAACATTTATTTTCGCCCTAAATATGCCAAAAAGTAACTTTGCATTAAACAGCTGCTGAAACTCAAGAAAAAGACAATACAGTACTTGTTAAATGTAGGTGCGCACACCTATACAATCCCATCAGGTCAGTCAGTGCTTCCGACAGTGAAATCTCTGCCATCAAACCGCAAGGTGATGTTGATGTCTAAGAAACACCGAAGCTGGCAAATAAAAGCATGGTTTTTTTTTTCCAATCAACCTCATGCACCGCTGGCTTTAAAAAAAAAAAAAAAGCGTCAGTAGACTGGCAGCCGACAAGGCCACCTTTGGCACCGAATGACAGCTTTCAGGAACCTTTTCCACTTCACTTCCTAGAGATTTACAAGCATTGGAGAGGGGAACAAAACCAGCAAACCGGGTGGAACCGAGAAGCTTGTATATTGCCCACGTAAAGGCGGAAATTTCAACCGACTCTCGGCCGAGACTCCCCCTCCCCCCTCGGTGCAGCCTTCCCGCCCTGCTCCGTCGCCGCTCAGCCGCCCCCCTCCCCGCGTTCACCGCCCAGAGCCGCCCGGCGCGCCCCTCTGCCGCTCCCCCCGCCGCAGAAGGTCGTTCCGCAAGGTGTACGGTGCGGCCGGCTGCGGGCCATCACGGGCCCACCGCTCCGGGGCGGCCGCTCTCCCGCTCCCCCGTGCCCGCATCGCCTCCCTCTCCGCGCTCACACGCCGCGACCCCTATGCGGGGTTCGATACGCCGGCGCGGGCGGGATGTTGCGGGCAGCCCTCCTCTCAGCTGTAGTGACCCACAGCAGCGGGGCTGGCGGTCGCGGCGGCCCCAGCGGCCCCACAGCCCGTCGCCGCCTCACCTCGGGCGGACGCGCAGGTTCCCCCGGCCCCGCCCGGGCGGCGCGGAGCAAGCGCAGCGCCCATGGCCGATCGCGTGCGGATGGCGCGGCCGCGCCGCGGGGACTGGGCCCAGGCGGGGGCGGTCTGCGGCGCCTGGGTATACCGTCCCTGCAAAGTGCCGAGCCGCGTCGCCAACGGGCGCATCGCAGCGGCCGCGGGCGGGTCGGGGGAGGCGGGCGTTGCGGCGGAGGCGGGCGGGGCGGGCGGCGTAGGCGGTCGGGGCGGCGGAGGCGGCGGGGCTGCGGGGAGGCGGGCGGGGCGGCTGTACGGCGGGGACTGAGCGCCGTGAAACAGTGCGAGGCAGAGCCAGGGCGTCTGCAAGTGCGCGCCG